>JAYESA010000007.1:182813523-182958523 GCA_036927795.1 Iris macrosiphon | reverse complement strand
AATAATGTATATACAAACCAAATAGAATAATATATTATTATTCGTATTATACCTCACAAAACACCTATATATATACATATATATATACAAATATAATATGTAATATATAAATTAAAACTGCCAAAACGTCACTGAAAACAGTGAGATAAAATACAAATTAAATAAAATAGGCTTTCAGTGACAGTTTCTACTGTCACTGAAACCACCGTCGCCAAAACCGCTGTGCAAACTGCACTGCTGTCATCCATTGGTGACAGTACTCCACTGTCACAGAAAAATCCGTCGCTGCTGCTGCGAATCCCGCTCACTGCATGGGTTATTAATGACAGTGGCGGCTCTGTCATTAATAGCCCGCCGCCACTGTTACAGTGGCTGCTGCTGAACCGCCTAAAATAATGACAGTTTCACTATCATAAATCCTACTGTCACTAAAAACACAATAATATATATATAAATATATATATATATATAAATCTATATATAAATCAATATATATATATATATATATATATATACATATATAAAGCAATTAGATAAATATATATACTTATATATATACAATTAAATATTATTAATTACAAAACACATGCACATATTAATGTACGTATTTTACATGGCTAGAAGCACACCTAAAAATACATTCATTAATATACAAATAATTATATAATAATTATAAATAATATAATTACTCATTAAACACATAAATATATTTTACAAAACCTTTATTGTATAAAATATTTTATTAACATAAGTACATATATAATTGCACGCAAGAAAGCTACATACATATTTTTATACACCACATTTGAACACATAGAAATATCTATAGATCTATGCTACAATAAATACCATAATAAATACACTAAAATAATATATAATATCTATATATATTTACTAATTATAAATGAAGAATTTAAAGCATAATTAATTAGATCTACACATAAACACACCAAATTGGAAAGTTTTACACCGTATCCCACTAGATCTAGGATACGCATATGACACGAGTCCAACACACAACCAATTGCACTCCGAAGGACACAAACAAGTCACAAATAATATTTATGAATAAATCAAAGTGTCAAAAGTAGATCTATGTGTCCGTATCAAAATATGACATGTTCAAAGCCCCGTGTCGGAGGAAAACCCCCAAAATGACACGTATCACCAAATAGTTGGGATACGAACCACATGTACCCAAATATGGACACGACACAAGCCCCAAACACATAAGCACATGCCCAATTGATCTATAGGATCAATTGACACACACAACAAAATGTAAATTCGGAATTCCAACAAAATTGACACAAAAAGCACCATAACTTTCTCCATGGGTCTCCTATGAACACAAAACAAAGTCCTATGGGTAGTACATACATATAGGTTGATTTTACATGATTAAATCTCAGATTTAGAAGCTATTTTAATGGGAAAAACTGAATTATACCTATTGGGAGATGGATTCCTAATGAAACCTCCAATTAAGATGAACTTGCTTCCAAATTGTAGATCCTTGCTCCTCTTTGTAGATCCTTGCTTCCTCCTTCTAGATCCTTTCTTCTCAACTTTTTAATGGTGAATTGGGAAGAATTTGGAATGAATTTGGTGGAGAATTGGAATGGGAATGGAAAGAATTTGGGAGTGGGGAATTCTAGATCTAGATTTGGAATGAGAGGAGAGAGAAATTTTCCCCCTCTTTTAATAGGCCGGCCTTGCCCCTCTCCCAAGCAATTGTAAAATGTCCAATGTACCCCTTGGGGCCTCTCATGAAGAAATAATTAAGGAAGGAAGCTTCTAGTCTAATCACTTAATTAATTTAATCCATCTCCTTAACTATGGGCTTTCTAAATGGGCCAAATCTAACTATTTAATTCATGTTGGTCCATGGGTCCAAACTACACTAGTTGGGTCCACTAAAATAAGTTCAAAATAATTAAATAACATCCAACAATAATTAAATAATATAACAAAAATTATTTACCATGCAAAATATTTATTTAAATAGGGAAATTACTAAAATACCCTTTTTCCTAAAATGTGGTAGTGACAAGTCTACCCTCCTTAAAATAATTTCGTCCTCGAAATTTAAAGATGAAAACTACCCCCAGAAAAATTATAAAACAGAACTAAAGAATCATAATTAACTAATGAACAGAACATAACTAGAAAATAACATACCTCAAGGTACAAACAAATATGGATAACGCTCTCGCATGTCATCCTCTCTCTCCCAGGTAGACTCCCCCGGAGAGTGATGCCTCCATGCGACGTGTACCAAAGGAATAGTCTGGTTCCTCAGCACCTTCTCTCTCCGATCCAAAATCTCAACTGGCTGCTCTGGATAGCTAAGAGTAGGGCCCACCTCTATCTCCGAGTGATCCAATACATGACTAGGATCTGTCACGTATCGTCTCAACTGCGACACATAAAACACGTTGTGCACTCCCTCCAATGCAGGTGGCAAGTCTAGTCTATAAGCAACTGCACCGACCCTCTCTAGAATAGTGAAAGGTCCGATGAATCGCGGACTAAGCTTTCCGCCTCCACCGAAGCGAATCGTGCCTCGTGTCGGAGAAATCCTCAGAAACACCAAACCACCCACCTAGAACAAAACACCATCTTAAGAACTTATTCTATAACAAACAAGAACAAGCACAAACAAAATCTAAACTATACCTCGAACTCCAAAGGTCTCCGATGGCTATCGGCCCAATGCCGCTGTCTGTCCTGCGCCACTCGAAGTCTGTCTCTGATCAACTGAACCTTCTCCGCTGCATCCACAACCATCTCTGGCCCAAGCAAAACTCTCTCTCCAACATCGTCCCAAGACAAAGGAGTACGACACCTCCGACCATATAGAGCTTCAAAAGGTGACATCTCTATACTGGCCTGGTAACTGTTGTTGTAAGCAAACTCTACCAAATGGAGATGGTCCTCCCAAGAACCCCCAAAATCTAGTACACAAGTGCGCAACATATCCTCGAGAGTCTGGATAGTCCTCTCTGACTGCCCATCTGTCTGGGGATGATATGCAGTACTGAACTTGAGCTGAGTGCCCAAACTCTCCTGCAAACTCCTCCAAAAATGAGAAGTGAAACGACTATCTCGATCTGAGACTATGCTGACGGGAACTCCGTGTATCCTAATGATCTGCCTCATATACATCTCTGCCAGCTTCTCCGTAGACAAACCCACCTTGAAAGGCAAAAAGTGGGCCGACTTGGTCAACCTATCAACAATGACCCAAATCGCGTCTTTCCCTCCTGGAGATCGTGGAAGTCCGGACACAAAATCCATAGTAATGTGTTCCCACTTCCACTCTGGAATGGGTAATGGCTGAAGTAACCCTCCTGGCCTCTGCCTCTCGGCTTTCACCTGCTGGCACACTAAGCATCTGGATACAAACTGTGCCACTTCCCTCTTCATGCCATACCACCACACACTCTCTCGCATATCCCGATACATCTTGTTAGCACCTGGATATATGGAATACTGAGAGCGATGCGCTTCCTGCAACACCTCCTCGTGCAACTCTCTACTAGGCACACACAATCTAACTCCATGCCTCAAAGATCCATCCTCTGCAATAGTGAAATTATCCTCCAATCCTGCTCTCACCTGAGCTCTGATACTCCTCAAAGATACATCATCATACTGTGCTGCCTTGATCCTGTCCATCAAATCTGAGTGTATCTACAATCCCCACATCTGCATAGTACCACCAGGAACAATCACCTCAATGCCCAAGCTTTCCAAGTCCTCCAACAGATATCGATCCTGCGTTAAGAACATAGCTACCGGATACCTGCTCAAAGCATCGGCAACTACATTGGCTTTCCCAGGATGATATTGTAAAGAGATATCAAAATCCTTCATCAGTTCCAACCACCGACGCTGCCTCATGTTCAACTCCTTCTGCGTGAAAACGTACTTCAAGCTTTTGTGGTCTGTGAAGATCTCCATACGCTCTCCGTACAAATAATGTTTCTACAACTTCAGGGCGAATATGACAGCTGCCAACTCCAAATCATGGGTAGGATAGTTCTTTTCATGAGGACGCAATTGCCTGGATGCATAGGCAATCACTTTCCCATGCTGCTGAAGAACACAACCTAAACCCTTCCCCGATGCATCACTATAAATAGTGAAACCTCCGGACCCTGATGGCAACGTCAAAATAGGAGCAGACGTCAACCTCTTCTTCAACTCCTCAAAAGCAACCTGGCAATCCTTCGTCCAAACAAACTCCACATCCTTCCTTGTGAGTCTGGTCATCGGCTCGACAATCCTCGAAAAATCTTGCACAAACTTCCTGTAATAGCCTGTCAATCCCAAGAAACTCATGATCTCTGCTACCGAACTCGGAGTCTTCCAAGATTCCACTGCTGAAATCTTCTTCGGATCCACTGAAATACCATCACCAGTCACAACATGCCCCAAGAATTCTACCTTGTCCAAGAAAAACTCACATTTGGACAACTTCCCATACAACTTCTCCTTCCTCAGCACATCCAACACAATCCTCAAATGCTCCTCATGCTCCTCTGGTGTCCTCGAGTATATGAGTATGTCGTCGATGAACACCACCACGAACTTGTCAAGGTACTGGTGGAACACCTTGTTCATCAAGTTCATAAATACCGCCGGTGCATTAGTCAAACCAAATGGCATCACCATAAACTCGAACTGACCATACCGATTTCTAAAAGCAGTCTTTGGTATGTCCTCCAGCTTCACCTTCACCTAATGGTAGCCTGATCTCAAATCTATCTTAGAAAATACCTTCGCACCACTCAACTGATCAAACAGATCATCAATCCGTGGCAAAGGATACTTATTCTTGATAGTGAGATTATTCAAAGCCCTGTAATCAATGCACATGCGCACCGATCTATCCTTCTTTGGTACAAACAATACCGGGGCTCCCCATGGTGAAGAACTCGATCTGATAAACCCCTTATCCTGCAATTCGTCCACCTGCTTCTTCAACTCGACCAGCTCGCTGTTATTTACTCTATAGACATATTGCGAAATTGGTTATGCACCTGGCACCAAGTCTATAGAAAATTCAACATCTCGATCTGGTGGCAATCCTGGCAATTCCTCAGGAAACACATCCAAGAATTCTGCTATCAACGGATGTGGCAACTCCTTGTCTTCCACCATAGCTCCACAAATAATTCCTTCTTCCTGCTCCGCAGCTCCTCTAGTAAACTCGAACTCTGGCTCTCCTGGCGGACCAAACAAAACTCTACCTCCTCTACAGTCTATGCTAGCACGGTGCCTACTCAACCAATCCATCCCAAGTACAATGTCATAGCTTGGAAGTGGTATTACAAGTAGACACGCACTCAACTCCCGGCCTCCCAGAGTAACTCTCCGATCCTTGCAAATATCATTAACCAGGATAATGCCTCCCCCGGTCATGATCTTGCAAGTCCTAAGCAAAGACTCAGCTACCAAACCATGCTTTAGAGCAAAAAAAACAGATACAAAACTATGGAAAGCACCACTATCAAACAAAGCTAAAGCTGGAATGGAATCAAGAAGAATAGAACCTGCGATGACATCTCCGGTGGGTTCCTCCTCTTCGACGGTCATAGCAAACGCTCGTCCCTGTCGAGCACCTCCCTACTGTTGATGCTGGACAAAATGCTGCTGCTGTGTCAGAAGCGGTCCCCTCGGCTGTGCTGTAGGTGGTCTCGTTTGTGTCCTCGGAGCTGGAGCTGCTCCCTGAACTGCACGACGAGGACACTCCTTTGATTGATGCCCTTCAGTACTATAATACAAACAAACTCCTAGCCTCCTCCTGCAAACCTCCCAGATGTGGCCGGGCTTCTTACAGAAGTTGCATGGAGCTTGCTGTAACTGTCTCTGCTGCTAAGGTGCCTGGTGAAAAGGCGCTCTAGATGGAGTCTGGTTCTGTTGTGGCTGCTGGAAAGGTCTGGACTGGAAATGAGGACGTTTGGCAGATACTGCACTGCCGTTGGCCCCCAGAAAAGAATCACGGTCTCTCTTGGTCTTCAAACCCAGATCCCGCTCAACCTTGCGTGCCTCCGCAAGTATCTCCGAGTATGTCTCATAAAAAGACAGAATGAGAATCAATATGGCACAAGATGTAAGACATCAAGGAAAGGACAGTTTAAGGGATCAAGTATCAATGTCAAAGGAGAATAGTTGAATCAAAAGAATTTTCCTAGATGTGATTGAGTATCTCAGCCTATATCCTATATCCTATTGAAGGCTCGTAGTAGTACAACTAAATTGTCGCACCACCACGACATCATATACTTGTGAAGCTAGACCTGCATGGGCCACCACCAAAAACGTGTCACGACCCGTACCCGATGTAAGGATACTAGTCGGAAACAACGCCCAGCCTACGCCGCAGAATCGGCGGTAGAACGCTGTCTAGATAGTCTATCTAAAGTAATGAACCACCAATAATGATAGAATACTCAATCACAGAACTAAGATAGAATGAGCACGAATCAGATAAGAATAGAATAGTCATCAACTCATGAGTTTAAAATAATACATCAATGAGTCTGAAGAGTAACAAAATAAGCTGGAGACAAATCCAGTACAAAAGAATACTACAATACTACAAAGCTATACTCCAGGGTCAACTGTCTCAGTTGGGATAAGTCCCTCTTGAGCCAGGGTCTCCGAATCTAAACCCACAACATCCTGGGGTCCATAATAGGTAGGGTACTCCTCAGTGTCATCTGGAAAAATATATCCAGTCAGGAAAGGAGCAGAGTACATCTCTAACAGCAGTTCTAATCCATGATAAAAACTATGTAACAGTAAATAGCTGTGGATAAACAAGATGCACAAAATAGATACAAGAGATATATAGACAATAAGTAAATACTGGAAAGAAATACAATAATGAACAATATGCCAATGAAACAATAATACTAATGACTAAGTGTGTGAGTACTAGCTTAACATGTGATCGGCTTGGGCAAGATACAATGCGGCCTGGCTAATCATACGTGCGGTGCATGATCAACACTATTCGCTTACCAATACTTTATTTAATAGGGATTTGATCACATATCTATACTAATACTCCCCACCCCCAACTGGTATAATAGATCCAACCACGGTATGCTATGGCACTAGATTCCCCAAGAAGATAGCTAGTCTTCCCGAGAATCGGTGTCTGTACATGTACAAGATAACCAATAAAACAATACTTGCACCATATACACCATATACCAAGGAATAACATCTCATGACGAGATCCGGATATACCAATCCGTGTAACCATAGTGTCAAGAGAACATGGATATCTACACTAGATACAGTGAACATAGAGGATATCATAAATGAGAAACTATCAGAGAATGTACTCGCCTGAAGTCCAATAAAAAAGTCTCACAGATGTCTGACTCGGTGCCTCGAAGACCTAGATATGGAATACCACATTAATACAAGGTCCCAAAAAGAGAACAAGTCAAACTAGTCAACTTCTAGGTCAATAAATCAATTCTAAGTTAAAAGTCAACTATGGTCAACTCTAAAGTCAACTAAAGTCAAACATGGTCAAACCAATGTCAACCTCACAAAACCTCTATAGAAAATAAAATACAACAATTTAGGAATCAAAATTAGATTCCAATAGATACCCACACAAGAATACTAATAATACAAATAATGCACACTCTAAATAATGTATATACAAACCAAATAGAATAATATATTATTATTAGTATTATACCTCACAAAACACCTATATATATACATATATATATACAAATATAATATGTAATATATAAATTAAAACTGCCAAAACGTCACTGAAAACAGTGAGATAAAATACAAATTAAATAAAATAGGCTTTCAGTGACAGTTCCTACTGTCACTGAAACTACCGTCGCCAAAACCGCTGTGCAAACTGCACTGCTGTCACCCATTGGTGACAGTACTCCACTGTCACAGAAAAATCCGTCCCTGCTGCTGCGAATCCCGCTCACTGCATGGGTTATTAATGACAGTGGCGGCTCTGTCATTAATAGCCCGCCGCCACTGTTATAGTGGCTGCTGCTGAACCGCCTAAAATAATGACAGTTTCACTATCATAAATCCTACTGTCACTAAAAACACAATAATATATATATAAATATATATATATAAATCTATATATAAATCAATATATATATATATATATATATATATATATATATATATATAAAGCAATTAGATAAATATATATACTTATATATATACAATTAAATATTATTAATTACAAAACACATGCACATATTAATGTACGTATTTTACATGGCTAGAAGCACACCTAAAAATACATTCATTAATATACAAATAATTATATAATAATTATAAATAATATAATTACTCATTAAACACATAAATATATTTTACAAAACCTTTATTGTATAAAATATTTTATTAACATAAGTACATATATAATTGCATGCAAGAAAGCTACATACATATTTTTATACACCACATTAGAACACATAGAAATATCTATAGATCTACGCTACAATAAATACCATAATAAATACACTAAAATAATATATAATATCTATATATATTTACTAATTATAAATGAAGAATTTAAAGCATAATTAATTAGATCTACACATAAACACATCAAATTGGAAAGTTTCACACCGTATCCCACTAGATCTAGGATACGCATGTGACACGAATCCAACACACAACCAATTGCACTCCGAAGGACACAAACAAGTCATAAATAATATTTATGAACAAATCAAAGTGTCAAAAGTAGATCTATGTGTCCGTGTCAAAATATGACATGTTCAAAACCCCGTGTCGGAGGAAAACTCCCAAAATAACACGTATCACCAAATAGTTGGGATACGAACCACATGTACCCAAATATGGACACGACACAAGCCCCAAACACATAAGCACATGCCCAATTGATCTATAGGATCAATTGACACACACAACAAAATGTAAATTCGGAATTCCAACAAAATTGACACAAAAAGCACCATAACTTTCTCCATGGGTCTCCTATGAACACAAAACAAAGTCCTATGGGTAGTACATACATATAGGTTGATTTTACATGATTAAATCTCAGATTTAGAAGCTATTTTAATGGGAAAAACTGAATTATACCTATTGGGAGATGAATTCCTAATGAAACCTCCAATTGAGATGAACTTGCTTCCAAATTGTAGATCCTTGCTCCTCTTTGTAGATCCTTGCTTCCTCCTTCTAGATCCTTTCTTCTCAACTTTCTAATGGTGAATTGGGAAGAATTTGGAATGAATTTGGTGGAGAATTGGAATGGAAATGGAAAGAATTTGGGAGTGGGGAATTCTAGATCTAGATTTGGAATGAGAGGAGAGAGAAATTTTCCTCCTCTTTTAATAGGCCGGCCTTGCCCCTCTTCCAAGCAATTGTAAAATGTCCAATGTACCCCTTGGGGCCTCTCATGAAGAAATAATTAAGGAAGGAAGCTTCTAGTCTAATCACTTAATTAATTTAATCTATCTCCTTAACTATGGGCTTTCTAAATGGGTCAAATCTAACTATTTAATTCATGTTGGTCCATGGGTCCAAACTACACTAGTTGGGTCCACTAAAATAAGTCCAAAATAATTAAATAACATCCAACAATAATTAAATAATACAACAAAAATTATTTACCATGCACAATATTTATTTAAATAGGGAAATTACTAAAATACCCTTTTTCCTAAAATGTGGTAGTGACATTATACATGGCCGTCCATTAAACCCCCTCTCCAAGCTTCTATGTAAAGTCTAAAATATCCCTTGGGGCCTCTCATGAATAAATAATTAAGGAGAGAAGGTTCTAGTCTAATGGGTTTAACTTAATTAATCATCCTCGTAATGAATGAGCTTCTAAATGGGCTCAATTCTAACTAGATTTAAATGTTGGTCCATGGATCTAATATAAACTAGTTAGGTCCACTAACACAAGTCCAAAACAATAACTAACATCTAATAATAAATAAATATACAACATACATAATATTTAATTAATTATGAAATGACCAAAATATTATTTCCTAGAAAATAAGGTAGTGACAAGTCTACCCCCCTCCCCCCTTAAAATAATTTCGTCCTCGAAATTCAAAAATGAAACTACCCACAAAAAATAAACAGAATAGAACAAAAAAGAAAAAAATAGAACAAAAAAGAAAAAAATAGAACAAAATCAGGAAAGAACATACCTCAAGGCACAAACAAATATAGGTAACGCTCTCGCATTTTATCCTCTCTCTCTCCCAGGTAGACTCCCCCGGAGAGTGATCCCTCCATGCGACGCATACCAAAGGAATAGTCTGGTTCCTCAGCACCTTCTCTCTTTGATCTTGAATCTCAACTGGCTGCTCTGGATAGCTAAGAGTAGGGCCCACCTCTATCTCCGAGTGATCTAACACGTGACTAGGATCTGCCATGTTCTATCTTAACTACGATACTTGAAACACGTTGTGCACTCCCTCCAATACAGGTGGCAAGTCTAGTCTGTAAGTAACTGCACCGACCCTCTCAAGAATAGTAAAAGGTCCGATGAATTGCGGACTAAGCTTCCCGCCTCCACCAAAGCGAATCGTATCTTGTGTCGAAGAAATCCTCAGAAACACCAAACCACCTACCTAGAACAAAATATAACCTTAAGACTTAATCTATAAAAAATAACCAATATCAAGCACAAAACAAAAATCTAAAACTATACATCAAACTCCAAAGGTCTCATGTGGCTATCGGCCCAATGCCGCTGTCTGTCCTATGCCACTCAAAGTCTGTCTCTGATCAGCTTAACCTTCTCCTCTGCTTCCACAACCATCTCAGGCCCTAGCAAAACTCTCTCTCCAACATCGTCCCATGATAAAGGAGTACGACATCTCCAATCGTACAGAGCCTCAAATGGTGACATCTCTATACTAGCCTAGTAGCTGTTGTTGTAAGCAAACTCTACCAAATGGAGATGATCCTCCCAAGATTCTCCAAAATCTAGTATACAGGTGCGCAGCATATCCTCGAGAGTCTGAATAGTCCTCTCTGACTGCCCATCTGTCTGGGAATGATATGCATTACTAAACTTGAGCTGGGTGTCCAAACTCGCCTGCAAACTCCTCCAGAAATAAGAAGTAAAACGACTATCCCAATCCGAGACAATACTGACTGGAACCCCATGTATCCTGACGATATGCCTCATATACATCTCTGTCAGTTTCTTCGTAGACAAACCCACCTTGAAAGGCAAAAAGTGGGCCAATTTGGTTAACCTGCCAACGATGACCCAAATTGCGTCTTTTTCTCTTGGAGATCTTGGAAGTCCGAACACAAAATCCATAGTAATGTGTTTCCACTTCCATTCTGGAATGGGTAATGGATGAAGTAAACCACCTGGCCTCTGCCTCTCGGCTTTTACCTGCTGGCACACTAAGCATCTGGATATAAACTGTGCCACTTCCCTCTTCATGACATACCACCATACACTCTCTCGCATATCTGGATACATCTTGTTGGCACCTGGATGTATGGAATACTGAGAGCGATGCGCTTTCTGCAACACCTCCTCACGCAGCTGCCCACTAGGGACACATAATCGAACACCATGCCACAAAGAACTATCATCAGCAATGGTGAAATCATCCTCCAATCCTGCTCTCACCTGAGCTCTGATGCTCCTCAAAGATACATCCCCATACTGGGCTACCTTGATCTTGTCCATCAACTCTGAGTGTATCTGCAACCCCCATATCTGTATAGCAAAACCAGGAACTATCACCTCAATGTCCAAGCTCTCTAAGTCCTCCAACAAATACAGATCATACGTCAACAACATAGCTATCGGATACCTACTTAAGGCATCGACAACTACATTGGCTTTCCCAGGATGATACTGCAAAGATATGTCAAAATCCTTCATCAGTTCCAACCACCGACGCTGCCTCATGTTCAACTCTTTCTGAGTGAAAATGTACTTCAAGCTCTTGTGGTCTGTGAAGATCTCCACACGCTCTCCGTACAACTAGTGTTTCCACAACTTCAGGGCAAAGATGACTGCTACCAACTCCAAATCGTGGGTAGGATAGTGCTTCTATGAGGACGCAATTGCCTGGATGCATAGGTAATCACTTTCCCATTCTGCTGAAGAACACAACCCAAAAATTTTCCCGATGCATCACTATAAATAGTGAAACCTCCAGACCCTAATGACAATGTCAAAATAGGAGCATACGTCAACCTCCTCTTCAATTCCTCTAAAGCAACCTGATACTGCTCTGTCCAAATAAACTCTACATCCTTCCTGGTGAGTCTGGTCATCGGCTCGGCAATCCTCAAAAAATCTTGCATAAACTTTCTGTAGTAGCCTGCCAAATCCAAGAAACTCATGATCTCTGCCACTGAACTCGGGGTCTTCCAAAACTCCACTGCTGCTATCTTCTTCGGATCCACTGAAATTCTATCACCAGTCATAACATGTCCTAAGAACTCTACCTTGTCCAGAAAGAACTCACACTTGGACAGCTTCCCATTCAGCTTCTCCTTTCTCAGCACATCCAACGCAATTCGCAAATGCTCCTCGTGCTCCTCCGGTGTCTTCGAGTATATGAGTATATCATCGATGAACACCACCACAAACTTGTCAAGGTATTGGTGGAACACCTTGTTCATAAAATTCATAAATACCGTCGAGGCATTAGAAACCCAAACGACATCACCATAAACTCATACTGGCCATACCGAGTCCTAAAAGCAGTCTTCAGAATGTCCTCCGGCTTCACTTTCACCTGGTGGTAGCCTGATCTCAAGTCAATCTTGGAAAATACCTTGGCACCACTCAACTGATCGAACATGTCATTAATCCATGACAACGGGTATTTATTCTTGATAGTGAGATTATTCAATGCCCTGTAATCGATGCACATGCGTACCGATCCATCCTTCTTCGGTATAAATAATACAAGGGCTCCCCATGGTGAAGAACTGGATCTGATAAACCCCTTATCATGCATCTCATCCGCTTGCTTCTTCAGCTCGACCATCTCGCTGTTGTTTACTCTATAGACATGCTGTAAAATTGGTTATGCACCTGGCATCAAGTCTATAGAGAATTTAATATCTCGATCTGGTGGCAATCTTGGCAACTCCTCAGGAAACACATCCAAGAACTCTGCTATCAACGGATGCAGCAACTCCTTATCTTCCACCATAGCTCTACAGATAATGCCTTCTCCCTGCTCTATATCTCCTCTAGCAAACTCAAACTCTGGCTCTCCTGGCGGGCTAAACAAAATTTTACCTCCTCTACAATCTATACTAGCATGGTGCCTACTCAACCAATCCATCCTGAGTACAATATCGTAGCTCGAAAGTGGCATTACAAGTAGACACGCACTCAACTCCCGACCTCCCAAAGTAACTCTCCGATCCTTGCAAATATCACTAACCAGGATAATGCCTCCCCTGGTCATGATCTTGTAAGTCCTAAGCAAAGACTCAGCTACCAAATGATGCTTCAGAGCAAAAGAAATAGATACAAAACTATGGAAAGCACCACTATCAAACAAATCTAAAGCTGGAATGGAATCAAGAAGAATAGTTGAATTGCATTAATAGAGTTTTTCCTAGATGTGATTGAGTATTCTCAGCCTATAGCCTATATCCTATATCCTAAAACAGGCTCGTAATAGCACTCAAATAAGAGCACCACTATGAATCGCACTAATTACGACCTCGAAGACCTGCATGGGCCACCACTAAAAATATGTCACGACCCGCACCCGGTGTAGGGATGCAAGTAGTGAACAACGCCCAGCCTACGCCGCAGCATCAGCAGTAGAACGCTGTTTAGGTAAACTAACAATCTAATATTCAAGACATAGCAATGCCACTAATATAATATGAATATACTCAATCACATATCTATAGAAGAGTCATAAATATAACTCATAAGACTAAAATAATATCCAATGAGTTAGAGAATGTTGGAGATAAATCATGTACAAAAAAAACTAACTAAGAAGCTACGAGTCCTGGGTCATCTATCTCAGTCGGGAGATGAGACCCTCCTGAGCCAAGGTCTCTGGCTCTAAGCCTACCACGTCCCAAGGCCCGTAGTGAGTGGGGTATCACTCCTCAGTGTCATCTAGAAAAAATATATCCAGTCAAGAAAGGAGCAAAGTACATCTCTAATAGCAGTTCTAATAAATGATATAAACTACGTTACAATAAATAAATATGAATATACAAGATGCAGTATACAGATACAAGAGATATGCAATAAAGAAAATACTGAAAATAAATACAAGAATGAGCAAAATAGAAATGAACAAGAAATACTAATGACTAAGTGAGTGAGTACCAGCTTTAACATATGATCATCTTGGGACTTGATACAATATTTATGTCCTGGCTAATCATATGTGCGGTGTATGATTAACAATATTCAATGAACAAGACTTGATACAAGGAGGGTATGATCACATATCTACACTACATACTCTTCGCCCCCGACTGGTATAGTGGATCCAACTATGGTACGTTATGACACGGGTTTCCACAAGAAGGGTGCTACCCTTCTCATGAACCAATGTATGTATTTGTACAAGAAGAACAAGGAAACAAGGCTTGCATAAGATACACCCTAAATACCAAGGAATAACATCTCATGATGAGATCCGGATATACTAATTCGTGTAACATCGTGTCAAAAATCAAGGATATCTACACTAGATACAAGAGACATAGAGGATATTATAAATGAGAAACTATCAGAGAATATACTCGCCTGAGATCCGGTGAACAGTATCACAGATATCCGGTACGATACCTCTAAGACCTAGATATGGAATATTACATCAATACAAGGTTTCAGAATGAAAAAAAGTTAAACTAGTCAACTTCTAGGTCATAAAACCATTTTTAAGTCAAAATAATCAAACTAGGTCAAACTAGTCAAACTTGGTCAAATTAGCTATTTCTAGGTTGCATGAGTCAATCTTTAGGATATTGGGTCCATACACTATGTAACTAGGCCACACTAGCTATACTAGGAAATCAATAGGATACCATATCGTAAGATATGCAAGTTAAGATATGAAAATATCATAATATGTTTATACAATCAACAATATCTAATATTCCTAACTAAACTAATGCTAAGTGGATACCTTGGCTTTGAACCAATGCAGTATCACACCACTACACACCCATCTTGATACTCAAACCCAATACCTTGAGTATTCATCAATACCTTGACATTACCTTGGTATCAAAAGGTAATGTGAATCCTAACATATATCTAACTACCCAACTCTAAACTATAACATGCATTAATTAATACAAAACTACTATACTAACTACTAACTACTAATACATATATACATATACATACATAGATATCTCTAATTAGTACACAAGTATATATATCTAACTACTAATTAACAATATGTAACTATGTATATATATAACTGATAACAATAACTAACTAGCTACTAAACAACTAACTAAACTAGCTAGGAACTAACTAACTATTAAATAAATTAGCTAACCATACAACTTACCTGCTCTGATACACTGCTGCCCTTGCTAAGTTGTTAAAACATATCTGCTGTAATATTGCTGATGAGTCTCCTCGAGCTGTTGCTACTGTAGTTTTTGTGTTGCTGCCACTGCCCATGCTTGCACTTGCTGCCACTGAATTGCTGTTAGCTAAACTGTTGTTGTAGTGGCTGCTGCATGCCACTGCAGTGCTGTTGCTCCAGCTACTAGCTGCTGCTGCTGCTGCAACAACATGATATTGCTGATACCTGCTGAATGTTGATGCCCACTTGCTGTTTCAGTTATTGTTGGCTGCTCTCCAAGCTGTGCTACATATACTGCTTGTTGTTGATGATGGCTGCGTTGCACTGCTCGAACCCTTCCTAGCACACACACACATACAACTATGCACACACACAATATATATATATATATATATATATATATATATATATATATATATATATATATATATATATAGACACTCTCACTCACACAAATAAACATATATACATATGTATCCATATCTATCTATACTCACATCCACATAACACTAGAGATACCAATACATCTATATATATATATATATATATATATATATATATATATATATATATATATATATATATATATATATATATATATATATATATATATATATATATATGTAAGCACACACACATACATATATACCACTCTCTATGTATATATATAATCACCACTATATATATATATATATATATATATATATATATATATATATATATACCACTCTGTCACGCCCCGATCTCCCGCAGACAAATCGGCCGTTCCCGCTAGGCGAGAATCACCTCGCCAGCGCTCCCGCGGAACGATCGCTTTAATACATCCGGGCGTGATGCCGCACGAGCGTGAGCCACGCTCGTGCAAGGCCGTGGTTCATTGGCTGGCGGTAAGAGTTCTAAGCCACAGAGTCGCACAGATTGTCCGAGTGCAGCAGAATCATAAACGCATAGCGATTTGGTAACAGGTTCACTGAGTCGACAATATAGCGAAAGCATTGGATAACACAAGTTGAAGTAAAGCAACTCTTTATTGATATAAACAAGTGTTACAGGCGGCGTATAGCCGAGATTATAAGTCGCTCAAGCCTCTCTCTCTCTGAAACAGTAAAAGCGTGCCAAGTGGCTACAATTGTGGAATGATTGTACAGGCGATGTTCACAACATTATGTCTTGTATATGTGCTTCTGTTCCGGATGCACCGCTGCGTTAGAGTGATCTCCACACCTTAGCACGCACGAAGGAGGCATCTGCATCGAACGAGGTTCTCCTATATATATATATATATATATATATATATATATATATATATATATATAGCCATTCACCATAAATGAACATAGAACAACACAATAGATCTATGGTACACTTGCGATACGAGTCCTCCACACAACCAAACGTACAATAAAGAAAACGAGCAAGTCTAAAATAATAATTATGAATAATACGAAGAGTTAATTACACATCTATGTGTCTGTGTCAAAATATGACATGCACAAACCCCCGTGTCGGAAGAAAACCCCCAAATCAACATGTATCTCCAAATTATCGTGATACGGCCTATACGTATCTAATTGCGGACATGAAACTAGCCACACACAATCAAATACATGTCAATTTGGTCTAATTGACCAACTGACAACACAAGATGTGCCAATCTCGAAATTCTTCCAAAATTGACACAAAATACTATATAACTTTCTCCATAGGCCTCCTATGAACCTAATTCCAATTCCTATGGGTAGCCTTAGTATATGAGGTGGTTTCTAATGATTAAATAATAGATTTATAGTCTAATTAAAGAGAAAAAACTGAATTATACCTATTGAGAGATGGATTCTCAATAAAACTTCCAAATTGGGTGAAAAGAGCTTTCAACTTGTAGATTCTTGCTCCTCCTTGTAGATCCTTGCTTTCTTCTTGTAGATCCTTGCTTCAATAGCCTCCAATGATAATTTTGGAAGGCATTGGAAAGAAATTTAGGTAGAATTTGATGTGGGAATAAAGAAATTTGGAAGAGAATTTTATATCTAGATTTGAAATAAAAAATAAAGAGAGAGAAACTCTCCCCATTCTTATACATGGCCGGCCATCAAACCCCCTCTCCAAGATTCTATGTAAAGTCTAAAATACCCCTTGGGGCCTCTCAAGAAGAAATAATTAAGGAGAAAAGGTTCTAGTCTAACGGGTTTAATTTAATTAATCATCCTCCTAATGAATAGGCTTCTAAATAGGCTCAATTCTAACTAGATTTAAATGTTGGTCCATAGATCTAATCTAAAATAGTTAGGTCCACTAACACAAGTCCAAAAGAATGACTAACATCTAACAATAAATAAATATACAACTTGCACAATATTTAATTACTTATAAAATGACTAAAATATTATTTTCTAGAAAATATGGTAGTGACAAGTAATGACGTTTCCCTTGCCCGACGTATATTCGATCTTCGGGTTGTAGTCCTTTATCAGTTATAGCCAGCACCGCTGCCGAAGGTTCAGTTTCCGTTGGGTGAATAGGTACTTGAGGCTCATGTGGTCTGTGTAGATTTTGTAAGCAACACCATAAAGATAATGCCGCCACAACTTAGTGCGAACAAAATTGCCGCTAATTCTAAGTCATGTGTTGGGTAGTTTTTCTCGTGCGACTTCAATTATCTTGAGGCGTACGATATCACCTTGTCCCTCTGAATGAGAACAAACCCTAAGATAAGTCCTGAAACGTCGTTGTATATCTAAAACTCTTCTACTCCATCCGGAAGTGCAAGTATTAGAGCTGAAACGAGCCATTACTTTAGATCATGAAAGCTAGCTTCGCAGTTGTTACTCCACTTGAATGCAATCCCTTTCTGAGTAAAGCGAGTCAAAGGTGAGGCCAATTTAAAAAAATCTTTCATGAACCTATGGTAGTATCTCGCTAGGCCCAGAAAGCTATAAATTTTACTCGCTGACGTAGGTTGCTTCCAATCCACCACCGCTTCTATCTTCTTTGGGTCTACGGAGATGCCTTCTTCCAAGATGACATGTCCAAAGAATGCCACGTTATTCAACCAGAACTCATACTTGCTGAGCTTTATGAACAACCGATGCTCCCACAACGTCTGCAGCACGATCTTCAAGTGTTCCTTGTGTTTCGTCTCATTCTTGGAATAGATTAGTATGTTGTTAATAAACGCGACCACAAACTGGTCTATGAACGGCCAGAATACTCGATTCTTCAGATCCATGAAATCTACTGGGGCATTCGTCAAGCCGAACGATATTACAAGAAATTTATAATTCCCATATCGGGTTCGAAATTCTGACTTGGGGATGTCACCGGATTTAATTTTCAACTGGTGATAGCCCAACCTGAGATCGATTTTAGATAATACTATTGTGCCTTATAGTTGATCAAACAGGTCATATATCCTTGGTAATTGGTACTTTTTCTGCACGGTAGCCTTATTTAGTTCTCGGTAGTCTATGCACAGCCTCATGGATCCGTCCATTTTCCTTACGAATAGCACCGGTGCTCCCTATGAAGAAATGCTTGGGCGAATGTATCCTCGGTCTAATAGATCTTGTAACTGCATCTTCAGTTCCTTTAGCTCTGCTGGGGCCATTCGGTAGGGTGCCTTTGATATCGATCGCGTATCCAAAAAGGTGTCAATGGCAAATTTGATCTCTCGATCAGAAGGTATTCCAGGCAGCTCGTTCGGGAACACGTCGAGGAAATTTACTATCCCATCAGCTTAAGCTGCATCTCCACCTTCCTGCCGGGTGTCTCGAACAGAGACTAAGTACCCTTCACAGCCCAAATACAACATGCGCCTAGCCGTAATTATTGATATCACCATCGCCGTCTTTGGTGCAGTGCTGCACGAATAGTAGAAGTCTGCCTCGCTGGGTAGACGAAATACGACTCGCTTCTCCGCGCACTCGACCATTGCATGACAAGCACTCAACCAGTACATTTCGAGAATAATTTCGTATTCGTTAATGTCTAGAACAATGACATCTAAGGAAAGCTTCCTGTCTCCGATTCAAATATAGCCTTCCCTACAGATCGCATTGGTGGGCATGTCAACTCTCGAAGGGGTATTCACGCAAAGGTTCATATTTAATGGAGTAGAAGCTAATTTATTCGCAATAATAAAATCAGCAGATATGAAACTATGCATAGCACCTGAATCGAATAAGATTCTAGCGGGCAAATATTTGAAAAGTAAGGTACCTATTACAACAGTGTCGGAGGCAGATGACTCATCCCGAGTTAATGCATAGACTTGGCATTAGGCACCCTGGCATTGTAGGTTCACTGGTACAGCATTGACGCCATGTGCTGGAGGTCCCTTATTCTGGTTTGACTGTTGTCTAACGATCTCCCTTTCGTCTCGACAGTCAAATGCTTTATGGTCCAAGCAGCCATATTTGAAACATCCTACGACTCGACACTCAGTCACTCGATGTCCCATCTTTCCGTACCTATGGCAATGCAGTCCCTGAGGTGGACCCCTGTGCTTGGATGTGTGAGGACTCTTCGGCGCTCAGACCCTCCTATTTCATGAGGTCACTTTTTGAAATTGGTACGGGGAGTCTGTACATTTATCTTTTGTGAATTATGCCTAAAGATCCATTCGCTATTAAGGGCAGCTTCATAAAATTTTTGGTAGGTTTGGCACTTTTGATTTATGATATCCCTACGCAGGTCATCATTCAAACCTTTCTGAAAATGATAGCACCATGCCTGCTGGTTAGGCAAGAAGTGTCCGACAAACTTGGCGAGTCTTGCGAATACTGAATCATAGTCATCAACGGACATACTTTCTTGTACCAGATTGCGGAAGTCATCTTCCTTTTATTGTCGCACTGTCCTTGGGATATATTGTTCAATGAAGGCAGATTTAAACATCTCCCAGGTGATCTTATAATTGGAATTGGCATCATAAATCCGTTGCTTTGTGGCTTTCCACCAATCATGCATCCGCGGTTCCATTTGCACCGATGCACAAGCCACTCATTTGGACCCTCTAATGCCAACCAGGTTAAAGAGTCCTTCGAGTTTTGCAATCCATCCCATCACCATGTTTGGTTCTGCTAGTCCGTTGAACGTTGGTGGGTGCATCTTAGTGAACTTAGCCGCTCTGCAGAAAATATTAGCAGAAGGCTGTGTCTCCTCAGATTCATCTTCTACAGCCACAGCTGGCGGTGTGACAGGCGTCATCGTGGCTGTGCCGTTGCTGGGCACCAAAGATACGATCAACTGTATCATGGTATCCATCTGCTTTTGTTGAGTAGTGAACTGCGCCTGAATCTGGGCCTGTTGAGTGGTATCTTGCTATTGCTGCACCTCCATTAGATGCATGAGCCTCTCAGTCATATCATTTGAGCCCGCCCCTCCGGATTCTCCAGAACTTGTCGGATCGTTCTGGATAGGCTGAGCACTGCTTACAGCGACAGTATTTTTTTTGCCATTGCTACAAAAAGAGAGTAGCTTGTCAACACTCCAAAAATGATAATTTTTTTATCTATGGGCTCATTATATAGGGCGATTCATCTCATGCAGCAGAAGCCGAATGCATTCAATCAAGAGGCGCATCAAACTTCTAGAATATCTTTTTAAAAATCCAATAAAGTAAAGTCGTACTCTGTTACCAACATGTCATGCCCCAATCCCGCAAGGGTCGATCGTCCTTGCTTGTTCCTTTGCGGAACTGATCGTCCTCGCTTGGGCGTGATGTCGTACGAACCTGGAGTTGCGCTCACACAAGACAAGAACGTGCAGTGATAGGAATCCATTTAAAACACAAGTTAGAAAATACATTCACAGATAGTTGAACACAAAGTATAGGGAGAAAATATGATTTTCATTGATAATTCAGAGTAATTTACATAGAGTTTACATTTGATGCGCCTATCGGCTACTTGGTTTGCATTACAAAAGAAAAACTCAAAAGGTAGGGCGCGCTCCATCAGATAAGCCTTGTCGTCCGTACATTACGCCCTTGTATAGAATGAAAATTCATGCCTCCAAAATGAACTGGCTTCAACTATACTTTAAAATATAAGAGCTTTTAACGCCTTCTCGTCTATCCACTAGCATTGCGCACCTTGAGTGCCTAAAATATTTGCCCACAATGTGGGTCAGTACTCAGCTTGTACTGGTGAGCGGGACAAACCCACTCGCCTAAATCAACAGTTACTTATTAGGGGTGAGGATGCATTAAAATAATCTTGCTATTAAGAACTAAGTGAATTTAGTTCATACCAGTTGTATGGTTTTAGAGGAACAAATAATGTTGAACCCATATAGCACATCGGTCGCTTACTCAACTGATGCGCTCCTTCTCTGCACCGAAACACAAGTATACTTACCATCTGCATAAGATAATAGATTAGCATGTGTTCTATCTATATGCGATCATTAGTGTGATCGACACCATGGGGACTTATCCAAGGCATTGTGGTGCGCCATGTTAGCCTGGGTACCAAGACCTGATGAAGGTCCCGTAATGCATCGCGACTAGCACGATCAAATATTTTCCCCCGGGTCAATACGGTTCCAGTGCCCCAGAATACCGTTTCGAGGAAATGCTAAACCTTGTGCACAAGTTATCCCAGACCATATGCAAATGCATGATCAGTTCAACTATCATACAATGCATGAGATAAAACAGAAGAAGTAAAGCAGCAAAATATATACTTATGCAACAGTTCATATTTTCTCAAAGTCGTGTTCCGATTTTGGTATCTCGTGGGTCCAAACTTTCTGAGGCACCAGGTCGCAATCAATATTTCAGAAGCTGCATTCCATCAAGCAGTTCCTTGGTTTCTAACCACAATTGTCGCTTCACTTCGGAACTCGTGTTTAGATCGTGTACATGAATATTAAAGTTAGTCTACAATTTTTATGTTCCTTTCTTAGTGGATGGCATGCATTATGGCTAAGGATTTTCTAGGCGTTCAGCCAGGCATCATCGATTGAACGTTTGAATCATTAGAGATATGGACGTGAAGAAGTAGGAAAGAAGGGTCTGAACCGCCGATTAAGGAAAGTGCTGAAAGAAGGAGTCCCGCCTAGCAACGATCAAATATCAGTTATACGGACCTGCAATAGCATGAGCACCGGGTTAGAATCATTTTGCCTATCCTTCCTTGTGAACTCCCCAAGAACCAAAGCTCCAAGTGAGAAAGCCAACAGCGAAAACCAAACAAATCAAAAGTAACACTAAAACAAAAATTCTAAAGCGACATCAAGAAAACCAAGCAACAAATACGAAAACTATTGGACTCGTTTCAATAGAGGCCTATCCATGAGTTGGAAAGGATCATCTTATTTTGTCCGTGGCAAGAGGATGCCGAAGATTATAAACACCAAGCTACGACTCAAACTGACTAGCCACAAGCCTAATTATATAGAGCGCATCCTAGTCAGATCGGGATTTGAGGCTCTACAAATTGGATACGAGGAGTGCGTATCATGATACGTCATAATACAGAGTTGTCAGAAGAGTATTTTTATGTGTTTTAGGCTCTAACATGCCAAATTCTATATATTGCATTAAAATAGCTATTTGGTACGTTATTTAGACTATATTTGATATATTAGAGGTGTTCCATAAGCTTTGGTAGAGTGTATTGGTGTTTGGAGAGAGTATTATTTGTATTATTGCGTATCATAGCGTGTGCACACCAAGTATTTGGTGTATTGTGTTGTAGGTGTGTGTGTGTGTGTGTGTGTGTGTGTGTGTGAGAGAGAGTTGGTGTTGTGTGAGTATCATAGATACATGGTGTATAGATGGGGCATGTGGGGGAAAGGTAGAACTGTGACAGTGATTAGTGTAGAGTGTGTGGGTATAGCTTGAGTGAAGGGGGAAGACCATGAACTGTGTGTTTGATGTATCCTGATACACTTGGAATCAGTATTTGTGTGTATATATCATTAGGTGATATAGAGATTAAGTATGGATAGTGGTATTATAGTGTATTATATCCTTGGTGTGTCTGTGTGCAACCAGGTAGGGAGTGTTGCTCAAGTATTACTTGAGTACAGGCCCGGAGCAGTGAGGATAATGTGTAAAGGAATGTGAGTGAACTTGAAGGTGAGGAGGAGTGCACATTAATGGACAAGTGTTGTCATGCCCCAATCTTCTGCAGGAATCGGCCGTCCCCGCTAGGCGCGAATCATCGTGCCAGCGCTCCCGTAGGACGATCATTTCCATCAGGATGTGATGTCGTATGAGCCTGGGGTTGCACCCGTACAAGGCAACATCGTTAAAGTTGTGGCTATCATCGAACCGATCGAGTACGCAATAGAGGGACGGTGTTGCAAATAATAATACATCTGAGTATACGTGGCTAAGATCAAGGCACGAGGTTCTCTGAATACAATGGCATCGTTCCATACATTATGTCCCTCTATACAAAAGCAGCTCAAAACATCGATACGGCTCAAGGCATCGAAACCAGATTTCTGGGTCCTGGGGATGAGGCATGGCTATCGCTTCCTCGGATGGTCCAGCACCTGCGAACAAGAAAACTGTTGGTGGGTCAGCACTTTGGAGAAAGTACTGGTGAGTATAAAATCAAAGAACAGAATCAACATTCACTAAAACCAACACTAAGTAATTATGTTATAAAATATTACATTACTAGTAATCTTTCTAGTTTTGCCTAGGTTCGTTACATGCAGTACATGAACGGAGTCATATTTCTTCTTTTGAAAACATCTTTGAAATCAGAGTTCATGTTCGATATACAAGCAAGCAGGCAAGCAATTCATGCACGATATGCAGGTTCAATTACTATCTTTGGTGTGCAGCGTGTCTCGTGAGTCATATATATTTCTTTCAAGACTATAGCATGCATCTAGTGGACTATCCTTTTTATATTAATCAAGGCGATCATCATATTCAAGCAATCATGCAAGTCTAGGTGCAATGCAAGATAATATGCAAAACAATATATCACTTATAAAGTGATTCTTACCCCTTTTGCTGAGCGGTTATCCCTGCAGCAGACATACAAATAGCAACATATGCATATATAAACTAGGTTCTCCTTCCCTGTCCGTCTCTACATCAAACAGTTAGGTATACAAGAAGGCTAGCCTAGCATGCGCCCTAACTATATGATGGCCCACAGGAAACCCATGAATAGCGGCTGGAACTACAAGCCCAGACTAACTATTAGATAGGACACCCCCATAATCGCGAGGACTACAAGCCTTAGGGTGTTTCAATTATCTCCTCTAGGACGAACGATTCCCTGTACCCCAGAAAATGCTCGAGAGATAGTACCTTGTGCACAAGTTGTCCAAAGACCGATGCGGTGAATGCGATTCAATCAGATAAAGACTATATGATGCACATGTCTGTGACAAACAAACATGATATCAAGCGATAGAGCCTGAGCCCTCAATTATCTTCTTTCAATCAAGTTGATAGGTTCGATAAGTTCAATCAATTTGATAGGTTCGATCATTTCAATAGGTTCAATCTTCTTTCATTCAATCGATATGTTCAATAGCATACAATACAAGTTATTCAAACAATTCTATCTTTCAAGTATCAATGACAAGCAAAATATGGCACGATTATTCTATCTCTTTTAGCTAAACATATAGTTCTACTCTTGTTTAGCATACGATGAAAATATATGAACATTTTTTTACTCTTGTTTATTAGCATAGCAACGGTTTATTCGATAGTGGTGTCCGTGTAACTAAGCATACAATATTCAATTCTTTAACTTAGCGTAGCAATGGTTCTATCTCTTTAGACAAGCATATAAGTTCTCTAGTTAAGCAAGCAGGTTCTTGTTCTATCATTCTCAATGCAAACATTATGTTATTAAGCAAACAAATATTCTAAAAACTCATATTCATTATTAAAGCGTGCAAGAATCAGAGAATGAAGTTCTGCCCACTCATCTAGATCAATTGTCTTGTGTTTCGATCGGGAACTCTCCGAGAAGACTTTCACTCGAGTCAGCAAACCGATATCTCTTGTACATAGTACCAACGTGGAGCGGGGCACTATATACTTACCAACCAAGAAAAAGTTTCATCCTTGAAACTTCAAGGAGAAACTTTTGATATCCAAAGCAGCGATAGTACTTATCCCTCACCATCCTCAATCAAAAACTCTAGCAATCAATAACAATCACTCAAACAAATAGAAATCAGAAGCCATAACTCTCAAGCAATAAATCAAATCTAAAAAACTTCTGTACACATCTTTGAGAATATCTATGGACTTATTGTATGGAATGCTCAACTCAGCAACGATATCAATGTACCAAGGAATTGTCATCTAAGAACAACAGCGAAATGGGCGTAAGGCCAGAGGATCGAGTTGCCCTGATACTATTCTGTCATGCCCTGATCTTCCGGAGGAATCGGCCGTCACTGCTAGGCGCGAATCACTGTGCCAGCACTTCCGTGGGACGACCATTTCCATCGGGACGTGATATCGTACGAGCCTGGGGTTGCGCCCGCATAAGACAACATCGCTAAAGTTATGGCTATCATCGAACCAATCGAGTATGCAGCGAGGGACGGTGTTGCAAACAATAATCCAGCTGAGTATACGGGGCTAAGATCAAGGCACGAGGTTCTCTGGATACAATGGCATCGTTCCATACATTATGTCCCTCTATACAAAAGTAGCTCAAAACATTGATACGGCTCAAGGCATCGAAACTAGATTTTTGGGTCCTGGGGATGAGGCATGGCTATCGCTTCCTCGGATGATCCAGCACCTACGAACAAGCAAACTGTTGGTGGGTCAGCACTTTGGAGAAAGTACTGGTGAGTATAAAATCAACGTACAGAACCAACATTTACTAAAACCAACACTAAATAATTATATTATAAAATATTACATTACTAGTGATCTTTCTAGTTTTACCTAGGTTCGTTACATGCAATACAGGAACAGAGTCATATTACTTCTTTTGGAAACATCTTTGAAATCAGAGTTTATGTTCGATATACAAGCAAGCAGGCAAGCAATTTATGCACGATATGCAGGTTCAATTACTATCTTTGGTGCGCAACGTGTCTCGTAAGTCATATCCATTTCTTTCAAGACTCTAGTATGCATCTAGTGGACTATCCTATTTATATTAATCAAGGCGATCATCATATTCAAGCAATTATGCAAGTCTAGGTGCAATGTAAGACAATATGCAAAATAATATATCACTTATAAAGTAATTCTTACCCATTTTGTCGAGAGGTTATCCCTGCAGACATACAAGTTAGCAACATATGCATATATAAACTACTATGGTTCTCCTTCCATGTCCGTCTTTGCATCAAATAGTTAGGTATGCAAGAAGTCTAGCATAGCATGCGCCCTAACTATATGATGGCCCACGAAAAACCCATGAATAGCAGCTGGAACTACAAGCCCAGACTAACTATTAGACAGTACACCCCCCTAATCGTGAGGACTACAAGCCTCAGGGTATTTCAATAATCTCCCCCAGGACGAACGATTCTCAGTGCCCCAGGAAACGCTCAAGAGTCAGTACCTTGTGCACAAGTTATCCAAATACCGATGCGATAAACACGATTCAACCAGATAAAGACTATATGATGCACATATCCATGACAAGCAAACATGATATCAAGTGATAAATCCAGAGACCTCAATTCTCTTCTTTTAATCAAGTCGATAGGTTCGATAAGTTCAATCAAGTCAATAGGTTCGATCATTTCGATAGGTTCAATCTTCTTTCTTTCATTCAATTGATATGTTTAATAGCATACAATACAAGTTATTTAAACAGTTTTATCTTTCAAGCATCAATGACAAATAAAATATGGTACGATTCTTCTATCTCTTTTAGCTAAGCATAAGTTCTACTCTTGTTTAGCATACGATAAAAATATATGAACATTCGTTTACTCTTGTTTATTAGCATAGCAGCGGTTCATTCGATGGCAGTGTCCATGTAATTAAGCATGCAATATTCAATTCTTTAACTTAGCATAGCAATGGTTTTATCTCTTTAGACAAGCATACAAGTTCTCTAGTTAAGCAACCAGGTTCTCGTTCTATCATTCTCAATGTGAACATTATCTTATTAAGCAAACAAGCATTACAAAAACTCAGATTCACTATTAAAACGTGCAAGAATCAGAGAACGAAGTTCTGTCCACTCACCTAGATCAATCATCGTATGTTTCGATCAGGAACTCTCCGAGAAGACTTCCACTCGAGTCAGCAAAACGGTATCTCTTGTACATAGTACCAACACGGAGCGGGGTACTACAAGTGCCATACTGAAATTGATACCAATGGAGACTGCCTAATCTCATTGAGTGTGCAACAGCAGAAGTAAAGGGGGGACAAAGCCAGGATAGAAAGCAATAGGCAATAGGCATTAGGCATGGAATACTTGTGAGCAGGGTTTTGCCTGGGAGGAAATAGGATAACAACAATATTGAGGTATGATATGAGTATCAAGTTAAGGTATTCTAAGTTGTGGACCTAGACTTTGCATTAGGCATTTTATTGACTCACCTCAAATGGATTCGTGTTAAGGTTTTGTGTATAAGCTAGTATATATATATATAAAGAGAGAGAGAGAGAGAGAGAGAGAGAGAGAGAGAGAGAGAGAGAGAGAGAGAGAGAGAGTTATGATACCTAGTATCTCTGTATTAATCAGTATTGACCTAGAAACCTAGGTATAAATATCACCTAGTATTAGCTAGTTTAACCTTGTTAAACAACTTAGAAGCTAGTTTGAACCTAGAATCAAGATATTTACTTTGTTTGACCTAGTTTGAATAGTATGACCTAATTTTGGCCTAGAAATATAGTTTTAACCTATTTAGGACTTATTTATGATTCCGAACACTATTTTACATGAGTTTCATATATAAGTCAGTATGACACCAGTCCGGATACCGCTTTGCATTCATTGCTCTGGACCTCACGCAAGTATATTTTTGATAATTTTTATTATTTGATAATTACTATAATACAAGTATTTAGTAATATTTTACCTGATTCTTGGCACGATGGTACACAAATTGGTACATATATTGGATCTTCAGTCGTGAGATGTTACATTGACTCATCGTATTGATATTGGACATTATTCATCGTATTGACATTAAATATTGGATACATTGGATAGTGACGTGTCATGGTTGGATCCATCGTACCAGTCGGGGCGAGGAAAGTACTAGCTAGATATGTAATCAACAACTATTGGCAAGTAGTGTAAATTATTGGCTACTAGCTAATCATACACTTCACGTATGATTGAGCTAGTTTTTCCTTAGTATAAATTATTAAATCTCCCAAGCCGATACATATCTAAATAGTATTTCAAAATACTTAGTATAGTTGCAGTTCTTCTTGTTTAGTTCATATGTTACATTATTTTGTACCTATTACTTATAGTTCATTTTCTCTTCCACTTTATATATGCACTGGATATACCACATTGCTTACATTACCCGTCTCTCTTTACTATTTACCTTTATATCGGTTTATTGCTTTCTCACCATGTATATCATCCTCTATTTATAGTTTTATAGTCTTTGTCAATTAATTAGAACTGCTATTGGGTTGTATTTGTTCTATCCTGACTGGATATATTTTTTAGATAATTATTTGGAGGAATGGTGTCCTCCGTATTATGGCCCACATGATGGAGAGTTAGCTGAGATTGCACCAGCAGTACAGGAGGAGCCAGTACCAGTTGTTGAGGAGGCTCAACTAGTTATTGTCAAGACTTAGCTAGTATTCCTTTATTGTACTAGATTTGTCTCCAGCTATTTAGACTATTTGGTATGTTATTGATAGTTTAGATTTTTTGTTATTATTGCTAGACTCTTAGACTTGGAGACATTATTGTAGCTATTATTGACTTGTGACTTTGTGATTTCCTTCCTTTATATGACATCGTGCAATTATCTTCCTTCTAGCATATTGTGATTGAGTATTGATTATCATTATATATTGTCATATTAACCTTCGTATGGAGTTGAGATATCATTGACATGTTATATATATTATTGTATGAGATGGATAGATAGAATTGTTGACATAGACAACGTTCTACCACCGATCCTGCGGCGTAGGCTGGACGTACCCACGTACTCGTACCCGATCATCTGGGTGCGGGTCGTGACACATTTTTATGTTGGCCCAAGCAGTCCTCGTCTTTGCAATTAATGCGATGTCGTGGTAGTACAACGGCTTAGTTGTACCACCGTGGGCCTGCGATAAGATATAGGATATAGGATATTAGGATGAGAGAATACTCAATCATAATTAGGATTTCTTGAGAGATTCTGAGGATGACCCCTGAGAATCTTATTATAGAACCTATTTCAAATCTATTTTTACTTGCTTCAATCACTTTCGCCTTTGCACTTGTTCATTATCGAATTTGATTCTTGTATCGAGATAATTTTTATGGACTAAATTAAGGTATATACTTATGACATATTTGGATGAGGATAGTAGGAAAGGTAATAATATGCCTCAGTTATGGAGTCTAAAGTTTATCGCAGCCATATTAGCTAGCGTGGGAAGACATAGAGCCTGATTTTTGATATATTTCTCTTGGTTATGGAGTTTAGAGTTTTCGTAGTCAAACTAGCGACAGGGCAAAAATTCTAGATACCATGATTCTAGAGGTATGTACCTTAGTTACGGACTATATAGTTTATCGCAACTATGCTTACTGGTGTAGCGAGGATTCTGGGTAACATGATTTCAGATAGACATGTATGATTATCAGATTGTATCTTAAATTGGTTCTTAACATACCATCTCTATCATTTAACCTTGTTATCATTGAATTCTGTTTCATCACCATACTAGCTCAAGATAGAGATATCTTTAGTACCTCTAGTTCAGTTCCTTATAGAGCTTCACCTTTATTAGTACCTGAGGTAGCTTCTTTGGATAGTGTAGTAGTTTGGTAACTTGCAAATAGGTTTGTGTCGAGTAAGTATCAGTATTAATTTTTGGGAGTGTAGCTGGTGGGTCTATGAGTGGTTTCTAGCTGGGTAAGTGAGCATTAGGTATCAATGTATAAGCTTAGAAGCAACCCATAGTGTAGTACCCTTTGTAACAATAGTTCTAAGATAGGTGACAGAATATAGTTAGCAGTTAGTATCCTAAAGTTTTAGTATTGCATTCTAAGCAGTGTGAGTAGTGGGTTAAGTGTGCTCATGACCTAGAGCTATGGTGTATCACCAATACTAGAAGTGGTAACCCTTTATATTAAGCATTGTGGCTAGGTTGATGCTTAGTGAATAACTGGTGTAAGTATCAGATATAGGTAGGGGTCCAGATAGGCCACCTGTGGCACAACAAATTGTCCCACAGCAGCAAAGGGAGACACCCCAGCAGGGCATGGCTTTTGCGATGACGGTCGAGGGGACCGATACTACCGGTGTTGGGTAGCAAGTTATGTTCTTTCTTCTTGTCCTTTTTCCATCTATTGATTTGATTGATTCCTTAGTATCTTATAATTGCTTTAATAATTTTGTGCTATATAATTAGTATAGTTAGTAGTATACCCCTGTCAGAGACTACAACATCATGACGGACAAAGACCATAACCATGCATGTTGATAATAATTAGTGATTTCTTTAATTTGTATGCTTGCATGATGTTAGATGGGTTGGGGGTTTAACATAGAAGGGGGTACAACCATCTCTAAATTTTAAGGACAAAATTTTTCTAGGGAGGGTAGGATTGTAACCACCACATTTTATAAAAAAGGGTATTTTTGTCATTTTGCCATTATTTGAGTATTAGAATATTGTAAATATTAAATATGTGACTATGGTTAGCATATTGGTTATACTTAGTGCTAGTGAGCCCAAGTTGACCCAAGTAGACTTGACATGACCATTGGTTAAATTCGTTAGTTTAGCCATGATTTGACTCATTAGAATAGTTTTAATATATAGAATATTCCCTTCATCAAGATTAGAACATTTTTCATAATTAATTAAACCTCCATGACAACTCATTGACGACATTTTTAACTTTTTGCATTGACCATTGGAGGGTGGGTGGTCGGCCCTAGCTTAGGGGTATTTAAACCTTTATTTGTTCCATAATAGCTCCATTTCTCTCCAAATTAATTCATCCCCAAATTTTCCCTAAATTTGAGAGTAAACCCTAAACAATCCACTCTCAAATTTTATTATATTTTATTCCAAAGGAGGATAAGGAGCTTGATATTGCTAAAGAAAGCATTGGCTAGGGATTGTATCCAACCTTCATTTGTGTCTATTTGGTGGTGATACATTGGAAATTCATCTCTCAATTGATAAAATTTCTAATTCCCTATCAATTTACATTATAATTGTAGTATTAGACCTTTAGGAACCCTTACATAGCTAAGGACTATCCATAGAAAGAAGAACTAGGTTCTTATGAGTCCTATTATGATGGTTACATTGACTTTTGTGGCTAAATTAGAAAAAATCCAAGTTTAAGCCATTAGGTGTTCAAAGGAATAATTTTTTGGTAATTTTAGAGTGTGATTCATGATTTGCAAGTGCTTATGTGTCCACAATTGGATACGAGGAGTGTGTATTACGATATGTCATGATACGGAGTCGTATAAAGGATATTTTTAAGTGTTTTGGGCTCTAGCATGCCAAAAATTATATATTGCATTAAAATAGCTATTTGGTATGTTATTTAGACTATATTTGATATATTAGAAGTATTCCATGAGCTTTGCTAGAGTGTATTGGTGTTTGGAGAGAGTATTATGTGTATTGGTGTGTATCATATCGTGTGCACACCAAGTATTTCGTGTATTGTGTTGTAGGGGTGTGTGTGTGTGTGTGTACACTAACACACCATATATATATATATATATATATATATATATATATATATATATATATATATATATATATATATATATATATATATATATTAGAGTTGGTGTTTTGATACTCGTGAGTATCAGAGATACATAGTGTATAGATGGGGCATGAGGGGGAAAGGTAGAACTGTGATAGTGATTAGTATATAGTATGTGGGTATAGCTTCAGTGGAGGGGGAAGACCATGAACTGTGTGTTTAATGTATCCTGATACACTTGGTATCAGGATTTGTGTGTATATATCATTAGGTGATATAGAGATTACGTGTTGATAGTGGTATTATAGTGTATATCCATGGTATGTTTGTGTGCAACTAGGTAGGGAGTGTTGCTCGATATTACTCGAGTGCATGCAACAACAGCAGTAAAGAGGGGAACAAAGCCGGAAGAGAAAGCAATAGGCAGTAGGCAGTGCATATATGTAAGCTGGGCTTTGTCTGGGAGGAAATAGGATTACAACAGCATCATTTGCAGTAGAGGGAGAGAAGTAGCATCTTACCTTTGTGTGTGTGTGTGTGTGTGTTAAGTGAGTATCGGGTTCTGTGTGCAATTGTGCATAACATTTGTGAATACTTGTGCACAGATGGGAGAACCCCTGCATGCCAGTTGTGAGGAGGGTTGATATTTCAGTCATGAGATTAAAGAGAGGGAGTGTAAGGACTTTGTGAACTGAAGTGTAAGCAACAGCTATAGTAGGTGTTCACCTTCAAATGCAGGCTGCATTAGAGGATTAGGATTTTGTGTCATGACCCGCATCCGGAAATTCGGACACGAGTGCGTGGGTACGTCCAGCCTACGCCGCAGAGTCGGCGGTAGTACGCTGTCTAGGTCAATCCATTATTTGCTAACTAGCTCATTCACAAAAACATAGGCAAGATAATAATGAGAATGAAACTTAAGATTTCAACTGAAAATAAATGTGACAGCAGATTCAAATGTTTTAGTACAGGAATTCAATATTGAAATCGGGGACAAACCTGATAAATAAGATAAGAATATAAATGAAAGATAGCTACTACTAGCTACTCAGCAGCAGGGGTCTCCTGGGTGGGTTCAGGCTCCTCATAGGTATCATCAGTCCCCTCATAGGGACCATAATAAGTAGGGGCAAGATCCTCATCATCGCCTAAATCAACAGATCCAGTCAGGAAAGGAGCAAAGTACACAGTGCACAACAAGATTAAACTAAATATTTTATGACAATTAAATATTGATATCATGTTGAGAAACAGCATAACAGAACATTATTATCTCAGAGTTAAACTGTAAATAGGAATATGAGAAACAGAACTAAATGAAGCAGGAAATGGAACTACAATAGCCAGCAAGAAATATAACATGAACAGGAACTATATGTGTGGACTTGTTTTTGTTTTAGAATACATAGTTGGCATGTAGGGGTTTATAAGGCTAATCCGGCCGTCATGAACGGCTATTAAACAGGGGAAATCGAGATCCGGCTGAGGTACAGTCGCGTACCAACAGCTATTAAACATGACAAGGGGAAGGGTAAACTACATGCCTTCTAGGTATTCTCCCACCCGACATGAAAAACAAGACAGGAACTCCAATATTCAAGACATAAAATTCAGTATTTCTAACACTAGGTGTAAACATCAAGGGTACATATATGGCAGGGAATTAATTATCATAATATATAAAGATTAACTTGAAGTGCAGGTACTTGCCTGTTGTTTGGATCTGATTAATTTAGTTCTTGGGGAAAAAGTCCAGAGATGAGTCCAAAAGCTGAAATAGACATTACCATCATGCTCAGAAGATGTCAAATAGCTAGAAATGCCTGTCCTTGGGTCCAATTTGGAGACAAGGACAAAAACGGCAGTTTCGGGTCAAAACGGGGTCCGCCGGTGGGCCCGCTTTGCACCGAAAAACGTGTCCGGGTCAAAGGTCTCCAAATTCACCAAACTTAGTGTCAACAGGTCAGGAACGCTGATACGAACCAAACAGAACTTCCAGATTTGGATTCCGATGAGCCGAACACAAAATCGCCCGTCGAGCGGGGCCTGTGGGGCCCACGACACGCGATTTCGTCAACGTTCTCAGAATCGAACCAAACTTGACCCACAGGACCAGCGTATCGCTACGAGTCCGATGGCGCAAGTTTCGTCTCGATCCGACGTGTGTGCACAAAGTTAGGGTGAATTGCCGAAAAGGCGGATACGGGGCGATGTCCGCGGATACGCGTTGATTCCGGTGTGCACGCACACCCGAATCAGCTTCCATGAAAACTCACACGTCCGTATCGACGATGCGTACGTATCTGTGAAGACCGCACGCGACCAAGTCATTCCGTTTGGCGGGGCGCACTCAGTTCCGGGGTAAAACAGGGTCTGGTTTTTCCTGTTTTTGGATCGCGGTGTGCGATCACCACAGGACGCGATGTCACGAACAGTTTGTCCGGACACCGAGAGGGTCAAACAGGCTTCACAACGCAATTTACGGAATCAAAATCGGAGATACAGGGTGCAAGATACGAGTACCTGAACGAGGCCTAAAAACTAGGGTTTTCGTGTCCGTCTCGTATCCTGTGTCGACGAGTCCGTGCCCGCTGTGTCCGTGTCCGGCAGCGAGTTCTGTGTCCTCTGTGTCCGCGGCGCGTCCAGCTAGGTCAGGGTTCAGCTCGCCGGAGGAGGGCGGTGCTGCGGCTAGGGCGGGGTCGTCGGATCGGGGCCGAGTGGGCTGCACGGCGGGGATTAGCGGCGGCGGAGGAGCTTGGGGAGTCCGGCTGTAACCTCCGATTCCCAATTTCCGAAATAATTAGATTTTAATTTATTTTTAAATACCAAGTTTATAAAATATTTCCTCCTTAAATTTTTGTATTAGATTTTGAACAATGTTTGATTGTAGAAGGTGATTTAAAATCTTTTATAAAAAAAATCATTTTTCCTAAATGTCGCTTTCTCATAAAATAAATAGATAAATAATAATGATATGTAATACTCTAGCTTCGGATATTTATTTGCTTGAAATCATAAAACTATTTGTTTAACAAAATTATTTAACGGACTAGTTGTTCATAATAAATTTTCATATCCATTTTTGGAATAGTAAATAAATGAATTTCATATTTTCTAGGGTTTTTGAAAAATGGAATTAATTAGTAGCTAAATTAGAATCAGTTAGCCTTGGAAGCCTCTTAAAACATTTTCTTAAATTATATTTTCCAGTTTACCGTCTCCCATTCACACCCTCATTCTTCCCACATGAAAAGCCCCTTTATATTAAATCCTGGCCATTCATCATTGGGCCAATCCTCACCCTTTAGCCCACAACTCTCTCTCCCTATTTAAGTCTCTCATCACCATTCCCAAGAAACCCTAGCTAGCCCTCACAAATCCCCACAAGCCAACAAGTCATCACCACTATTTTTGTGTGCTCGTGTCCGTGTGTCCAGCATCACCGTGTCAGCCGTGTTGGCCTCGGGTCCGACCCCGAGTGTCCCACCGTATCCATTCATTTTCTGTGTCCAGATTTACAATATTACAACTAGATTTTCGTGTCCGACACACCCGGACACAACCCCCACACCACAGTACACCACCCTCGTGTCCAACACCCGGACACGTCCGTCCCTGTCAGCCACCACACAACAACCATCCCCGTGTCCAGCTCCAGACACGATCCCACCCCCTGACACACACAGAACCCTAAACCTAACCTAACCTAGATCCCGTCGCCGCCGACGACTGGGACCTCCGCCTCCGCCGGGTCGGGTTTCCACCGCCGAGTCGAGCCGATTGATCCAGCCCCCGCCGAGTTCGACGCCGCCGCCGAGATCTCCTTCCGCTGAGTCGAGACGCCGGTTCCTCGAACCGCCGCCGCCGCCGAGACGAACGTCGACCGACGACCCGTCGTCGAGTTCCGCTGCCGCCGCCTCGAAGCCGCCGCTGCTCTCGAATTCCACGCCGCCGCCTCGAGTCGAACCCCACCGCGCCGACCCCGGCGAGACCTCCTCCGTCGATCGGGAAACCCTCAGGTGAAGACTTCCCCCTTCCTTTTCCTTTCTCCAGTTCTGTTCTCTCTGTGTTAAGTTAGTAATTAAGTAATAAATTAGTTAATAAATAAATTAGTTTAGATTAGTTAATTAATTACTAATCAGTTAATTATTTATTAATCAGAAATTAATTATTAATCAGTTAGTAATTATTAATTAATTAGTTTAGTATTTTCATATAATTAGTTTAGTATTTTCATATAATTAGTTTAGTAATTTCATGTAATTAGTTTAGTTAAATAAAATATAATTAGCTTTATTGCTCTTTATGTATGAAATTAGTTATTTTGTGTAAAATTTAGTTATGTATTATATATAAGGATTTTTGATTATGTAAATTAGTATATATATGTATATAACCGTATTTTGGCATAAATATATATATGTAGATTTATATTTTCGTATTGGTATATGTATTGTAAGTATATACTAGTATAAATCAAATATGTATTTAAAGGATATATATATATATATATTGTAAATACATTTAAATTGGTGCATGTATATATATATTGTAAGTATTAATGATAATTAATAATATGTGTATTTATATACGTATCCCTACTAGATGACCCTAGTTGACTAGTGCCATACCTGGCATGGCCCTGAGACCAGTATTTTTGACTGTGTTAGTGTAGCATCTGATGCAAATGTGGTTTTGCTTGTGATATATTTTTAGGACTGTTGGTTCCTCCAGACGATACTCTGGGACAGGACATTGGTTTTACCAGCTAAGGACCCAAGGCGAGTACATTCTCTGATTAGTTTCTAATTTATGATATCTCCTATGTTCACTGTATCTAGTGTAAATATCCCTGTTCTTGACACGTTGGTTACACGGATTGGTATACACGGATCTCGTCATGAGATGTTATTCCTTATTCATGGTGTAGCTTGTACAAGGCTTGTTTCCTTGATATCTTGTGCATGTACAGACACTGATTCCCGGGGAGATTTGCTACCTTTCTAGGGAATCCCGTGCCATAGCGTACCATGATTGGATCTACTATACCAGTCGGGGGTTTGGGGAGTACTTTAGTGTAGATATGTGATCATACCCAACTTTATATGCACCATAGCTCACCCCACATCTCACGTCGGGTGCGGCCTGACCATTTACATGCTCCATAGCTGTTACGTATGATTAGCCTGATCTCTACATGCATCATAGCTAACCAACGGTTAGCCTGACTTTATATGAACCATAGCTAATCACATGTAACCAGCCTGATCAAGTTCCCAAGCCGATCACATATTAAAGCTAGTACTCACACACTTAGTCATAGGTTCCTTGCTCATGGACATATTGTTTCTTTTCCTGCAGTTACTTACAGTATTTCCAGTATTTCTTTCATTGTACATTTCTCGTACCTATACATGCGTCTGGTATATTTTCATCTAGAACTGCTACATAGTTTATGTCATTTATATAGAACTGCTATTTAGAGATGTACTTTGCTCTTTCCTGACTGGAAAATATTTTTCCAGACTGTGACCTTAGTGGACTTGTTTCTGACACTTGGGGATTGGTTGTTACTGATTTCAGGTATGATTATTTTGTCAGTAGACTTGTGTTGTATTCTTTTGTTTCTTCAAATTCTTATCGTGCTGTAGTTGTGATTGAGTATGTTGTTCAATTTATAGTGTTATCCGTGTCTCCTTATGGAGTTGGATACTAGTGTGAGATTATTTATATAGTACTTGACCTAGACAGCGTTCTACCGCCGATGCTGCGGCGTAGGCTGGACGTACCCACGCTCTCGTGCCCCTAAACCGGGTGCGGGTCGTGACACGTTTTAGTGGTGGCCCATGCAGGTCAGACTTCGCTAGTTGTGCGATGTCGTAGTAGTGCGACGTCATAGTTGTACTACTACGTACCTGCTATAGAATATAGGACATAGGATACTAGGATGAGAGAGGATACTCAATCACAAAATTATTTGAGAGATTCCTGGGACGACCCCTTGAGAATCTTATTATAACTTCTAATTTTGAATCTTTCGTTTTGTTTCCGTCCGTCCTTACTCATTGATATTGAATTTGATTATTGTTGATCAATTATTAAAATTTGAATCTTGGTATCATTGTTGAGTTTGATTCTTGTTGACCAGTTGTTAAATTTAATTCTTGGTATCGTTGTTGAATTGATTTCATATCGAGATGAATTTTACGGGCTAAAATTTACGGTATCATCTGATGACATATGTTGATAAGGACAGTGAGAAAGGTAAAACGTCTACTTTGGTTATGGAACCTAGAGTTTATCGCAGCCATATTAGCTGTCGTGACGAGAACGTAGGAACCTAACTTGGATGCACATACTTTAGTTATGAGATTTAGAGTTTCTCGCAGCCATACCGGTTGGCGTGGCGAGTATTCTAGATGACATGATTATAGGGTTGCATACCTTAGTTACGGAACCTGTCGTTTATCGCATCTATGCTTACTGGCGTGGCGAGGATTCTGTGTGTCATGATTTCTGACAGACGTGTATGATTATCAGGTTGTATCTTAAATTGGTTCTTAAAGTATCATCTCAAGACTTATCTATTTATGTTATTCCAGGACTTTGTTCCATCACTTCTTTTCTTTACTAGCAGTAAAGATACCTTCCGTCCTTGATCCAGTTCCTTTTTGAGCTTATTTTCTTTGAGGATTCCTTGTTAGTATGATAATTAGTGACTTGCAATTTTGGTTGTGTCTTGTATTAGTTTGACTGAGTGTGACTTGTGAGTTTGTAAGTGTTTCTAGTTGGACATGTGAGCAGTAGACTTTAATCTAGAGTTATCCATAGCATAATACCTTGTAACAATGGTTCTAGGATAAGTGTCATTATAGTACTATAAGTAGAAGGAGAGTATAGAGTATCAGTGATAGTTCTCAGAGTTAGTATCAGAGTCAATTACCCGTCTTGGATAATCATGATTATGTAATTGAGAGATCTATGTAAACAATTAGGTATCAAGAAAATTGTGTTAAGAATTAATGGAGCATGATGTTCAATTTGATGATTGATATCGGAAGTGTTAAGGTTAAGGAAATATATACGCATAAAGTTAATGAGGTGTCATGAGTAGAGAAATATCGGAATTGAAAAGGAAAATGGTGAAGCGTATCACAGATTAGTTTAACAAGCTATAAAAGGTTAAAGGAAAATACATATACATCAATTGAGATGAGAACCATATACTTGCCCATGAGAGTAAAGAAACATGAGTGTTATAGAAGATACATGTAATCATGAGTTATAATGAGCTTGAAGAGATGATCCATTAATGAAGCTAGTGATATAATACCAAGGGTGATAATGGTTCTATTTCGAGGGTTAGTCGAGAATGACGCTCAAAACAGTAAGCACTCTGCGTGATGATAATCGAATGATATACCAGTTAATATAGATTGAAAATCATGGAAGAAAATACATGTGATGATAACCTTGATCATTGAGGTAATAGTACAAGTGATTTGGGCAGTACAATTTAGTACACAGTTGTAGACAATAGAGGTATTGAATGCACCTCGAGTATTAGAGACCGTGAGCACTTATATGTATAATTGTGGATTTATAAATTAAAGAGTGGAAATGAATTTTTGCTTTGAGAATTATTGAAGAGTTGAGATTGTATCATTAAAATTTTGAGGATTTTAAATAGTGATTCAATAAACATGGTCAAGGCTACAAAGATTTTAGAAGTGATTAAAATTTCTATTCCGATGTTGAGTTCTGACTTTGAGGAGGTATATGCAATTTATTTTTAAGTTGATCGAGAAGATAAACCTTGACGATTATTGGAGGATTAATGTTAGGGTAGATAAGAGATGAATATTAATATATGAGTAGATGATATACATGTGTAAGGATCTGATGACTTGAGCATGATTGAGATGGCACCGCAGACTGACTAGGGTGTCCATCTAAAGTTGTATCGGAAAGAGCAGTACTTAGTATGGTGTTATACTTGGTGTGCATTTGAGTGATAAGAATAGTATGAACAATTGTAGTAGGAACAGGAACTGACAGAGAGTATGGTACTAAAGAGGTAGAGGTATCAAACTTGGATGCATTATTGAACCATGGTTATATTATAGGTTCTTGGTATCAGATTTTGGTATTTATAAGCAGGTGTATGCAATGAGGATGTAATCATGGGTGTTGTGAACTAAAGGTTAGTTGATAAGGATATCAGTGTACAGGAATAGGAATTATTTAGTGAATGTGCTAGAGTTAAGTGTTTGTTAGAGCTAGTAGATACTACAAGTAATATGTTAGCAGGTTCTTTCTTCCCTCCTGATGTTCCTTTTTCCGTCTTTCGATTGATTGATTTTCTTAGTATTGTAGTTCATATGCATGATTTCTTGTTAGAATATAACTAGTAGTGCACCTTAACAGAGACTGAAATACCATGACAAGACACATGACCTATATTTTCTTAAATTGCATGGCTGTAGGTAGAGTTTTCTTAAACCATAATTTTGCGGTTTTGACCATAGCAAAGATCTATGACGACGTTATGACTGACAAAAAGAGACAAGAGGATTAAATTTGTGGATGAGCATTAAATTTAAATAAAAAATTTAGGGGTTGTTATAACGGAGTTGATGGATCATTGATTTAATGAAAATCGGGGTATGATTGAAATTCGAGAATAACATTAACTTAAATGGAGAGTTAAGAAATTCACAGGGCAAAATGGAGGATTTATTAATCTTAGGAAGGTCTTGATATGATTAAATTGATTATTAAAATTTGAGAAAAATTGGAGAGATTATCATTTATCTATTTGATTGCAAGATAGAAATTTAAAATTTTATATTATGAATGTTGCATTGAAGATTCTGAAAGTATCGCATCGTTGAGTATTTGAGAAAAAAGGGAATCAAGAAAATAAAAATCGTTAATGGAATAGTGTCGAATTCAATTCTCGGGATGAGGATTTAGATTTGAATAAACATCAGTTGAATTGAGTTAGAGGAGTAAGATGATTGATGAGTGTTTAAAAATTTAAATTTTGGGATACAGATTTTTTAAGTATTATAAATATATATTGATTGGAATTCAATTGGAGGATTGGACATTAAAATTCTTGAGTAATTAGATACGAACTTAAATTTTGGAGGAGATTATGATAAAAATCTGAATTTGATTTTAAAACTTAAAGATTTTCCGGAATATGATGATATAGAATTTTGAAAGGTTGTGAAATAACGATATGGAATTACTTCATGATTATTTGGTTGAAATTTAAATTTTTGATAGAAATAATATGATGAGTAAAGGCAATTATTGAGGATCCTAAATTTCGAGGACGAAATTTTTCTAAGGTGGATAGACTTGTAACCTCCGATTCCCAATTTCCGAAATAATTAGATTTTAATTTATTTTTAAATACCAAGTTTATAAAATATTTCCTCCTTAAATTTTTGTATTAGATTTTGAACAATGTTTGATTGTAGAAGGTGATTTAAAATCTTTTATAAAAAAAACATTTTTCCTAAATGTCGCTTTCTCATAAAATAAATAGATAAATAATAATGATATGTAATACTCTAGCTTCGGATATTTATTTGCTTGAAATCATAAAACTATTTGTTTAACAAAATTATTTAACGGACTAGTTGTTCATAATAAATTTTCATATCCATTTTTGGAATAGTAAATAAATGAATTTCATATTTTCTAGGGTTTTTGAAAAATGGAATTAATTAGTAGCTAAATTAGAATCAGTTAGCCTTGGAAGCCTCTTAAAACATTTTCTTAAATTATATTTTCCAGTTTACCGTCTCCCATTCACACCCTCATTCTTCCCACATGAAAAGCCCCTTTATATTAAATCCTGGCCATTCATCATTGGGCCAATCCTCACCCTTTAGCCCACAACTCTCTCTCCCTATTTAAGTCTCTCATCACCATTCCTAAGAAACCCTAGCTAGCCCTCACAAATCCCCACAAGCCAACAAGCCATCACCACCATTTTTGTGTGCTCGTGTCCGTGTGTCCAATATCACCGTGTCAGCCGTGTTGGCCTCGGGTCCGACCCCGGGTGTCCCACCGTATCCATTCATTTTCTGTGTCCAGATTTACAATATTACAACCAGATTTTCGTGTCCGACACACCCGGACACAACCCCCACACCACAGTACACCACCCTCGTGTCCAACACCCGGACACGTCCGTCCCTGTCAGCCACCACACAACAAACATCCCCGTGTCCAGCTCCGGACACGATCCCACCCCCTGACACACACAGAACCCTAAACCTAACCTAGATCCCGTCGCCGCCGACGACTGGGACCTCCGCCTCCGCTGGGTCGGGTTTCCACCGCCGAGTCGAGCCGATTGATCCAGCCCCCGCCGAGTTCGACGCCGCCGCCGAGATCTCCTTCCGCTGAGTCGAGACGCCGGTTCCTCGAACCGCCGCCGCCGCCGAGACGAACGTCGACGGACGACCCGTCGTCGAGTTCCGCTGCCGCCGCCTCGAAGCCGCCGCTGCTCTCGAATTCCACGCCGCCGCCTCGAGTCGAACCCCACCGCGCCGACCCCGGCGAGACCTCCTCCGTCGATCGGGAAACCCTCAGGTGAAGACTTCCCTCTTCCTTTTCCTTTCTCCAGTTCTGTTCTCTCTGTGTTAAGTTAGTAATTAAGTAATAAATTAGTTAATAAATAAATTAGTTTAGATTAGTTAATTAATTACTAATCAGTTAATTATTTATTTATCAGTAATTATTTATTAATCAGAAATTAATTATTAATCAGTTAGTAATTATTAATTAATTAGTTTAGTATTTTCATATAATTAGTTTAGTATTTTCATATAATTAGTTTAGTAATTTCATGTAATTAGTTTAGTTAAATAAAATATAATTAGCTTTATTGCTCTTTATGTATGAAATTAGTTATTTTGTGTAAAATTTAGTTATGTATTATATATAAGAATTTTTGATTATGTAAATTAGTATATATATGTATATAACCGTATTTTGGCATAAATATATATATGTAGATTTATATTTTCGTATTGGTATATGTATTGTAAGTATATACTAGTATAAATCAAATATGTATTTAAAGGATATATATATATATATATTGTAAATACATTTAAATTGGTGCATGTATATATATATTGTAAGTATTAATGATAATTAATAATATGTGTATTTATATACGTATCCCTACTAGATGACCCTAGTTGACTAGTGCCATACCTGGCATGGCCCTGAGACCAGTATTTTTGACTGTGTTAGTGTAGCATCTGATGCAAATGTGGTTTTGCTTGTGATATATTTTTAGGACTGTTGGTTCCTCCAGACGATACTCTGGGACAGGACATTGGTTTTACCAGCTAAGGACCCAAGGCGAGTATATTCTCTGATTAGTTTCTAATTTATGATATCTCCTATGTTCACTGTATCTAGTGTAAATATCCCTGTTCTTGACACGTTGGTTACACGGATTGGTATACACGGATCTCGTCATGAGATGTTATTCCTTATTCATGGTGTAGCTTGTACAAGGCTTGTTTCCTTGATATCTTGTGCATGTACAGACACTGATTCCCGGGGAGATTTGCTACCTTCCTAGGGAATCCCGTGCCATAGCGTACCATGATTGGATCTACTATACCAGTCGGGGGTTTGGGGAGTACTTTAGTGTAGATATGTGATCATACCCAACTTTATATGCACCATAGCTCACCCCACATCTCACGTCGGGTGCGGCCTGACCATTTACATGCTCCATAGCTGTTACGTGTGATTAGCCTGATCTCTACATGCATCATAGCTAACCAACGGTTAGCCTGACTTTATATGAACCATAGCTAATCACATGTAACCAGCCTGATCAAGTTCCCAAGCCGATCACATATTAAAGCTAGTACTCACACACTTAGTCATAGGTTCCTTGCTCATGGACATATTGTTTCTTTTCCTGCAGTTACTTACAGTATTTCCAGTATTTCTTTCATTGTACATTTCTCGTACCTATACATGCGTCTGGTATATTTCCATCTAGAACTGCTACATAGTTTATGTCATTTATATAGAACTGCTATTTAGAGATGTACTTTGCTCCTTCCTGACTGGAAAATATTTTTCCAGACTGTGACCTTAGTGGACTTGTTTCTGACACTTGGGGATTGGTTGTTACTGATTTCAGGTATGATTATTTTGTCAGTAGACTTGTGTTGTATTCTTTTGTTTCTTCAAATTCTTATCGTGCTGTAGTTGTGATTGAGTATGTTGTTCAATTTATAGTGTTATCCGTGTCTCCTTATGGAGTTGGATACTAGTGTGAGATTATTTATATAGTACTTGACCTAGACAGCGTTCTACCGCCGATGCTGCGGCGTAGGCTGGACGTACCCACGCTCTCGTGCCCCTAAACCGGGTGCGGGTCGTGACACCGGCGTCGGGTTCTGGAAGCGGTGGGAAAGGAGGAGGCGGAGGAGAATGGCGGCTAGGGCGGAGGGGTCTGATCGAAGAAGGAGGAGGAGAGTATGCGGAGGTCGGCGCCGGGGAAGGGGATGGCCGGAGTAGGGTTTTTGGGTTTGGGGGAGAAAGAGGGAGGAGGAGGAGGGTTTTATAGGGAGTCGGCTGCGGAGGTGGCTCCGAGACGTGGCGGATAAGGCGGAGCCGCGGGAGGTCGTGGGGTGAGCGGGTCGCGGGCGGGCGGCGTGGCTGGAAAACGCGGCCGGAAATCGCGTTCTGAGGCGTGGGGGAGGAGAAGTCCTCCGGGTCGGGTCTCGCGCGGTCCGGGTCTGGCCGACCCGACCCGACCCGCGAGCGGATGCGGGCTGGGCTAGGCCCAACGGGCTGAGGAATTGGGTTTGGGCTGGGGGAAAAATGGGCTGAACAAATAATAACAATAATAATAATAATAATAATAATAATTAGTTAATTAATTTAATTAGTATAAAAATAGTTTTTAGGCTTTCAAAAATAGGTCTGAGGCCCAATAAAATCCAGAAAAATTACCCTAAGTCCAGTTTTTCATTTTACACCTAAAAATATTATTTTCATAATATTTTAATATTATTTATTATCAATTAAAAATCATGTAATAATTCAAAACCTTGATTTTAATTACAGAAAATTTCCAGAAAATTCCAGAAAATTGGGAAAAATCCAAGTTTAATAATTTTTGAAAATTCAGAGGGTTTACAATCTACCCAACTTATAAAAATTTTGTCCTCGAAATTTAAGAATAGCAATGGCACGAAAGGAAAGGGCCGAGAATTAAAATATACCTCAGGGTTCAAAAAGATAAGGGTAGCGCTCTCTAATCTCGTCTTCTCGCTCCCAGGTGGATTCGCCGGGGGAATGGTGCTTCCAAGCTACGCGAACCAGAAAGATAACCTGGTTCCGTAGGACTTTCTCCGAGCGATCCAGTATCTCCACGGGTTGCTCTTGGTAAGTCAGACTTGGGCCTACTTCGAGCTCTGAGTGATCCAAAATGTGGCTGGGGTCCGACACGTACTTCCTCAGCTGCGACACGTGGAAGACGTTATGTACTCCATCCAGAGAGGGTGGCAATGCCAATCGGTATGCCACTTCTCCAATTTTCTCCTGAATGCCAAAAGGTCCAATAAATCTTGGGCTGAGTTTTCCACTCCTTCCGAACCTAATGGTGCCACGTGTCGGGAAAATCTTTAAGAATACCAGCTCTCCAACCTTTAATAAAGTCATAATCAAGCCTTAGTTCCATAATCAAAATGTTTAAATTGACTTAAATTTCATAAATTTAATTACCTCAAATTCCAAGGGCCTTCGGTGGCTATTTGCCCAATGTCGTTGCCTGTCTTGAGCCACTCGAAGTCTGTCCCTTATTTGCTTTACCTTCTCAGCTGAATCGATCACCATCTCTGGTCCCAGCAGGGCTCTTTCTCCAACGTCGTCCCATGATAGCGGGGTACGACATCTTCGTCCATACAGAGCTTCAAATAGAGTCATCTTAATACTTGCTTGGTAACTGTTATTATAAGAGAACTCCACAAGATGTAGATAGTCTTCCCAGGATCCTCCAAAATCCAAAACACATGTACGGAGCATATCTTCAAGTGTCTGGATTGTACGTTCCGATTGTCCATCGGTTTGGGGATGATAAGCTGTGCTGAATTTGAGTTGCGTCCCCAAGCTGGCTTGTAAGCTCTTCCAGAAGTGAGAGGTGAACCTTGAATCTCGGTCGGAGACGATACTTACTGGAACTCCATGTAGCCTGACAATGTGTCTGATATATAAATCTGCCAGCTTTTCTGTAGATAGCCCCACCTTGAAAGGTAGAAAATATGCAGACTTGGTCAGTCTATCTACTATCACCCAGATTGCATCCTTTCCACTAGGTGTCCTTGGAAGTCCGGAAACAAAATCCATTGTGATATGTTCCCACTTCCACTCCGGAATGGGTAGGGGTTGAAGCAATCCTCCAGGTCTTTGTCTTTCTGCCTTGACTTGCTGGCACACTAAACAACGAGATACGAACCTGGCTACTTCTTTTTTCATGCCATGCCACCAAACATGCGTTCTCAGGTCCTTGTACATTTTGTTGGCTCCTGGATGTATAGAGTATTGCGATCTGTGCGCCTCTTGCATGATTTCTTCTCTTATGTCTCCTTGAGGTACACATAATCTATCGCCATGCCTCAGTGATCCATCTTCATGAATTCTGAATTCTTCTACTAGTCCAGCTTGCACTTGACCTCGAAGGCTTCGCAGGCCTTCGTCCTGAAACTGAGTCTCCTTGATCTTGTCCATTAAAGTAGACTGAATCTGCAAGTTCATCATTTGGCCTTCTTTTCCTGGGATAATTACTTCAATACCTAAACTTTCCAAGTCCTCCAGCAGGTGTCTGTCCATAGTCAAGTACATCGCCATAGGATACCTGCTTAGAGCATCAGCAACTACATTTGCCTTCCCAGGGTGATATTGAAGAGTGATATCAAAGTCTTTCATTAGTTCCAGCCACCTTCTTTGCCTTATGTTTAGCTCTTTCTGAGTGAAGATATATTTTAGACTTTTATGGTCCGTAAATATTTCCACCCTTTCTCCATAAAGATAATGCTTCCATAGTTTAAGAGCAAAAATGACAGCTGCCAATTCTAAATCATGAGTTAGATAATTCTTTTCATGTGGTCGAAGCTGTCTAGAGGCATATGCTATTACCTTCTTGTTCTGCTCCAGTACACAACCTAGACCTTTTCCAGAAGCATCACTATAAATAGCGAAACCTCCGGTTCCGGAAGGTAAGGTCAGAATAGGGGCAGAAGTCAGTCTTTTCTTGAATTCCTCAAAAGCACGCTGACATTCATCAGTCCAGGTGAACTCTTCATCCTTTCTTGTTAATTTTTTCATGGGCTCCGCAATTCTAGCAAAGTCCTTCACAAACTTCCGATAGTAGCCAGCTAGTCCCAGGAAACTTCTAATCTCAGCTACAGAGTCTAGAGTGGGCCAGGATTCTACTGCAGCTATCTTCTTAGGATCTACTGCTATTCCATCTCCAGTCACAACATGTCCCAAGAATTCTACTTTGTCTAGGAAGAAAGCACATTTAGATAATTTTCCATAAAGTTTTTCCTTCCTCAAAGTCTCCAATGCTAACCTCAAATGTTCTTCATGTTCTTCGGGGGTCTTGGAGTAGATCAAAATATCATCAATGAAGACCACTACAAATTTGTCTAGATATGGCTGAAAAACTCTGTTCATTAGGTTCATGAAAACTGCTGGAGCATTCGTCAACCCGAATGGCATTACTAAGAATTCGTAGTGTCCGTTCCGGGTATTGAAAGCAGTTTTAGGGATGTCTTCCTTTCTCACCCTTACTTGGTGGTAACCAGACCTTAAATCAATCTTGGAAAAGACCCGAGCTCCACTCAACTGATCAAATAAGTCATCTATCCTGGGCAGGGGATACTTATTCTTAATTGTCAAGGCATTCAAGGCCCTATAGTCAATACACATTCGGGATGTCCCGTCCTTCTTGGGCACAAATAATACTGGAGCTCCCCAGGGTGAGACACTAGACCTAATGAAGCATTTGTCTTCTAACTCTTTTATTTGCTCATTTAGTTCTACTATCTCCTTCTTGTTAATTCTGTAGGGATTTTGAGATACTGGTGCTGCTCCTGGCACTAGGTCAATAGAGAATTCAACTTCTCGGTCTAGGGGTAAGCCTGGGAGATCCTCAGGGAAGACATCAAGGTATTCAAAGATGATAGGTAGTGGCACTTCTTCTGTTATTAGGGCTCCACAAATTTTGTTACTACCCATTTCTCTAGAACTTCTAGCAAATTCAAATTCTGGCTTGTCAGGGGGCCTGAAAATTATACTACCTCTGTGACAGTCTATAGTGGCATGATGTTGACTCAACCAATCCATACCCAGTATAATGTCAAAACTGGGAACTGGCATTACGAGTAGCCTAGCATATAGTTCTCTTCCACATAGTGTAATAGGACAATCGTTACATGCATCACTAACCGGGATAATTCCTCCACCGGTAATGATCTTATAACAATTCCTAAGGGGTTTAGTGATTAAGCTATGCTTCATAAGGAAATCTACTGACATGAATGAATGTGAAGCTCCAGAGTCAAATAAAGTAATAGCTGGTATTGAATTTATAAGCACAGAACCTGTAATCACGTCTGCTGTGGCCTCAGCTTCTTCCAGAGTCATTGCATAAGCACGGCCTTGCTGCGGTGCACCCCTCTGTTGCTGCTGGTGCTGAGCAAAGCGTTGTTGTTGTGTTGGAAGTGGGGGTCCCCTCTGTTGTACTGCTGGGGCCCTGGCCTGGGCTGGAGCCTTGGGTGCAGCGGTGCGTCCTTGAGCAGCTGGACAGTCCCTCATTTGGTGCGCTGCTGAGCCGCAGTAAAGGCAGGCACCTAGCCTCTTCCTGCAGACTTGCCAAGTATGACCTAGTTTTTGGCAAAAGTTACAAGCAGCAGCTTGTTGGTTCTGTCCCTGAGCCTGGTGTTGGGGTGCTGGAGCTCGAGGGAGAGGACGCTGAGTTTGCTGCGGGGCCCTCTGCTGTTGTTGCTGTTGTTGTTGAAAAGGGCGTTTATTGGGTCCGGCATTTCCGGTATCTCTTTCCCGTTTCAGTTTATGCCCCATATCTCTCTCTACGCCTTGTGCCACGCTCAGGATTTCTTCATAGGTACGAGCTCGGCTGGTGGTGACAGCAAGGCGAATATCCGGAGACAGCCCCTTCTTGAATCTACGGGCTCTGTCCTCCGGGGTACGAACCATGTACTCCGCAAAGTGGCTTAACCTGCTAAATTCAGCAGTATATTCATCAACAGACAGGTTACCTTGTTCCAGTCTCTCGAATTGGCTTTCGAGAGCTTCCCGAGCCACTTCGGGGTAGAATTTCTCCTTGAATAGCCTCTTGAAGTCTTCCCAGGTGATGTCGGGAGCAGATAGTTGGGGTTCATCTCTGAACCAGGTTCGAGCAATGTCGAACAGTTGCAGGCTTGTGGACTCCACTTTGAGGTCATCAGGGACCCGGGCAGTCTTCAGGAGTCTCTCGACATTCTCTATCCACTCATCAGCATAGAGAATGCCCTTAGTTCCGTAAAATTCCAGGGGTCTTAGATTCTTGAAATCTTTGGCACTCCCTGGCCTCTTAAGTGACGTCTCCTGGGACTTAAGAGCTTCTGAGAGGCTGGTCCGCAGAAGGGCCGTCTGTTCTTTCTGGGATTCCACCAATCCCTGGAACACTTCTAGTAGCTGTGCCCCATCTAAGGTAACTGCCGGAACAGATGGAGGCGGCGGGAGTGCAAGAGTCTCGGGCACATTCTGCTCAGCTGGTTCTGATGTTCCTCCTACTGTGTTCCTGGTCTGGACCATTCTGAAAGATTAAGGGATAGGAAGATCAGAATAGAATACTTGGAAACCAAAGGCGATAGGAAAAATTGAGCAGCAATGATATCAAGAATTGAAATAAGGACGCTATACTGTGAATGAGCTTTTCCTAGAATCCTCAATCTTATTCCATACCCTGTCCTAGGGTATTACCCTATTTTAGGATAGGACCTGCATGGGCCACCATAAAAATGTGTCACGACCCGCACCCGGAAATTCGGGCACGAGTGCGTGGGTACGTCCAGCCTACGCCACAGAGTCGGCGGTAGTACGCTGTCTAGATCAATCCATTATTTGCTAACTAGCTCATTCACAAAAACATAGGCAAGATAATAATGAGAATGAAACTTAAGATTTTAACTGAAAATAAATGTGACAGCAGATTCAAATATTTTAGTACAGGAATTCAATATTGAAATCGGGGACAAACCCGATAAATAAGATAAGAATATAAATGAAAGATAGCTACTACTAGCTACTCAGCAGCAGGGGTCTCCTGGGTGGGTTCAGGCTCCTCATAGGTATCATCAGTCCCCTCATAGGGACCATAATAAGTAGGGGCAAGATCCTCATCATCGCCTAAATCAACAGATCCAGTCAGGAAAGGAGCAAAGTACACAGTGCACAACAAGATTAAACTAAATATTTTATGACAATTAAATATTGATATCATGTTGAGAAACAGCATAACAGAACATTATTATCTCAGAGTTAAACTGTAAACAGGAATATGAGAAACAGAACTAAATGAAGCAGGAAATGGAACTACAATAGCCAGCAAGAAATATAACATGAACAGGAACTATATGTGTGGACTTGTTTTTGTTTTAGAATACATAGTTGGCATGTAGGGGTTTATAAGGCTAATCTGGCCATCATGAACGGCTATTAAACAGGGGAAATCGAGATCCGGCTGAGGTACAGTCGCGTACCAACAGCTATTAAACATGACAAGGGGAAGGGTAAACTACATGCCTTCTAGGTATTCTCCCACCCGACATGAAAAACAAGACAGAAACTCCAATATTCAAGACATGAAATTTAGTATTTCTAACACTAGGTGTAAACATCAAGGGTACATGTATGGCAGAGAATTAATTATCACAATATATAAAGATTAACTTGAAGTGCAGGTACTTGCCTGTTGTTTGGATCTGATTAATTTAGTTCTTGGGGGAAAAAGTCCAGAGATGAGTCCAAAAGCTGAAATAGACATTACCATCATGCTCAGAAGATGTCAAATAGCTAAAAACGCCTGTCCTTGGGTCCAATTTGGAGACAAGGACAAAAACGGCAGTTTCGGGTCAAAACGGGGTCCACCGGTGGGCCCGCTTTGCACCGAAAAACGTGTCCGGGTCAAAGGTCTCCAAATTTACCAAACTTAGTGTCAACAGGTCAGGAACGCTGATACGAACCCAACGGAACTTCCAGATTTGGATTCCGATGAGCCAAACACAAAATCGCCCGTCGAGCGGGGCCTGTGGGGCCCACGACACACGATTTCGTCAACGTTCTCAGAATCGAACCAAACTTGACCCACAGGACCAGCGTATCGCTACGAGTCCGATGGCGCAAGTTTTGTCTCGATCCGACGTGTGTGCACGAAGTTAGGGTGAATTGCCGAAAAGGCGGATACGGGGCGATGTCCGCGGATACGCGTTGATTCCGGTGTGCACGCACACCCGAATCAGCTTCCACGAAAACTCACACGTCCGTATCGACGATGCGTACGTATCTGTGAAGACCGCACGCGACCAAGTTGTCCCGTTTGGCGGGGCGCACTCAGTTCCGGGGTGAAACAGGGTCTGGTTTTTCCTGTTTTTGGATCGCGGTGTGCGATCACCACAGGACGCGATGTCCCGAACAGTTTGTCCGGACACCGAGAGGGTCAAACAGGCTTCACAACGCAATTTATGGAATCGAAATCGGAGATACAGGGTGCAAGATACGAGTACCTGAACGAGGCCTAAAAACTGGGGTTTTCGTGTCCGTCTCGTATCCTGTGTCGACGAGTCCGTGCCCGCTGTGTCCGTGTCCGGCAGCGAGTTCTGTGTCCTCTGTGTCCGCGGTGCGTCCAGCTAGGTCAGGGTTCAGCTCGCCGGAGGAGGGCGGTGCTGCGGCTAGGGCGGGGTCGTCGGATCGGGGCCGAGTGGGCTGCACGGCGGGGATTAGCGGCGGCGGAGGAGCTTGGGGAGTCCGGCGTCGGGTTCTGGAAGCGGTGGGAAAGGAGGAGGCGGAGGAGAACGGCGGCTAGGGCGGAGGGGTCTGATCGGAGAAGGAGGAGGAGAGTATGCGGAGGTCGGCGCCGGGGAAGGGGATGGCCGGAGTAGGGTTTTTGGGTTTGGGGGAGAAAGAGGGAGGAGGAGGAGGGTTTTATAGGGAGTCGGCTGCGGAGGTGGCGCCGAGACGTGGCGGATAAGGCGGAGCCACGGGAGGTCGTAGGGTGAGCGGGTCGCGGGCGGGCGGCGTGGCCGGAAAATGCGGCCGGAAATCGCATTCTGAGGCATGGGGGAGGAGAAGTCCTCCGGGTCGGGTCTCGCGCGGTCCGGGTCTGGCCGACCCGACCCGACCCGCGAGCGGATGCGGGCTGGGCTAGGCCCAACGGGCTGAGGAATTGGGTTTGGGCTGGGGGAAAAATGGGCTGAACAAATAATAACAATAATAATAATAATAATAATAATAATTAGTTAATTAATTTAATTAGTATAAAAATAGTTTTTAGGCTTTCAAAAATAGGTCTGAGGCCCAATAAAATCCAAAAAAATTACCCTAAGTCCAGTTTTTCATTTTACACCTAAAAATATTATTTTCATAATATTTTAATATTATTTATTATTAATTAAAAATCATGTAATAATTCAAAACCTTGATTTTAATTACAGAAAATTTCCAGAAAATTCCAGAAAATTGGAAAAAAATCCAAGTTTAATAATTTTTGAAAATTCAGGGGGTTTACATTTTGTATACTTGAGGGCAAGACATCTGGGTTCAGTGAGAGTGTCATGGTGTGAGGCTCATCTCACTGTTCTAGTATACTTAGCTGAATATGCGTATTATACATGTATAGCTTGTTTATTGTTTAATTGCTTACATCATGCTTTATGTCATTCTTGCATTATTTAGGTTATTTTTGTAAGTTTTTCTTAGTTGCATGCTCTAGACCGTTGGTACCTTGATTTTTTTGGTTGGAAGATGTGATGAACCCGGGTGAGAGGCATGGATTATGATCCAATGACCTACAATCAAACCCTTGCATATATAAGTAATCACATTCTCTTTCCTCCACTTTTCTTTCCTTTCCTTCTTTATTTCTTTTCCAGCAGAGAGCAGCTGCTGAGCTTGGCCTTGGCCGTGAGAGACCTTGGTAGAGTTGGTATTAGGCTAAAACTTGACCGTAGGCAAGTACATCTTTCCAACCGAAGGAACAACCATGGATCTTGTTTTGATTCTTAGTATAGCTTATTTTAATCATTTGATCGACTTTATTTTTAGGTAACACTTAGAACTTGTCTCATTGATGATTTTGTTTTCCTTGGATTGGATTGGATTGCTCATGGATTTTGAGAACATCAAGTCAGAGAATGCAAAGTTGGCCTGAGAATGCATACAAAAAGTACGCAGGGAACACTTATCGCATAAGCGAAGTTCCAGTGAGCGCACTTGTGTGTGTTTCATAAATTCCTTAGAAAGTGCACCAAGATATGTTAAGTACTATGGGTGCACTTCTCTACTCCTACGTATATTTTTTACTATGGCAATTCCTTCAAAAGTGTGCCAATCCTAATTAGCGTACTTTTGAATGGGTCTGCAGGTCATCAAGAACGTACGCCACTGCTTAAAAAGTCAAATTGGCGCACTTTGCAGATATTGTATATTTGGCGCACTTTGGTGAACTTTTCTTACCGGCGCACTTTGTTGTTTCTGAAGAATGGTGCACTTTATTGTGTGGCACACTATGTAGCATTCTCCAAAGATGGCGCACTTTGTATCCTTTCATATTACTTAATGACTAAGCAATGACTTACGACCATTCTCAAGAATTGTGTTCTCGATTGCAGGGTCATCTCGACTGCTGTGTCATATCTTGGAACTCTGTTTTGTTGTTTAGTATACCTTCCTACGCTTGTTTGTGCGCCAAACCTTACTACTGGCATACTTGGTGAAAGTGCGCCAAGTTCATATATTAGGTAATTTTATTTGTGCACCAATAATAATTTATGCGCCAAGCTCCTGGCTCGCACACTTTTATCATTGTGCGTCAAGGTCCTTGAAGTACGTTTTAGTATAATTGTGCGCCATCTTTTGGTCGGAGCACTTTTGTATTAAAGTACGCCAGAACTGTCCAGATTAGTGATTTGTGCTCCAAAATTATTTTTGGCGATTTGTGTGTCAATACTCGTTTTCACAATTTGTGCGCCAATAGTAGTTTTTGCCCTTTGTGCGCGGATATTACTTTCTTGCCTGATTTTATCCGCCAACCCTGAATTGATGATTTATGCGCCTGTACGCTAGTATTCTCTTTATATGCTTAACTCTTGATGATTCTCTAGTTCTCTTTTATCCCATTATTTTAGTTAATCCTGATTATTTCCTGAATATGACATTCTTGATATTGATCTTGATTTCCTGACATGATATAGTGATTATAAATTATAAATAAACTCCTAAATCTTGACATAAAATTGATAATACTGATAATCCTGATCATGTACTGTTAATCTTAATATATTACTGATAACCCTGATACTCCTGATCCTAATAATCCTGATAGTGGCTCGACGTAGCGCACTCCTGACTTAAGAATTCATGTAACTATCATAATCAAGGCTATTAGTATCACATGTATTGCATGACATGTTTTTTCATGGTTGATTTTGATTGTACCCATAAAGTTACTGTCATGTCTTAGATCATGTCTAAGGCAGATTCCTGAGCACCATGGTCGGGAATCCTTGAAAATTGTTCAAGCTAATAACTAGAATAATAATATAGAAAAGCATCTAGAAAGATTTCCTGGCTACGCGCAATCCCGGTATTCCAGCGACACCTGATGGATTTGGAGCTCTCCGTCGTGAGGGGCACACTTCCAGCATACTGACGAGTGTTACACTACCATAAAAGATAAGAAATGATTATACCTGATAAATCTATACTATGTACCCGTTCGTCTGGATAACTCGGATAATTTGCAGGGCATGTGGCTGTGAGAAATCTTAAACTGCACGTGTTAGTAACTAGGACTGTGATAACCCTAGTTAGCTAATGATAGCAAGTCGTATGGTATGATTGGCTATGATCGCTTGATTTCCAGTCTAGTCTTATCCCGTCCTGATTTGCATTAACAGCTGATCCAGAAATGGTAACCGGAGTACTGATTTCAGATGCCCTTGTTTAATTACTCCTGAACTGCTTAACTGTTATTTTACCATGTGTACTTATTTAACTATTACTATACCTGCTATTCTTATTGATTTATTTGTATGCTGGTTTTAGTTCATAAGTTTGGCTCCCTTGTGATACTTATTGTTTTGGGTTCTGACCCCACTGGTTTTGTATGGCCAGATTTCGGAGCAGGATCGCAGGATCTTCTGTACTTCCCGTCTCAAGATGGTGAACACAACAAGCACTCAAGGACATGAGCAGAATTCTTCTTTTCCACCCACTTGATCTTGTACATTATTCTTTTGAGGCATTTAGCCACCGAGCACGTGTTTAGCTCATATTTTGGAACTTGATATTCTAGCCTGCGGGTCTACATATAAAGTATATTCTAGACTATAGTTAGTGTCACGTCCCAGTCCCAAAAATACGTAGGACTAGGACACGTAAGCATGCCAGCCGCATGGGTATGGCAACTCCAATATATGGAAACCAAACCCATACGTACGCTGTAATATGAATAACAAATCCACAGTGGTATGTATCACAAGTCACAGGGTACAATCTAAATCTTATCCACAGAAAATCAATATAAATGAATAACCAGCATCTATATAACTAGATCTCAACATAAGTATCTAAGGATGATAGTTGGATGGAAACAAATCTACTACCAACTCGAATAAAAAAGTACAGCACAATAAATACAATGCAAGAATACCAGCTAACAATCATGGGCTCGGAGAGAAGACATCCTCGAAACATATGTAACCATCTGAATCTGTGCTCCTGCAAATACTCAAGAACAGATGCACCTGGCAGAGGACCAGGTCCTCAGAGGGACGTAACAAGATACAGAAAAGTGAGCCAATTTGAATACAGTAAACATGCATATAATTTGAAAATAAATAAGTACGATGTACAAGACAATCTATATGAATGTAAATGAGGACAACTTTTTGACGTATGGGCAAGGGTAGGCTACTCGATCTAATCCTCACAACTCATATGCTCGTCAGTGGACATCATCAGCCGACATACCTCTGGGGTAGCGACCCTCGGACTCCATCAATCGACATACCTCGGGGGTAGCGACCATCGAACATGACCACCATAGTTCGTGCTAGTTACTACGGTTTACCAGAGTGGTTAAAAGCCCATACGCCTAATGATTGTCCTCTATGATACTAAGTGTCAAGTGTGTGTCAACATATCTAATATATAGTAATGACTGAAAGGAACTACACATGCAATAAATATACAGAAATATACTAAGCATGCAAAATACTGTAAGCAATTTGGCAAGGTATCTTGCCTGGTCTGAAAAGGATGAAGTCCCAACTCAAGGCGTCGTCCGATCTACCCGTTCACATAAATTAAACAAGTTAGGTTACAAAAGTGGATGAATAGTTTTTGCTATTTTAATCTATTTTAACTCTGAATAAAATAACCTAAATTAGTATTTTAATCTTATTATAATCTAATTTTATTTGTAAGCTCTAATTTTTGGTCCAAAGAAAGTCAACTTTAAGGATTTGTGATCCGTGGCACACAAATCGAGGCAATCCGTTGACCAAAAAGTCAACAGACTCAAATCCTAGATTTGTGTGTGGAATTTTATATATTTCAATGCTACGTGAATACTGGAATCGATAATCATAAGTCGGTAAAGAGTTATGGCCACAAGGGCGCACAGATGACAGTTTTCAGTAGTTTTCTATTTACGTCTACGTTGCACAAATTTTACAGTAGAATAAAATTATATTTTAAATTCTGTAAAAATATTTTTCTAGAAGTTCATCATGTCAGCTTTCTGAAACTTCAAACGGTTTATAATTCCGAGTTCGGGATCTCCCGAAATCTCGAAAATACCAAAATACGTCTGATTTTGGACAACTGGCACTTTTAGAATTTTCTGGAAAAATAGGTTCCGAAATTATTAAAATAATTTATATATTCAGAAAACTAACCTTGATATGATTCTAACAAAAAAACTGGAGCACATTTGGAGTCTGGAGCTAGGAGATATCATCTTTTTAATTCGTCATAACTAGTAGAAAATGAGGCTGAATTTATGACAAATTTTGACTATTTTTGGACGAAAAAGAGAGGAATTTGGGGAAGAAAAATATGAAGGATGAGTTATTTATAGTGGTGGACACTACTTAATTAAATACGACTACGATTGGTTAATTTGGATAGGATTATGATGAATTTAAATAAGAATAGGATATGCACGAAGTTGCTTTCCTAGTAGGTTCAGGATTTGAATTAATTTAAAATAGAGTTTGAATTTATCTCAATAATTTATAATCTTAAATATAATTAAAGATAATACAAATAATTTATAAAATCTTATTAATATCTATTAACACTAAATTAGCATCTATCTAATATTAAGACTATATATATCCAAATAAATCCTAAATAATTTTAAAAATCTAAATAAATTTCTTAAAATTCTAAATAAATTACAGAAAAATATAATTAAATATTTTAAACTAAAATAAATATTTGGCAGGAATAATATGCAAGTATGGTCGTATAGTAAATCATAGAAGTCCTAGAAATTTATGTTTCCTAAGTTTTAATTACCAACAATTCTAGAAAAATCTCCAAAAATCTAAAATAGCCTAAAAATAATTCTAAATAAATATTTACATAAGTAAATATACTAAAAATTTTATTTTCTAATTAACTAAGAGAATACTCTAAAGTAATTTAATATCTATAATAAATATAATAATATAAAATACACACAAAATATCTATTTTTGGTGAGGGGGTTTACAGTTAGAGCTGATCATGCAATATTTTACTCTACTAGTTCTTTATTTTGGTACTAGCTTCATGATCATCTAGGTATGTATAGTTTGGAACGCCTTACTATTATATGTTGGTGATAATATATCTTCTAAACTTGTTGCTTGCTTGAGATTGAGACACCTAGGATTCTTGACCCAGGATTGCCTGATGGATTATAGAGTAAACTCTCACATGTCTAAACAGCCGTAACCGTATCTTGGGGTATAGAGTACTCTGGTATACGTAGCTGGCTTTGTCTGTCTTCCGCTCTCCAGTATTCTGGTTCTGGGATATGACAGATGGAGTGTGAGTTGTGAGCTTGAACACTTTAGATTGGGGATTTTGTTTAGTTGAGGAAGAAGTATGAAGTGAAAATAGGCTTCAGTAAGTGTTTGCCATTAAATACGAATGTTGGAAAGAACTTGATTCAATTGAACAAACTAAAGAAAGTACAAAGAAAAGTCCTAGAATACAATCTAAGTACAAAGTAGTTTTCTGGGGGGTGACAATGGAGGGTTAGGAGTGTAACAACTCTCTTTACTCCGTAGATGATCCGATGCAGAAGCTCTTCTCTCTTGCTTGAGTGTAGATCCGCAGATCGCCAGTCTTGTCTCTTGGTCCGGTCTCTCTCTGAAGCAGAAAAGGTCGACCTTTAGAACGTTCAAGTTGCTCCTATTTATAGCCATCGTGTTGATGTGCTATGGGTGCCGCATATGCCTGTTTGGTGGTCGCATAAGGCTCCTTCAACAGAATATGGTTGCAACTGTTGTCGCATGCCATGGGCAGATTGCCACATGGTATTGGTTGAGATATGCTGTTGATGAGATATCGGGGTTGTTATCAACCCGTTGTAGGCGTGACTTGGTCAGCTGGATACGTAGTCAGCACCAACTGTGCGAAGAACTCTACAGTTGTTTTGGGAAGATTTTGTGAGATGGAGGCGCATAACAACTAGGCAGCATGTTACTGAGGTCGCATGGGTCATGTAGCCGCATATGTGCTCTCGTTTGGGCCTTTTTCGAATGGACACTCTAGCTGCATGTTGGCGAGGTCGCATGGGACATGTAGTCGCATACGTGCTCTCGTTTGGGCCTTGGTCGAATGGACACTCTGGTTGCATGTTGGCGAGGCTGCATGGGTCGTGTAGCCTCATATGTGCTCTCGTTTGGGCCTTGGTCGAATGGACACTCTGGCCGCATGTTGGCGAGGCCTCATAGGCTTTTAGCCACATACGAGAGAACACGTGGCATGACACTTTTGTCGAAGCAATTAATGAGCTGATGTGACCCATTGTCTTCTTCTGAGGTATCATCTTCACTAATCTCGAAGCATCTCAGAGAGATGAGTGATGTGTTAGGGCCTCTGACAGACATTGAAATATGTGTCAGGGGGTCCTTATGCTGCCTCCCTGTTCTATGGTCGTTCAGGACGCATATACTATACTATGCGGCTTCTCTGCGACTTGGTTGATCAGGCTGCATGTGGCTTCTCTACGACTTGATTGTTCAGGCCGCATGAAGGCTATTATGCGGCTTCCGTCTGGCCGTATCTATCATGTTTTATGCGGCATGAGCTCTATGCGACCTGTAGTATTTTTATGCTTCTACAGTAAGTGTAGGTGTAAACCCCCTAAAATTCTAGATTATTTAGTAATAATTTTAAATAAAAGATAGTGAATATTTTTCTGGTAATTGCTTACTAATATATTTAATGAATTCAATAAAAAATAATTAATAAATATTATTAGGTTAATAGCTTGAACTGAATGAAATAAAATAATAATAATGATAAAGTAAAAGATTTGAAAAAAAATAGTATGGAAGTCTGATTTGGTTTTAAAGTAACGTTAGTAGATATAAACAAAATTCTATGATATACATAAAATCGGATAGAAAATATGTATATTAATTCATCTTAATATGGAACCAACTATAGATAAGAGACTAGTAGATTCTTATTATCCTATTCTCCACAACAAAAGATATTCGACTCATATTCCTATCTTATAATCAAACCAGCATCTCTCTCCAACCTTATATATATAACCAATTAACCATGCATCCCATCTCTTATATTCATCACCATAGACCGAGTAACCCAAAACCTCCTCTACCACGCTCCAGTCACAGGCCGACCCCGTGTCGTCCCTTGGCCGTGTCCCACATCGGTCGATAGAAGACCCTTGTCGAGCGCTGACTTGCGCATATTGGAAATACTCGCCACGACCGCGAGTTTTCTTTGACGAGGAGCTCTCCAACTCCGTTTGACACCCACAACCTTTCTCCGAAGCAGCACGGGTGCCGATACGACCCGGTCTGAAACCAGTCTTGGCTGACTATTCGGCCACGACAACCTCTGTCGTACCACCCCTACGTGTGCAGCTGCATCATCGTTAGCGCTCCTCCGTAACAGTTGCTTCCTGTGGGTTCACCAAACTGTGTTGTCGGGTCCGTGCTACAATTCCAGGAGAGCAAACCAAGGACTCCGATTTACTTGAATACTGGGAATTTAACTCTATACCTGCGACCTCAGCAATTATTGCACGAACTTACAGGCAAGATACATTGCAGACTCTTGTACAGTATTTGCATGCTTTCCTTTTCAGTTATTATTTTCTTTTCGTATATAGTTTCTTGATGCTTTTTGTCATATTTGATTTGTCGCATGCTGCTCTAGTCTTATTTTTCTCATTTTATGTATAGTTGTATTATTTGTCTTCTATATATGTTACTCATCTCTACTTTTTCATCACGTATTTGATATATGCTCCACCTTATGCGTACGACTTGACATAATATTGTAGTTCCGTATTAAATTTGACTTGCCATTACTCCATGACCTTGCCTTGACCGATTTGACTTGATTCCTTAGTTCCCTAGGAGAGGATATCGTTATTTGGCGTTGGCTATTATGATTAAATTTTGACTTGTTAGTGCCTCACCAGGCTGCAATAGAGATTTATTCACTTGACACCTCGGTCGTTAGTGCCTCACCGGGCTACGATAGAGACCAGTGATATGATATTTAGTGCCTCACCGAACTACGGTTCCTATTACCCGATTTACCTATAGCCACGATTGATACCGTTGTTCTCATGGCATGCCACCCTATTAGACGTCGTATTGTCATAGTTTTACGTTTCTTGTGGTTATTTTCTTGTCTCTCTTGTATGTTTATTTACTGTACTTTTGGCATGTTTATATGTATCTTGTTACGTCCCACTGAGGACCTGGTTCCTTTCTAGATTTAGTAGACGAGAATTACCCATAGACGTATAGACCTGGACCCGAGGGTACGACAATATTTGATGGCCCTACAAATGCTTAGTTTTATTTTCTTGCCATTATCTTATGTCTACTAGTAGTGGATTTGTCTCCACCCGACGTGTCTTAGATTCATGATAAACTTTAACTATTTGTACTTTCATTCATCATAATCCCATGTACTTATATTTTTGGGCTATTTTGACTTATTCTGCTGGTATAGTCTAGTTTTGATATACTTTATTGTTCTTCTAAGTCTATTCGAATATAAAAATGCTAGTGGGCTGCAGACCATGAACCATATTGTTCATTCTTGATAATTATTCTTATGTGGATTGAGATGTAATTAGACTTGCCATATTAGAAATAATGCTCTAGTATAGACAGCGTATACGTATTTGAGTTGGGCTGGAGTCCGCTCGATACGTAGCTGGCCATTGCTACATATCCTGGTCCTACGTATTTTTGGGACTGGGACGTTATAATAGGTATGGAGGGTCACATGGTGTAGGTGTCAAGAGTATCACAATGAGTATCTGGTTTGAGGGAAGAAAGTGATATTCTGGTATCAGAGTATAGTGTCTGTCAGTGTTCTTGGAGGGGATGGTCTGAACACAGTCAAGTGCAAGGAGTATTAGGGAGGTAATGCTAGTGCAGTAGTGTGGGAGGCAAGTTTAGGTAAGTATTAAGATATGTGTGGTATGTTTGTATCAAGTGTTGGGTAAGATATGAGTATCTAGTTAAGGTATTCTAAGTTAAGATTTTGTGTATTAGCTAGTATATATATATATATATATATATATATATATATATATATATATATATATATATATATATATATATATATAAAGAGAGAGAGAGAGAGAGAGTTTTATAATACCTAGTATCTCTATATTAATTAGTATGGACCTAGAAACTTAGGTATAGCTTAGTATCACCTAGTATTAGCAAGTTTAGCCTTATTAACCAACTTAGAAGCTAGTTTGACCTAGAATCAAGGTATTTACTTAGTTTGACCTTGTTTGACTAGTATGACCTAGTTTGGACCTAGAAATATGGTTTTAACCTATTTAGGACTTATTTATGATTCCAAACACTATTTTGACATGAGTTTCATATATAGGTCAGTGTGACATCAGTCCGGACACCGCTTTGCATTTATTGCTCTGGACCTCAGGCGAATACATTCTATGATAGTTTCTATTATTTGATAATTACTATAATACAAGTATTTAATAATGTTTTACCTGATTCTTGATACGATGGTACACGGATTGGTATATATATTGGATTTTCAGTCATGAGATGTTACCTTGACTCATCGCACTGATATTGGACATTATTCATCGCATTGACATTAGATACATTGGATATATTGGATAGTGACATGTCATGGTTGGATCCATCGTACCAGTCAGAGCGGAGAAAGTACTAGCTAGATATGTGATCAAGAACTATTGACAAGTAGTGTAAATCATCGGCTACTAGCTAATCATATACTTTACGTATGATTGAGCTAGTTTTCCCTTAGTATAAATCATTAAATCTCCCAAGCCTATCAGATATCTAAATAGTATTTTAAAACACTTAGTATAGTTGCAGTTATTCATGTTCAGTTAATATATTACATTGTCTTGCATCTGTTACTTACAGTTCCTTTTCTCTTCCACTTTATATATGCACTAGATATACTACATTGCTTACATGACCCGTCTCTCTTTAATATTTAACTTTATATCAGTTTATTGCTTTTTCACCATGCATATCATCCTCTATTTACTGTTTTATAGTCTTTGTCAATTAATTGGAACTGCTATTGGGTTTTACTTGTTCTATCCTGACTGGATATAATTTTCAGATAATTATTTAGAGGACTGGTGTCCTACGTATTATGGCCCACAGGATAGAGAGTTAGTTGAAGTTGCACTAGTAGTACAGGAGGAAACAATACCACTTGTTGAGGAGGATCAACTAGTTATTGTCGTTACCGGATTTGTCTCTGGCTGTTTAGACTATTTGGCATGTTATTGATAGTTTAGACTTTATGTTGTTATTGCTAGATTCTTAGACTTGGAGATATTATTGTAGTTATTCTAGACTTATGACTTTATAATTTTCTTCCTTTATATGATATCGTGTCATTATCTTCCTTATAGCATATTGTGATTGAGTATTAAATATTATTATATATTGTCATCTTGTTCTCCGTATGGAGTTAAGATATCATTGACAGGTTACATATATTATTATGTGAGATAGATATATAGTATTGTTAACCTAGATAGCGTTCTACCGTCGATGACCCGACGTAAGCTGGACGTACCCGGGTACTCGTACCCGATCATCCGGGTGCGGGTCATGACAACGAGCACAACTTAGGCCCGTACGGCATCATGCCCTAGCGAGGACGTCCGGCCCTTTTGGGGTCGGGATGTGACAGAACCAATCCACCATATTTAAATCAAATAAAAAAATATATAATTATCCAATTCCTGCCATAGCCTCATGCACAGATTCCGTCAAAACCTATAGCAGAATTTGGACACTCTGATTTTTTTGTTTCGTTCAAATCTCTCCTCCCATGCAAAGATTCCGGCAAAACCTTTGGCAAAATTTTAACACTCCATTTTTTTTTGTTATGGTTCAAATCTTTCCTCCTCTATACATATTTACATATAAAACCAACCGACGCAAACCAAATCGATGTCCAGTTTCTGCCAGAGCTTCTGGTAAAATTTATGCATGCACATATTTCGCTATAGCCTTTGACGGAATATTGTTATGCTTTTAATTTCTCAAAACCTTTATCGGTGCAACTAAGTTTATATATATATATATATATATATATATATATATATATAACTAACATGCCATATTTTAAGTTATATATATAACTAAAATATGGCATGTTAGTTATATATATATATATATATATATATATATATATATATATATATATATATATATATATATATATATATATATATATATATATATATATATATATATATATATATATATATATATAACTTAAAATTTGGCATGTTAGTTATATATATATATATATATATATATATATATATATATATATATATATATATATATATATATATATATATATATATATATATATATATATATATATGTAAACCCCCTGATTTTTTCAAAATTTTCAAAACTGGATTTTTTATAATTTTCTGGATTTTTTTAGGATTTTTCTGAAATTAAAAAACAGGGTTTTAATTATTAAATGATTTTTAATTGATATTAAACAATATTAAAATATTATAAAAATAATATTTTTGGGTGTAAAATGAAAAACTGGACTTAGGGTAATTTTTCTGGAATTTATTGGACCTCGGACCTATTTTTAAACACCTAAAAAATATTTATTTAATTATTTATTTATTTAATTATTATTTACTGATTTTTAATTATTATTATTTTTGAACCGGCCCGGCCCAAGCCCACTGGACCCAGGCCCGCAGGCCGGCCCAACCCGCTCCCCTACCGGGTCGGGTCGGGTCTGCCCGTCGCCCGACCCGCTACCCGCACCCGCCTGACCCGGCTCCCCCTCTCTCCCCTGTGCCCGCGTCTCGCGGCGGAGCCGCCGCCTCCGGCCGCTCCGCTCCGCTCCGCCCGCCCACGCCGCCACGACCACCCCCTCGCCCCACCTCTCTCGGCCACGACAACCCCCGGCCACCCCTATATAAACCCCATCCCTCCCCTCACCGATCTCCCCCACCGCCCTAGCCAACCCTAGCCACCGCCACCACCACTCGCCACCACGCCGCCGCGCCGCCGTGCAGACCCCCAGCTCCGCCCCGCCTCTTCCCGGTCCTCCTCCTTCCTCCCCTCCGGCGGCCACCGCAGCCACAGCAACAGCTGCAGCACAGCGGCAGCTCCGGCAGACCCCTCCGCCGCCGCCGGCGAGTCCCCAGCCACCGCGCCGCCCTCCGCCACAGAGGCCCGGCCCCCTTCGCCTCAGCCTGGCCGCCCAGCCGCCGCCCTCCGGCGAGAAATCCCAAGCCCTAACCCTAACCCTAATTTGCTGTGTCCGGACACGTGTCAGACACGATTCGGACCCCGATTTTTGGGTCTCGTTCAGGTGCGTGTATTTTCTTGCTCGTAGCTCGGATTTCGATTCCGCAAATTGCGTTGCGAAGCCTGCGTGACCCTCTCGGTGCCCGTGTAAACCGCTCGGGGCATCGCGTCCTGTGGTGATCGCACACCGCGATCCAAAAACAGGAAAAACAACGACCCGACTCACCCCGGAACTGGGTACGCCCCGCCAAACGGGACGACTTGGTCGCGCGCGGTCTTCACAGATACATGCGCGTCGTCGATACGGACGTGCGGGATTTCGCAGAAGTCGATTCGGGTGTGCGTGCACATCGGGATCAACGCGTATCCGCGGACATCGTCCCGTATCCGACTTTTCTGCATTTCACCCTAACTTTGTGTACACACGTCGGATTGAAACAAAACTTGCGCCATCGGACTCGTAGCGATACACTGGTCCTGTGAGCCAAGTTTGGTTCGATTCTGAGAACGTTGACGAAATCGCGTGTTGTGGGCCCCACAGGCCCCGCTCGACGGGCGATTTTGTGTTCGGCTCATCGGAATCCAATTCTAAAAGTTCCGTTGGATTCGTATCATCGTTCCTGACCTGTTGACACTAAGTTTGGTGAATTTGGAGACCTTTGACTCTGACACATTTTTTGGTGCAAAGCGGGCCCACATGCGGACCCCGTTTTGACCCGAAACTGCCGTTTTTGCCCTTATCTCCAAATTGGACTCAAGGATAGGCATTTCTAGCTGATTAATATTTTCTGGATCTGATGGTGATGTTTATTTCAGCAACCGGAGTACCGCCTGCAATTCCAACCGAAGTCAGAGCCGCAATCAGAGCCGGAACCACAGGCAAGTGTACCTCGCCAAAACTTGCAGCTCTGCTACCTATTTCCTGGACTTAGTTATACATCAGTGGGCAAGTGTACCTTGCCAAACCCTGCAGCGTGCTAATTATTTTCTTGGCTTAATTTAGCATCAGTGGGCAAGTAAAGCTTGCCAATTCTCAGTAATTCCTGTTATAGTATTTTACTTGAGTTCTGGTAGATTCATATGTAAACTTGTTTAACTGCTCAACCAAGGACACCTGACACCATTCATGTGACGGAATTTCCGTGTAGGATATATATTCATGACATATACAGTTTACATGCTTAGTTTATATCCTGACTTGTTGCATTAGCTATGATCCTGCGTGTCATGGACATGAGACGTGAGATTTTATTGGGTGGGGAGAGTATTACCATAACAAAGGCTGATTATATTATATATATTGACATCTGGATGTGTCTTAGTCTCTGACACAGAGCTATGGCACCAGTTCTGGCCCTTCGAGAAAATACTGCTATGGGTTTCTCCGACACTGATCCTGTAGTAGCCTCAGCCTGAGTATGACTAAAACTCTCACTTGCATATCACTTAGCTGGTTTACATATTTACCATGCTGTTTCATTATTTCTGTACTGCATATATTTTGGCTTGTATTTTCTGTACCTTGTTATGTCTCCTGAGGACCTGGAATGGACTATGTCCCCAGGTATAGCCGAAGAGATCTACCCCGAGGTGTACGGTACAGGAGCACTTCTCGGAACAGAACAGGAACCTGAGGACGAGATCGTGGCAGAAGACTTCTCCTGAGTACCGTCTTCATACACTCAGTATTTCCATTTTCAGTATTTTATTTTCTGTCTATTTTCCTTAATGTAACAGACTGATTCTCGGATTGTTTCCCGAGACACTTATTTGATATTGCTTATTTATTTCTATTGCATTATTCCTGGCATTAATCTGTGTTTGATCTGTGGATGAGATTAGAAACACCTGTGACTTGTAACATTTTACTGTTAGAATACAACTTAAGCATGCCCTGATGGATCCATTAAATTAGGTTGTCCATCGGTGCGTGCTGCTGGCCATTGCCGCGCATCCAGTCCCTCGGCAATTTGGGACTGGGGCGTGACATATATATATATATATATATATATATATATATATATATATATATATATATATATATATATATATATATATATATATATATATATATATATATATATATATTTATATAAACTTAATATTGCACAATAAAAAATTATATTAATATATAAAAGCTAGTACGTTGCACGTATTTCATACTTACTTGGGAAGAGCAAACAATAATTTTTTTATTTTTTACTATTTGAACATAGCAAAGCCCCTTATTTTTTACATCTTGGAAGAGCAAACAATGGTTCTCTCTAGTTTTTTATACACATAATTATCTAACTACCCATATTAAATTTAATGAATAATTTTAATAAGTAAACATATATACGAATATTTTAAGAACAGTCTACGGTGAAACCTCAACTTTTCTTATTATGTAGTGATATAGATAAGATTTTGATATATATAAAGTTGAAGAATGACAGTTTTGGAACATTTAGCTCAACGATGAAGACTGGAACTTTTTATATTATATATAAGATATCTCCATTCCAAGGTGTTGACTATACAAGGACGGATTAACACGGACCCATATTTGACCAAACCTAGAAAGTAAAAACTAAAAAAAGAAGTACGATGAATTTGCCAGAACCATGCTTTATTTATATATCTACATTCCAATGTGTTAACTAGACTGGACATAGATTTGACCGGGTCGGGTCGGATCTGGCTTGGGCTGGGCAGGATCAGTCTGGTCTTGAGCAATGGGCCGGATCAGACCTGAGATTAAAACCTCAAACCCAGTACGGACCCAAACCGGGTAGCTTGAAATACGGTCTTTTGGCTAACATAAAACTTTGTCCATGTTTAATCCTTTTATGCAAATTCTAGTTTAAGGGGGTCTTGCGTTAGTAAGTAGTGTATTAACCCGGAGTAGCTGAGGAAAATCTGTTGTTTGTTCCTAATCATCTATTTTTTGCAGGTTGGTACAAAAACCCAAGGTTTAATTTGTTGAATTTGGAGTGGACATTTCTAGTATTGATATCACTTGAGGTGATGGGAGGTTAGATTGTTCGACTAAATATAGAAAATGTTCTTGTGTTAGAAAAAAAATTTCTTACTTTTAGGGTGCATTTGGTTGTAATGTGGAAAAAAATAATTCCATACATATATTTTACTGAAAAAAATTTAATTTTTTAATTTTTTTTATGAAAAACTTAATTTGGGTATTTAATTGTCATTATTTTCCCACGAAGAATAGTTATTTTTTATGGAGAATAATATTTTCCTAGGGGTTGGACCAGTTTTATTTTCCACCTTTTTTAGGAGAATATAAAAATGGCCATTTTTTGGAAAATAATTTATCTCACGTCAATTTATGCTAACTCTTAAGTCATTATAGATGAGTGGTTGTAATAGTTACCAAACTAGTGTATATGTCATAAATTCCTTATTTGACAATACCACAATTGACTATATTACATCTTAGGTTTGAACTAAAGTTACATATGCCTCCGGATATCCATAATCACATACCTTACTATTTAAAATAATATTTTAAGCTTATTTTATTATAAATAAAAATCTAGACATATTTTAAAATATATAAAACACTATGAAATAAAGCATATTTCTTAGTGTTTCACATAGCATAAAGCTAAATCACATAGATTATATCCTTATATGATTTTTAAGAACTACGCACTATATGATATATCGGCCAAATCTATTAATTAAAGACCGTTCTCATTAGAAGATACAATGGTTCAGAAATTTACTATGTAAAAGAGAGAGAGAGAGAGAGAGAGAGAGAGAGAGAGAGTGTGTGTGTGTATGTGTGTGTGTGTGTGTGTGTGTGTGTGTGTGTGTGTATACATGAGTCATGCACATGTGGACCAATATGAATGGACTCCTGCATCCCATGTGCCCCCTCCCCCCCCCCCCCCCCACACACACACACACACACACACATATATATATATATTCTCATGGATGCTAGATGCAATATGGAAAATTTTACTAGTTACACACATATATGGAAAAAATTCATAGTTAAAGTAATTCCTACCATAATCAGCAATGAGCATCATAACCATTTCTTATAATGTGTCATAATCTCGTGTCCACACAACTATACCTTAAAATCTTATATAATATTTGTAACCAAGTATGTTAACAATCATAATCATATCTAAGAATCAAAATCTTTAGTGAAACAATTTAACAAATATTTTGTATTCATGTATCCATGTTTGTGTCATAACCATTATAATCATACTTCGATGTCTTAAATTCCATGTTTATTTCTTATATGATCAAGTCGGAATATAAATCCCAAAATTTGGCTTAAATATAACCATTTTAGAATCTTTGAAAGAAATTTAAGCGTTGATTGAGGACTTGCCTTGGGTGATTTGAATGGAAGAGGGAGAGGGGTTGAGGTGCTCGGTGTAGGGGTGTTTGTAGCCGGACTTGAGGCCGCCGGTGGTGGCAACCGTCGTGGACAGCATGAGCAGTCACCGGTACAACAATAACAGCTGTGGAATAGGGATGCAGTTAGGGTAGTGGTGGTGGTGTGGGTATTTGTGGTGTTGATATATTGGAAGAAGTGGAAAAAGAAGAATGAAGAAGAAGAAGAAGAAGGAGATGATGAAAAGAAGGGAAAGATGCGGTTGGGTCTGTTATAGTGGGTGGGATTCCCAACCTATGTGTAAAATATCCCAGAGTTGGATTGAGTATTCCTACATATAATAAGAATAACTCAATGAATTTGGATTGTGTCACGACCCGCACCCGGTTTAGGGGCACGAGTGCGTGGGTACGTCCAGCCTACGCCGCAGCATCGGCGGTAGAACGCTGTCAAGGTCTTGATACTATCTAGCCAATCTCACACAAGCATCCAATCTCCATAAGGAGGCACGGATGACACAATAAAATGAACACATACTCAATCACAGGATTACAGCACGATAAGATATCGAACAAAAATTAAATACAACACAAGTCTAAAGTAATAATCTAACTCAACAAATATCCAAGTCTCAATAAAAATGCCGGAGACAAATCCGGTACCAATAGTCTGCTAAAAGAACTAATCAGAAAACTAGAAGAATTAGTAATTCCTGCTAGACCTCCCAGAATCACAACTAACTATCAAGCCCAAGTGCAGCTACTCACCATATGGTCCATAAAGTGTTGGCTACCGATCCTCTAAGGCATAGTCTGAAAAAATATTTCCAGTCAGGAAGGAGCAAAGTATAATCTCAAATAATAGTTCCATTAAATTGATAAGGACTATAAAGTAATAAACATGTGATGCTAGCTACTGAGAAGACAGTGAAATAAATGCAATAGCAATTAAAGAGAGACAGGCAATATAAAGAGACAGGCAATAAGCAATATGATATAGTCAGTGCATGTATGAAAATGAAAAAGAACAAGGAGCAGTATCATATACGGGTGATGTAGTATATGATTTAAATAGAGAACTGTAATCTATTCTAAGTGTTTGAAATAGTAGTTTCAAAATGTGATCGGCTTGGGAACATGTACGATAGCTATAGGGCCTGGCTAATCATGGGTGAAGAGCATGATTAACACTTACATTATTCTACACTACAATAAGAGGTTATGATCACATTTCTTACTAACTACTTCCCCGCCCCCAACTAGTACTGTGGATCCAACCATAACACATCACGATACACGAGCAAGTCCAATCTATCATGTACGATGTCTAATATACATGTCGTGTACAATGTCAACGATAATCAATGTAACATCTCATTACTGCAGATCCAAGCTATACTAGTCCGTGTAACACAGTGTCAAGGATTCAGATGTAACATTTCATGATTATTAAATTTATAGAAATTATCAAGGAATTGGAAATTATCAGAGAATGTACTTGCCTTGGGTCCTTAGCTGGTATTTATTGATGTCCTGTTCCAGAGTATCTCCTGGACGAACCAACAGTCCTATAAATATATCACAACACTTGCATCAGGTGCTACCCTAACACACAGTCAAAACACTGACCTTAGAGCCATGCCAGACAGGGCACTAGTCAACTAGAGTCATCTAGTAGGGATACGTAAAACACATTACACTTATTAATACTTACAATATTTATTCATGCACCAATTTAAATGTATTACAATATATATATATATATATATATATATATATATATATATATATATATATATATATATATATATATATATATATATATATACCTTTTAAATACATATTTGATTTATACTAGTTGAACATTATATATGTATACTCATACATATGCTAAAAATACATTTTAAAAATATATATATATATATATATATATATTGTCAATGTTATTATTAAAGTATATACTAATACTAGTACATCACATTAAATACATATACAATACATTAATTGTATGTACAAGATACATATATATACATTTATACTAATTATACATATTTGAAAATATATATTAAGTACATGTATATACAAAATATATATATATATATACCAAACATTATATATTTTTATCCAAAATACATACATATATATATTAAGGGAAATACACATATACATATTCATATTTTAAATACATACATTACCAATCAATTATATATTGAAAATATGCTAAGTATATATATATAAAATACATGTATACACATATACCAATTATATGTACACTATACATTATATAAATTAATGTACACCATACATTACATTAATTTCATACTATACATACATTATATATATATACTATACATTATGTGTTTAAATTAATGTTTAACAGTATATGTATGTGTACATTAAATAAGACAGTTGAAGTAAAACTATGTGCTATATATTTAAAACTCGAAAGCATAGAACCTATAATAAATAAGAGATAATAAAGTCTTAAATAGTGACATTAAAATTGGTAAAAAGTGTAAGAGAGAAAAATGTATAGTAAGACAAAGAAACATAACTGAATGATTGTATAAGTATTTACGTTAATATAAAGATGAAATAAAGCGTAAATATAAGCTGTAGAAAATAGATAAAAACAAAAGATAGATTAGCAATCAACAAAGTAGAAGAATAAAAACTTTTAAAAACAGATTAAGTTTAATTATTAATAAGTACTGTTATAAGGCAATTAGAAAAACAGCAGCGTACGAACTAGGTAAAGTAAGTGTGCCTGTAAATTAGTAACATTAAAAATAAAGCATAAAACTCGTAATAAAGCATATATATAGAGAGAAGGATGAGGGAGAAGAAGAAGAACTCACTGATGGGGTCGGGGCTTGGCCGGAGTCTCGCCGGAGGGGAGCCGGCCGGCGGGGAGTAATGGTGGTGATGAAGGTAGAAGATAATGGTGGTGGTGGTGTTAGATGGTGGTGGAGATGAAGGCAGCGGGGATGGGGAGTTGGAGCGCCGGCGCCGAAGTGGGCAGGGACCGCCGGAGCAGTGAGGGGGCCGCCGGAGGACTGAGCTCGGCCGGCAGCAGCGTGCAACGGCACCCGGTGAACAGTAGATGCGGGGAGGAGCACAGCCGGGCGAACAGGGACTGCGGGGGGTGGCTCTCGAGCAGCAGGGGGCCGGCTGCTGGGAACTCGGCCTCCCGGGGTTGGCCGGGTGGCCGGAGCAGTATGATGGGGTGGTGAAGATGGTTTCCCCCCCTTCCAAATTAAAAAATACAAAGGAAAGAAGAAGAAGAAGAAGGGAAGAAGGAAAAAAAGAGAAGAAAAAGAAGAAAAGTGGAGAAGAGAATAGGAGCTACGGTTTGGGGGCTTGGGGAGGTGTGCTACCTAGGTTTTCTAGGGATTAGGGTTTGATGTAGATAGGACATTAAATAGATGAGGGTGTGGGTAAATCAAAGGTGAGGATGCACCCAATTAAATGGGTGGTCCAGATTAAACAGGAATAAATTTCATGTGGGGATGAGGGTGAGGGCTAGTTAAATAATTATTAGGCTCCCTCATTGTTTTAAACAAATGAGGTGTTGACACAAAAATGCAAATTTGCAATTTAGCCCCTTTAAATTTGGGTATTTGCACAGACGCATAAAATGACAAAAATTTGGCGGGCGATTCGGTGTCCAGTGTTTTGTAGGGTCAGGGGGCGCTGTAAGTTTGGTATGGGCTCAAATAGCAGGGCACTGGAATTAAATTGAGATTTCAGAATTGGTTAAAATAGTATCCTCAATTTAATTAGAAATAAATGCAAGTTGTGTTCTAAAATTAATTAGGAGTACATGGAGCCAAAATCAGGTCAGGTCATCAATACCAATAATGAAGTAGACTCAGAACAGGATATTACCCTAATTTGGGCCGCACAAAAAATAGGTCAAGATTGTCTCCAATTTCGATTGGAACGCACAACGATACAAAATAGGAATTTATTAAATAACGTCCGCGATGATTTTTGTGCGGCTAGAAATAATGCACAGAGAGCATAATTATGAGTTGCAAAAATAGCAGAATGGAAGGCGGACATGTCTAGGGCAAGATTGTGAAATTTGTTGGAAGACAAAAGTCAGGATAGCGCTCCAAATATCGAAGCAGAGGCAATGCGCAATAATTAAATAAATTACGGTAATTAATAAAAATCTCCAAGAATTAAATTCTAAATAAATCAATTAAATACAGAATTCTATAACTCGGATAGGTGGTCATCTACTGGCTTCTAGGTCAAGTCTGCTAGCTCAAAATAAATGAACACTGTATATAAATATATATATTTAAATTACACATCACACATTTATTAAAATTAAATATATTGTCATGCAATTACTTAATTGTAAATACCATAATATTAAATATTGTAAAAAGTCGAAAATACCCCTGTTTTCGGAATGTGGTAGTGACAGATTAGGTATTCCTACATATAATATGAATACCTCAATGGAATTGGATTGGATATTCTACATATAATAGGAATACCTCACTGATTTAGATTAGTTGTGGGTTTGAGGCTATATATATTAGGTGTTTTCTGACCCTAAAATATATCTCTAAACATTGCAAAAGGGCACAAAAGTGCTTTATAACTATTAGAGAGAGAAAGAGGGAATTGATGGCTACATCGAAGAGAAGATTATTTTGGATAATTCTTTTTCGTCATCTTCACTCTTCGTGTGCTTGGTGTTTTCTTCTTCAAGGAGTTGTGGTGATCAGTTTGGATCGGTGAGAAGTTTGTAAGGAGTCGGTATATTTCTTATTTTATTAGTGGAGGCTTTTCAGGGTTGGACTCCGATCGTTCCATAGTTTTTTTTATCTTGATTTTTCACGTAAAAATTGCTTGTGTCTGCGTTTGGCCTTTTTGTATGATTTTAGCGATTTTGTTTTGTGTGCTTTTCTTCGATTCTATCGCAGCTGCATGGTTTGGGGAACAATTTTTGTGTTTTGTTCCCAACACATGGTATCAGATCCAGGTTCAGAGTGGTGTCAAGAGTTAACAATAAAACTAAGGAGAAGAGATGGATGCGAAGCCGGTGCACATGGTAAACCTGGATGGTACCAAATACCACTACTGGCGGAATAAGCTGAAGGATTTTTTATTTGTTAAGAAGCTGCATCTTTCGGTATTTGCTTCTGACTCTAATCTGATGATATACATACCGTAAATTAATCTTCGAAAATATGGTCGCTCAACTAAGCTGGTCGAACAAGTCATCTATCTGAGACAATGGATACTTATTCTTGATGGTTACCGCATTGGGTACGATAATCAACACATAATTGTAATGTACCATCCTTCTTTTTCACAAGTAGCATCGGAGCTCCCCAAGGCGATCCACTAGCACGAATGGACCCCTTGGTTCTCAATTCTTCAATCATTCAGTACAAGACTTCTAACTCTGAAGGCGCTATTCTGTAGACTCTCTCTAACACTGGACGGTTCCAGAAAGTAGATCGATGGTAAACTTAATCTCTCTTTCTGGTGGCATGCCTGGAAGTTCTTTTGGAAATACATCTGGGAATTCATCAACAATTCTAGGGAATCGTACTTCTTCCGCTACTGTCATTCTCAAGGTTGCTGGTGAAGACTCAGTCTCGCCTCTAGAAAATAAAATTCTTCTTTTGGAGGAATATGAAAGATAACCTTGCCAGGATGTCAATATATCGTTGCGTATCGAGCATTTAACCAATCCATGCCTAAGGCGACGTCATAATCTTCCATAGAAAATTCTATCAATCTGGCGGGAAATTCTCGCATGCACACTACGACTCGACATGATGCATAAACTCTATCAACTTCCATGATACCGTTACCAGTAAGTATATTGAGTCTTACTGATAAGGATTCGGGTTATAAACTAACTCATGTCATAAATCATTTAGACATAAAAGAATGTGATGCACTTGAATAAAATAATACTGAAGCTGAATGAGAGTTGACGAGAATGGTACATGCTACTACTTCACTTGAAGCTAACTGCTCTTCCACAGTGAGTGTCAATGCCTGACCTTGTCCTCTCAGTATTGGTTCTCTCTGTTGTGGACCTCCTTATCTGACCTGTACTTGGGCTTGGGCTTGCGCATACTGCTGTGGCCTTTGTTGCTGGTATACTTGAGATTGGGTCAACAAAGGCCTATGGCCCTGGTTCTGTGGAGCCGGCACTGGAGCCCTATATTGTGGTCCTGCTGGGGAAGACGATGATGAACTAGCTATATGTGGGCAAGATCACACTCTGTGTCTTTGAGCTCCATAGGCTAAACACAATCCTTATGCTCTGCGGCACTCAAAAAATACGTGCCCAGGTTTCCCATAATAAAAATACCTTATTGAAGATAACATCCTCTACTGTTCGGGTCGGGTTGGTGCTGTTTGCTGGACCGAGGCTGTTGATGCTGGCCTCCTCGGAGATACAATGGTTAAGGCCCTAACTGTCGGGGCTGGTGCTGAAGACTGGGAGTAAGAACCTCTTGAGGTGTGGGTCCTCTTCCTTTCTCCAGTTCTACCCACGAATCTTTGGGAGGTATACTCATGCCTTCTTGCTGCTCGCAATACGGTATCGAAAGTATGGAATTCATGTTGTTCTACTGTCAATATGATCTCCAGGTGAAGTCTCTGCTGGAACCTCCTAGCTCTATCTAATTTGGTCGCCACCAAGGTGGGAGCAAATCAACTTAGTTTGCAGAACTCTGTCACATAGTTGTCGACAGTCATGTCCATCTGCTTCAAGTTGTTAAACTTTTGCTGAAGATCATAATATGACACCGATTCAAAGTACCTCATTTGGAACCTCTCGCTGAAGATGGCCCAAGGGACGGGTACTGCCAGAGAAATCATTTGTGTTGCCCACCAGTCTTGGGCCAAGTCTAGCAACTGCAGTCGAACTACTGATACTTGCTCTCTGTCAGGCACTCATACTGCCTCTAAGAAAGCTTTAGTATCCTGAAGCCACGCATCTGATGCAATAGCATCTTTGGTACCATACAAATATGAAGGTTGAAGGCCCTTGAAGTTTGTTGTTGAGTTGGAGGCACAGTGACCGCCTCTCTTTAATGCCTCTTATACTGACTGGGTGAGAGCGTCGCCCCGTCGCTCTTGAGATGCTAGTAACTACTTGATGATCCCCATCAGGTCCTATGTATCACTTTCTGCATTTGTGGGTACTGGCGAGACTGCCACTGCGGGTACAACTGGTGGTTCTGCTGGACCTATTATTCCATATCTTGAGCCATCATGGACTTTGCTTCAGAATATTGCGGCTGAACCGTAAAGAGATGCTGACCGGCTAGTGGTTATCCTGCTACTGGCAAAACTCTAGTTGGCTAATCGAAAGGACCAGGAATAGTGTCCCTGAAAGATAGCGAACACTAGGATCAAATCGGAAGGACAGGATAGATCGAGGATCAAAGCAGATGTTGAATCAAGATTTCTGGGATACAAATTCGATGCTGGAGGAGATCAAGGAGTAGCATGATTGAGACATCTAAACAATGATAAACCTCTATACTTCTAAATTTTTAGATCTGCATGGGCTACCACTTAAACTGTATCACGCCCTAGAACCAGAATATTGGAGAGCGGGGCGGACAAAGCCAGCTGCGTACACCAGAGTACTCTATACCCCGAGATACGGTCACGGCTGTCTAGACATATGAGGGTTTACTCTATAATCCAACAGTCATTCCTGGGTCAAGAGTCCTAGTTGTCTCAATCTCGAGCAAGCAACAAGTTATAAGAAGTATAATCACCAAATATATAATAGTAAGGCGTCCCAAACTATACATACATAGATGATCTTAAAACTAGTTACCAAAATAAAAAAAACTAGCAGAGTGCAATATTACATGATTAGCTTTAGCTATAGTCTAGAATATGCTTTATATGTAGGCCCGCAGGCTAGAATATCAAGTAGCAAAATACGAGATAAATACGTGCTCGGTGGCTAAACGCCTCAAAAGTACAAGTATAAGATCAGGTGGGTGATGAAGAAGAAATCCACTCAAGTCCTCGAGTGTTCCTTGTGTTCACCATCTGGAGGCAAAAAGTATGGAAGATCCTGCGGTGTTGCTCCGAAATCTGGCATACAAAACTAGTGGGGTCAGACCCCATAAGCAGCAAAGTACCACAAGAGAGCCAATTTAGGAACTAAAACCAGCATGCAAACATTCAATAGCATAAGGAAGTATAAATAAGAGCAATATATAAATAAGCAGTTAAACAGTTCTGGAATCAGTAACGGGTACAGTTCAGGATTAGTAGCTGGATAATCCAAGACAAAACAAGACTTGAAAATATGCAATCACGGCCAAACATGACCTACGGCTTACTACCATTAACCCCCCCCCCCCGGTTATCACAATCCTGGTTACTAACAAATACAGTTTAGATTCCAAACAGCTACATGCCCTACAGACTGTCCGGATATCTAGACGTAAGAGTACATAGCATAGATTAATTAAGTATAAAGTATTTTTTGGTAAATTGTAACACTCAACGATGTGCTGGAAGTGTGCCCCTCTCGACGGAGAGCTCCAAATCTATTATAACCCACACCCGGTGTAGGGACACGAGTAGTGAACAACGTCCAGCCTACGATGCAGCATCGACGGTAGAACATTATTTGGGTAAACTACACTATCTAACAATAATGATCAATAAGGTATATAATGCCACCAATGAAATATAAATACTCAATCACAGAACTATAAGATGGAACAACGCACGAATATGATATAAGGAACTAAAAAGTCAAGATACAACTCATAAGACGAAAATAATATCCAATGAGTCACCAAATATAATATAAGACTAGCAGTCAAAGCTGGAAATAAATCCAGTACAAAATAAACTTATCTACTAAACTATAGGTAAAGTGTCATTTGTCTCAACTGGGATGAGTCCCTCCTGAGCCACAGTCTATAGCTCTAAGCCAACTACATCCTGGGGCCCGTAATGAGTGGGATACCACTCCTTAGTGTCATCTAGAAAAAATATATCCAGTCAGGATTGGAATAAAGTACACCTCTAATAACAGTTCCAATAAATGATAAAAATTATGTATCAGTAAATAAAGAGCATATACAAGATGAATAGATCATGGCAAAAATATACAAGAATAAAGAAATGCAGGAATATATACAAGATATATGAACATCATATATGAAATAGATGGATATGACTATCTAAGTAAGTGAGTACCAGTGACAACATGTGATCGGCTTAGAAACTTGTACAGGAATATGGCCTAGTTAATCATACGTGAGGAATACATGAACTGCACAGGGAGGGTATGATCACATATCTACACTTACACTCCCCGCCCCCGACTGGTATAGTGGATCCAACCATGATACGCTACGACACATGAATCACAGAGCAGAGGGCCAACCTTCTCAGGAACAGTGTCTCATCCATGCAAAGGAATCACAGGACATGCAAAAAAATCACAGGAATAATAATATATCATGACGGGATCTGGAAGATACCTATCCGTGTAACCAAGTGTCAAAAAATCAAGGATATCTACACTAGATATAAAGAACATATAGGATATCATAAACGAAAAGCTATCAGAGAATGTACTCACCTGGAATCCGGTGAACAATATTAAATATGTCCGGAACGGTGACTCAGAGACTTAAATATGGAATATTACATCAATACATGCTTTTGAAATGAATACAAGTTAAACTAATCCAAATCTAGGTCTTTAGGTAAATTCTAAATCAAACCAGTCAAACTAGGTCAACACTAGGTCAAACTAGCCAAACTTGGTCGAACTATCTATTTCTAGGTTATATGAGTCCATCTCTAAGATATTGGGTCCATACACCATGTATCTAGGCTATACTAGCTATAATAGGATACTAGAGTATCAATAATATACCGTATCGTAAGATACATAATATCTTATATATGAAAGTACTATATAATATATACAAACATAATATATATCCTAGTATCCCTAGCTACAAGTACTAATGGACACCTTGGCTTTAAGCCAACCCGGTATCACACTATCTAACCCATCTTGACCCACTACCTTGAATCAACTCATTTACCTTACATTATCTTGGTATCACAAGGTAATACTTACTAACTTATCAAACTAAAACAACTAACTAGCTAAGGTTTATAGATACACCCATCTATATATAATTAAGTATCTAACATACCTCACTTACCAATATCTAACTTATACCATATAGTAACTTATAACATAATATATATTAACATCAAGTGTCACAACTATCAACTTGTATACTAATTTATCATATCACCTGCTACCTTATCTCTAACATATATATATGCAAGATACTAAAACTACTATTTAGTATAACTAATAATATACTAACTATTAATACACTAACCTCACCAATATACAACACCTACATCAGTCCTCATCAAAACCCGATCCCCAACATATTGTGTTGATGCTGCTCCAATATACACACTGTCTTGCTAACACATCAACTTATCAACAGTCTCTCCCCTCACTCTTACTGAGCTGCTGCTTATTCTAGTTGGGGCACACAGAGCCCAACCCCTCTTAACAATCCATTGCTGCTACTAAGGGGTTAGCAGCAGCTGCTACCGCTCCTGTAGCACGGCGTTGTAACCTCTTGACACTTGTTGTATACACAGGACCTCCCCCCACCCCTCACTGTCAATGACAATCACCATATCACCCGACCGTCATACACTGGTGTGACAGTCACCACAGTTTCTACACCTCTAATCAGCAGTTCCCCCCTCCCCCGTCTCAGGTACATCTAGCACACTCTAAAACAACTAGAAACATAGGTAGATATACATATAACCAATAGATAGATAAATATAACATATATACAACTCTCTTACAAAACCCAAATGGCTACACACTAGTCTAAGTGAATTAGAATGCAAAAACATAAACACGTGGAGTGCACCGCACCTGTATCACACTCAATCTATGATACGTTTGAGATACGGCTCCAACACACCACCAAATGTATCACAAAGGATACAGACAAGTCTAGAATCACAATTATGAACAATATAAAGTACTAACTACTCAACTACGTGTTTGTGTCACAATATGACATGCTCAAACCCCTGTGTCGAAGGAAAAATACTCAAATCAATATGTATTACCAAATTGTCATAATACGGCTACATGTATCCATCTGTGGACACGACACTAGTCTCACACAACCAAAATATGTCAATTTGGTCTAATTGACTTATTGACAAACACATGATGTGCCAATCTCGAAATTCTCCTAAAATTGGCACAAAACACATCATAACTTTCTCTATAGGCAACATATGAACCTAATTCTTCTTCCTATGGGTATCCCTAGTACATGAGAGGGTTCCTAATGATTAACCTATATATTTAGAGTCTAATTAGATGGTAAAAATAGAAATGTACTTATTGGAAGATGGATCCCAATACAAGTCTCCAAATGGATGCAAAGAGCCTTCAACTTGTGCACTCTTCACCTCCTTGTAGATCCTTGCCTCCTTCTTATTCCAATAGCCTCCAATGGTGAGTAGAGAATGAATTGGAAGAGATTTTTGGTAGGAATTGGTGAAGGGATGAAGGAATTTGGAAGAGAAAAATCCTAGATCTAGAATTGAATTAGAATGAATGAAGAGAGAGACGCTCTCCCCACCATCTTATGGCCGACCTCTTTCTTGCCCCTCAAGCAAGTGGGAAAAGTCTAAAATACCCCTATGGGCTCATCATGAAGAAGGTAATTAAGGAAGGAAGGTTTTTCTCCTAATGGTTTGACTAATTAATCATTAACTTAATGAATTGGGCTTGTTTGTTGGTCTTAAATCTAACTAGAAATAATGTTGGTCTATGAGTCCAATCTAAACTAGTTAGGTCTACTAACACAAGTCTAAAATATAGGATCAAAATATAATAGAATATACTCTAGAGGGGGGTGAATAGAGTATGCAGTAGAATTTAGCATTTAAAAAATCTTTAGCAAGTTAGACTTCTATATATGCGTCACAGATATAAGTATGTGCCATAGCTATAATAACAGTCTAGCAATTGTGTTGCAGGTATGTCACAACTATCACAGTATAAGAAAATGTAAAGTAAAGAGAGAGAAGGCAAACGCAAACACATCGATGTATCCTGGTATCCCTCAATGTGAGGACTAATCCAGGCGGGAGGACTCTAGCTCCCAGTTGGAATCCACTATACAAATGGAACACAAGCTTTGATCCGAAGGCTTGCCAACTTCTTATAGACATGAGCTTTGATCCGAAGAGCTCGACGACTTCAAGTGTGAAGTAGAGAACTTCTGAACAAGCTTCTGATTACAACTCTCTGAACTTTTAGACTGTACCATACTGGCAACTAAGACTAGAGAATTGTAACTGGCTTGGGATATGAAAATGAAGGCTTTTTAGAACTCGTATACCAGAAGAGAAGAGAAGATGAAAGTGAATTGATTGAGTGATTTGGAATGTGAAATCTTTTCTCTATTTATAGGATTACTCAAAGGAGAGTTCGGACAAAACTCGGCAGAGTTCGTCTGCAAAATATTAGAAAATAGCTGTTGTATCCGAAACTACAGGGAGGCCAAGTTTCTGAACAAAATGTTCACTAAGGCCAAACTCGGGCCGAACTCGGGCCGAGTTTTGTTCCCTTAGTTCAGGGCCAAAACAGAAACTAGGGTGAATTTTGGGTCCAACTTAGCTATTTCAAGATAGGCTATTTTTAGAAAAAGAGATGGGCTATTTTGAAAATAATTTAGGGTAGCCTAATTGCCAGTACGACGCGGTGTACAATATATTCCTAGACTCAATAAAATAAAAAATTATATTGCATAAAGGAAAAAAAGACAGACACGACTGTTTGTGGTATTAAACGAAAGAATGAAAATACATTCAATATGGGGTTTACACGGAACCCGCCTTCTTTTGTTTACAAATAAACTTATACAATTTGATCCTATACGAGGATATGGGAGTACAATTTATTTAATCTGGGTAAATATTGCTATAGGTGTCTGATCTGCAGTCGATCACTTTAGCCCTTGGACCACACGATGTTGAAGAAGTGTCGTAGAAGACAGGAAGCAGCTTCGAAGGTTGCAAAAGAGGGTGGATGCACGATGCCAAAGTCGTCGATCCCTACTCTCTGCCTGAGCTCCGGGTTCTCTCTCTCTCTCTCTCTCTCTCTCTCTCCACCATTGGATCTGGTACTGGATCTCTTGATCAGTTTTCAGACCTAACTTCTTTGACCCTCCAATTTGTTGACCTTGTTCCTCATTGATAGAGGTCTCTATTTATAGAGTTTTAGTGACAGTGACCACTCTGTCGGTATAGAAACCGAGGAGTGGAAAGTACAGCACCCTTTTACACAATGGTTAAAGTAACCAATGCCTGCGTATAGATGATCTTTTGAATGAGCGTGTGACGCGGGTCCAACTAAGGGTCACAACGCGTATAATCGCTACGAAGATTACGGCATAAAAGCCACGTAGGTAGGTATCCATTGTGTAGAAGAGGTTGGCATAGAAGCCAAATGTCTGTCACCATGGCATAGAAGCCAAATAGTTATCAAACCGGCATAGAAGCCGAACAGGCGTAGAAGCCGAATAGGCGTACAAGCCGAGTGGTCGTAGAGGCCGAACAGGCGTAGAAGCCGAATGGGCATAGAAGCCGAGTGGTCATAGAGACCGAGAGAGCATAGGAGCCGGGTGGGCATAGAAGCCGAACAGGCGTAGAAGCCGAGTGGTCATAGAGACCGAGAGAGCACAGGAGCTGGGTGGGCGTAGAAGCCGCTGCGTACCGTGCCAGAGTGCTGATGGGGACGTCTTAGCCAGAATTACGGCATTTGAAGATATAATCAAATCTCTTGCATTAAATGCTGAGATTTGCCACCATCCTGTGCATTAAATGTGGAGGCGTATTCTTTGACGGTCTGTAACCCTTTCTGCGCACCAGTCGCAGAGACGTGCCTTGAGAAGCTGTCACCGCTTTGTGCATTAGACGAAGAGACGTGCCTCGAACCCCGTACGGAGTGCAGCTTTTGGTGTGGCAGGCGGTTTTGTCTACTGTAGAACATAAACAGCTCGCATTTTGCCGGTGTAAACAAGGCAGCGTATCCCTTTGTGCTTGTAAAAATAGTTTACGTGAAGGGGATGGCGGTATTTGATAGCCTGGGTCGCAGTGCTGTGCCATCATTATAGCCGTCGCCTGGGTAGTCGAGCCGTATCCCTTTGTCAAAAGTCCAGACGTCAGGTTCATTGCAGGATCTTTGTTGCAGGGTCTGACAGGTTCACCTCGGAGAATACGAAGCGTCTCTTGTATACCTTAATACCGCGTCTGAAAGAGGATGAGGCGATGAAGCACCCTGTTTTACGCTAAAGCGGCTTGGACGTACTGCTTTACGCGGATGGTCCTTCGAGCTTTTATATTTTACGCTGCGTTCTTGGCGGAAAGAGCTCTGTTGCACGCTTGATGGCTCTTAAGGCCTCTGCTTTAGGCCGCTCTGCACTAACATGCCGCGTATAGTTATCCGGCGTATTTTTTATGCTTCTACAAGACCTCCTTCAAAGCTTTCAAATTCCTCAAAATTTGGAACGCTTTGAATGAAGCATGAACCGCACCTCGTGACTCAAAATGTTTCTGAATGGAGCGTTAAAACGGTCGATGCTGTCTTTATGGCGAATTTATTGGGGACCGGCGTGACCTCTTTCGCCTATAAAAAGGCTGGGGGAGTTAACCTGTTCTCCCCACATTTCCATCACCATGCAGAGATGATCGCCGGAGTTCGCCGGGTCGATCTGAGGAAGAAGGAGATCATGTTCTTCCAGCGTGTAAGGAGCCGGAAAAGACGGCGTCTTCGAGCAAGTATCCACTGCAACGATGGATCATGGAAGGATATCTTAGCCTCCCTTGCTCGGGATAATCAGCAACTTTATATGGCTGTTCTTCCAGGAGAAGGGAAGGGTCATATTAGACCACACGGCTTGCAAGCGGCGTCTTCTCCTGTTATACTCTCGGGGATGAGAGAGAAGACAAGCTATAACAGCCGTCTTCCAGGACTGAGTTGGGTTTAAAACCCCTCAACCCAATCTGCCATGGCGCACGGAGCATCGGGTCAGCATAATTTATGTGAGCCCCAACTTTGTGTTCTCCCGCCACTGATCATCTTCTTGGAAGAAGAGGAAGACCACCAATGCGAGAACCTGTCAGAACAGATTCGGAGGGCGGCCTTCAGACGACGGTGGGGGAATCCTTTTGTCGACGGAGTTTTCCTCAGTTATAATCATGAAAATGAAAAGAAAACCCTTGTAGATTGGATTTCCCTCATATGTAATCATGACTTTAATCTTTAATAAAATCGTCTTGCTTCTTCATATGATCATCTTGCCATACGTTGCTGTAAAGTCTGAATATGTGTAGCTTCGACACGTCTGATTCTTTACGCCGACTCTGTATAGAAAGAGTGCTAGGTCCTGTCCTTTACGCATAGCGAATAGTCCATAAAACGTTGTTGAGCATTTTGAACGTTTAGAACTGTCCTGCTGCTAGGACTGAGGAACCGCGTAGAGTTTTTACTTCTGATGAACAGAATTTTTGTTCAGACTTCGTCTTCAAGAATGACTTCTCGAAAAATCCCTTGTAATAGGGTCGAGAAATGGCTGTCAAACTGAGTTGCCATCTTGACAGACGAGATATTCAGACTGGAGTCTGGGTGAACCTCCAATTGACCCGAGAAGAGTAATTTCTCAATGTTTGAACTCTGTATGCTTCGGGTACTTGGGATATGTTGAGGTCAAGAAGGAGTATCTTCTGTGTGAACTCCTGTAATCGACCACCTTGCTATTCGGATATGCGGAAAGTCAGAGATCCGTAGTGTAGATGAGCTGAAAATCCTGAGTTCGTAGTCTATTGAGCGTAGAAAACTACCGAACGTGAGATCGTAGATTCGGAGCTACTAAGCATGAAGTCGTAGGTTTGTAGCCTCTCGAGCGTAAAAGCTACCGAGCACAAAGGCATCCGGGCATAAAACCATAAACTGATAGCTGGCGAACGTAAAACCGTAGATCTATTGCTGTCGGGCGTAGAAAGCTCCTTAGTGTAGAACTGTAGATTTGTAGCATGTGAATGAAAGAAATCTTCCGTGCGTAGAGGTTGCGGATCTGTTGCCTCCGAGCGTAAACTAAACGCCATCGAGCGTGAGATCATCGATTTGGTATCTGATGAGCGTAAAGTCGTAGGTTTGTAGCCTCTCGAGCATAAAAGCTACCGAGCACAAAGGCATCTGGGCGTAAAACCATAGACTTATAGCTTGCGAGCGTAAAAACCGTAAATCTGTTGCTGTCGAGCGTAGAAAGCTCCTTAGCATAGGAACCGCTGACCTGCTTTTGCACGAAAAACTCTTCGAATTTGCTGACTGTCCGTCTTTCGAGAGTAGTGGGCTGACGTAGTACCCAATCATAACCAAATTTTTAATTTTGTGGGATTTGGTTGGGGTTTCGAGGAGCCCATCTGAGGATTCGAGGAGTCGACCCAAACTCTATATATATCCCAAGCTTTTGAGAGAAAAACTTTTTATCCGTCTTCTGCGAAAGAGAGCTTTGATTGCTTGAGTTTTTTCCCCTCGTTCTTTCTCCGAGCACTCCGAGTTTCCAGAAATGGCGCCGAAGCAAACCCCCTCCACTAAGGGAAAGAGTATAGGCTCTTCCTCTCGTTCTTCTGTCCCAGCGAGAGAGTCTTCGATCGGGCAAGGTGAACTTCCTTCTGAGCGAAGGATCCTGCCGACGAGTAGCGCACCCGGCCTTAGAGGTATAGCCATTGGGAATGACAAAGAACGACGAAAAATCCTTCGCACACGTTGAACGTGACCACGCTAGGTCGTCTTCTGTGCTGATAGCCTCTTCGAGGAAGATGACGCACGGAGATGTTTTCATCTTTTACGCCCACATTTCTAATGTGTCAGCGTAAAAACTCCATATCTTCGCAGTTATGAACGTAAAAGCTCTGGCTGCCGAAGACTTGGTATATACTATAAAATTTTAGTTTTACGCTTTGGATGGGACCTACGACATAATAACTAGAATTTTAGCAGTCTGGCGTAAAGCACGGACCGTATACCGCCAATTACGCTTCAGGATGTAATTTCTGGCGTAAAATGACCAAATTTTGTACAGTCTTGGCGTAAAGCACAGACTGTCATCTCTTGGTCTTTTTGTTGCAAGATTCGTAATGACGTATTTTTCTTGCACTCTCGCAGTTAACTTGCAGGAGTCTCCACTGGCTGAGGTGATGGGTTCTGCTGCCGGGATGCTGCACTCGAACTACCTGGAGGATCTGTCGCACGTGACATTTCCTATCTCCGGATCCCAGTACCCTGAAGGAAGGGGGATCTTGATATCGGCTCAGGGCGAGCGAATGCTGCTGAGCATGATCAATGGGGAGCCCCTAACGTACGTAGACGGGGAGCAGTACATCAAGCCGGCCTTTCTCTTTGGGGACATGATAGACAAGCAGTCCCAGACGAAGCCCAAGAGAGAACCCTGGGTTTTCCCTGCCGAGAGCGTGGTCTTGTATCTGCCCACGATGCCGAGAGATTATCCTATCTCAGCTTTCTTCTATGCCACACATCGCAGGAGGATGTCGTGGACGCTGACTCCTGATCTTCACGGGAAGCCGGGGAAGATCTTTCACCTGAAATGAGCTGACTAGGGGTCGTTTGTCAGCTGCCCTTCTGGTGTCGTGACATTGTTCAGGGGACTGTGCCCGGGCAGCGTCCCGAGTGAAGATAGTTCAGTGATCCAGCCGGTCCAATTGCCGACTTTTTGCAATGACTTCATGGTGCGAGGGGGGTATATCCCAAGGAGAATCCTCGGTGCAATGGGTGGATCACCCCAACAAACCTCCGATGGTTCCGCCTAGTTGACTGGACCTTGAAGCATTTTCGGAGAGAGTTGGAAGTCATTGGACTGTATGCCGCCGTGAGCGTGACGAGTGTCGGATTGCCTCCCAACCCTAACCTGTTTCTGGCGCTGATAGAGCGATATATTTCGCTCACCGGGACCTTCGCCACTCCACTGGGGAGTTGGGGTTGGCCCTTCTCGAAATGGCAGCGATCTCGAGACTGCCGATGGGGGATACTCCGTATGAAGAGTATGTTCCCACCAACCGGGAGTTGGAGGACTCGGACCCTCGGGTTGTGGAGGTGTATCAGGAGCTGATGTGCCACTACTTCGCGTGCACTGCTTTTTATAATGAGCCTTCTGACTTGGCTTATACCACTAAGTGGATGTCCTACCTCTTCTTCCACCGGGCCAGGGCCGTCAAGTCGGTGAAGGTTTCGGGGGACAAGCATGAGCCCGTGAACTGCTTGGGCGTGCTCAGTGCCCAGGTCGTCGAGGATCTTATGGAGGAGGCTGAAGCTCCAGATCAGCTTCTCAATGACGGGGTAGGAAAGTACCCTGAAGGCACTAAGGCCTATAGTTACTTGAGGCGCTACCGCAGGCCTTTGTCTGAGGAAGCCAAGCTGGCTGGCTTTCTCTCCCTATGGCTGCGTCGAGTAGTGGTGCCCGGTATCGCGTCCGCGAACCGCATTCACCGGAACATCCTGTGGCCCGCCGTCCGTCTGGTGTTCGGGGCAAGGCTGGGCTTGCTCCCTGCCATGGTGTGCCGTATACAGGCTGGACTGAGAGCCATGACTGACGGACTGCTCGTCGATGAAGCTCGACGTGATAGCTTTCCCCGGGTATAGTTACCATACCTGTACTTGATGGGATGGTTAATTCTTCACAACCCCCGGGTGATGTCTCCCGGTCCAGGTAACAGCGCGGGGGGTAGTTTCTTGCTGAACTACAAGGACTCCCTCTGGAACGTGAACACAGTCGTGGACTGTCGGCTGGCGCTGAGCCTCGGTCATTGCTGGAAGCTCCTCTGCACTGTCCCTTCTGTACATCGCAATCAGTCGGGGATTAGGCTTGAGGATTTAGGCGGAGAAAAGACCAATCTTTCAGAGAGTTCGGCAATTTTGGGGTAGCTGACGCCCTGGAGGCGATGGTTAATGGGTTGGAGCAACCTATTAATAAATACTTGCAGCTGACTCGGGGCAGTTTTGAAGCCGAAGTCCAGGCCAGATACGACTCCATGACTGCGCGGCTTACCAAACAGCTGGAGAGCTTAGATAATTCCATCGAAGCACATAAGCTGGAGGTGGATAAAAGAAAAGCTGTCGTGGAGGAGGCTGGCGCTCTTGAGACGAAGTGCCAATCCGAGCATGAAGGAAACGCAGCGAGGGTTCGCAGGTTGAAGGAAAAACTCGCTCTGGCAGAGGAGTGGGCTTCTCATTCGCTGGCAGGTCTAGGCGTAGCGACTGGTCGACTGAGCACCGCGCGACGGGACCTGGAGCGTGCAGAAGCTGCCCGAGCTGGCTCTCTCCGGGCAAGGGCTGAACTGTCCTTCACGAACAATCCCGAGGCACGGCTGGAACAGGCCCGCGCTGATGCCTTGGTTTCCAGGGACGAGAGAGTGGCTGCACTGGCGAAGCTGATTCGCGATCTGACTGCTCCCCCACAATGATGTACCCCTTCTTCTCTTCGCTTCCCTAATATAATTTTGCTCCTTTCGGGAATAAATAAAGCGAATCTTTTCTGACTTTGTGGACCCATCATTTCGGAATGTAAATGACAGGTTTGGGTGAGAGTGATATCAGAGGTAGTATGGACGTGATAAACTCTCGATAAACTTCTAGCAGGACATACCTATTCAGAGGTCATACGGACATGATAGAATATGACCTAACTAGCTTCATTGTGGAAGTAGTTTTGTCAGAATTGAGATTCTCGCTATATTCTACTTGAGCGGAGGAGGTTAAGCATAGTACCTCTTCAGGAATTTATCGTTAATAGGAGCCATTAACAGGTCTCCATTAGGTTGGGCTAACCTGTAAGCGCCGTTCGAGAACGTTGTCTCGATCATATAGGGACCTTCCCATTTGGGCTAGAATTTTCCCTTACTCATGTGAGTAAGAATCATCGGCCTTCTTACGGCTAAAACTAGCTCGTCGACTTTGAACACTCTTTCCTTTACTTTATGATTGAAAGCTCTGGAAATGCGTGCTTGGTAGAGCACGATGCGCTGTTGAGCTTGGAGGCGTTTCTCGTCTAATCCTTCCAGCTCTTGAAGCCTTAACAGGTCATTCTTTTCTCGAGTCAGCTCATTAGTCACGGCTATCCTGAGCGACGGGATCTGGATTTCAATGGGAAGAACTGCTTCGCTCCCGTAGACCAGTAAAAATGGGGTACAATCTGTCGGTGTCCGTACCGTTGTACGGTATGCCCAGAGACATTCGCCCAGCTTCTCATTCCAGTCTCTTTTGTTTGAAGAGACGAACTTCTTCAAGAGTTTGATAATGGTTTTGTTGAAAGCTTCCGCCAAACCATTAGCAGCTGGATAATATGCCGTAGAGGCAATATTATGTATTCGATTTTTATCGCAAAATCGATAAAACGCTTGGCTGATGAACTGAGGCCCATTGTCATGGATTATCCTTCGGGGAATCCCAAAGCGATAAATGACGTGATGCTTGATGAAGCTGATTACGTCAGACGCCTTTACCTCAGCAAGAGGGATCGCCTCTGCCTATTTGGAGAAATAATCCGTGATGGCCAGTATGAACCGATGACCTCTGGAAGAAGACGGGTGAATAGGACCAATGATATCCATACCCCATGCTTCGAAAGGCCAGGATACAACCGTAGGATGTAGATATTCAGACGGTTGGTGTATGAAGTTTGCATGAACCTGACAGGCCCTGTATTATCTTGCATAGTTGATCACGTCTGTGATCATAGTGGGCCAGTAATAGCCCATTCTCCTGATACGATCCTGTAGCTTAGGACCGGGCTGGTGCGCTCCGCATACGCCGTCGTGAGCTTCCCGGATGATTTGTTGTGCTTCGTCGTCAGAGAGACATCTTAATAGCAGTCCGTCGTAGGTCCGACGATATAGGCATTGCGAAGATGCATCGAAGTAGAAGCGTAATGATCGTCTTTTGACGGATACTGCTTCTTTGGGGTCCTCCGGCAAGATTTCGTATACGACGAAATCTATGAAGGGACTTCTCCAGTCTCTTCTAGGGGGATTCGTGTTCACGGCGTAGCTGCATTCTATGTGAAAGTTGTTCTTTACGCAAAATAAATCTCTATTAAGAAGGATTACCGAATCCTGCCTTCTTATAGGAGTGGCTAAATTCGCAGCTAGACCGGCTAGGGCATCAGCTTCTAGATTCTGAGATCGAGGTACATGCTCTAGGAAGAACCCTTTGAATGTCATGGCTATCTCGACCGTTGCTCGGTGATAGGGGATGAGGTCTGGATTCCGGACTTCATATATTCCTCTGACTTGATTGACGATAAGCAGAGAATCGCCGAAAGCTTCCAGGGACTCGACCCCCAGCTTTTTAGCGACTTGGAGCCCGATTAACAGAGCGTTGTACTCCGCCACATTGTTGGAGCATGGTTCCTTGAGAGAATACGCTCGGTAGATGACGAGTTTATCAGGAGTGACCAGGACGATTCCTACCCCTGAAACCACATTTCCCTGGGGACCAGTCCTGGAGGCGCCGTCGAAGAACAGCTGCCACGCGTCACTTTTCATTACGAAATTACATTCTGCAACTTTGTCGGGAATGTCTTCGTATAATTTGGAGGCCTCCGGGATCGGATGAGCAGCCAGGAAGTCGGCCAACGCTTGGCCTTTAATGGACTTCTGCGGGACGTATACCATGTCATATGGTGTTAACAGCATCGCCCAAGTTGCGAGCCGAAAATTAAGAACACTTGGCTTGCTCATTAGTACTCGAAGAGGGTTGATCCTAGAGATGATATGGATAGTCTGGCCGGTGACATAGTGTCTTATTTTTTGGATAGCGAACATCAGAGCCAAACATTCTTTCTCCACTGGGTTGTACCGGTGTTCGGCTCCGACCATCATCCTGCTGAGGTAGTAGATAGCCTGTTCATGCCCCATATCGTTCTTCTGCGCGAGAAGAGCTCCTAACGAATGATCCATCGCTCGAACATACAGCAAGAATGGTCTTCCCATGATGGGAGGCACCAGAACTGGCGGACTGGTGAGGTAGCGTTTGATATCCCCGAATGCTTGCTGGCAGGTTTCGTCCCATACGAAGGATACACCTTTCTTCATGAGATACGAAAAGGGCTGACATCTTCCCGAGAGGTTGGATATGAATCTCCGGATATAGGCCAGACGGCCTTAAAATCCCCGGAGTTCCCTCAGATTGAAATCCCCGGCGTCGGTTTTGAAGGGCTGGCCTCTGGTACGGCGGGGCCTGGTCCTGAAGGTTTGGCAGTTGAAGCGTCCGCCGGTGCATCTTCCTGACTAGCTCCGTAGTCGTTGAGGTAGGCCTTCCCTGAACGGGTTGTAGCAAATACCTCGTCTTTGTCCGATGGCGAAGAAGTTGCGACCATATGGCATGGTTTGCATTTGGAGCTTTTTCTAGACGTAGCTTTAGTAGCTTTAGTCTCCTCCTCGAGCTCTAATACCAAATCCGGATGAACCCACATAATCTCGCCCTGCCGGGTGGTTAGGGGTACCAGGTCATAATTTTGACCCCCAGTTGGAGGAAGATTGACGATGTCCATCGTGGTCCAAGGAATAAGCGTGATACCGTCCATGACTTCTTGGGGAGGCAGATCGCCAAACCGCAGAGAAATCATGTTGGCCGTGACCGTCTTCTCGGTGTTGTGCAGAGTGATGGCCTTAGCATCGATTAACCCCTGGATCTTCCTTTTCAGTATGTAACACGCCTTTGTTGGGTGGTGTACGTATCTGTGGAAGATGCAGTATTTGGGGTCGTCAGTACTGCCGACTTCTTGGGGCCGCCTTAGCTCTGGAAGGGTGATCTTGCCGCTTTTGATGAGACACTCGAATATACTAGGGATATCGTCGTCGTCAAAAGAGTAGACTTCGACGGGCCTGGAAGTCCCGGGTTTTGTCTGCGTGGTCGCCGCGGTCTTTTGCCTGGACGTATTGACTGTCAGAGTTTCTTTTCCCTTGGAGCTGCGAGGATGGTCGCTGCTAGGAGATGACCTTTTGCCTCTAACGGAGGCGGAGATCATGATGCCATTGTCGCGCACCTTGCGACTGTTGTCTTTGGCGGCTACTGCCGAGATGATGAACGAGGGCCACTCATGGAATTGATATGGTCCTGTAAACACCGAGACTACGGGAAGGAGGTTTTTTCTGCAAATGTGTACTAACGCAGAGTCTGAAACTCCTGGAGGCATCTGTAAGGTGGCCTGACGAAAACATTCGACGAAGGTGCGAACGTCCTCCTTTCCCCTTTGCTTGACTTCGATAAGAGAGGACATAGACATGTCCATTCCACCCTCGTAGAATCGCGTGAAGAACAAAGCTTTGAAGTCCTCGAAGGAAGTAATACAGTTGTCCGCCAGGCTACGGTACCACTGATAGGCTACTCCTGAGAGGCAGCCTTTGAGCACCCGAGTGAGGAGGGCGTCGTTCCCTTGTAACAACACTGTCATCATACTGAAATAGTTTATGTACTGACTTGGTGATGTTTTTCCCTCGAACAGAGCCATAGTCTAAGGTTTGTACCTCGGAGGGAAATGGACCTCTTCCCAGATAGCTGGGTAAGGCTGGTTGATTCCCAGTTTCTTGAGCTGATCTTTGTGCTTCAAGGCATCGAACTGGATTTTCAACTCCCGTACTGCCTGCATCGAATTTTCAGTTGGAAGTGGGGCTACGGTGTAGTACAGAGTTGGTTGTATCGTGACTCCAACGGGAGGTAATATATTCACCGAGTGAGAAAGCGGAGGAACTGCTGACTCTTGATCTAGAGCGGGCTCTTGGCTCGGGTTGGATGGTGGTGAGTCTACCCCCACACGTATCTGAGTTGGCGGGACCGACGTTTGAGCCATGGCAGCTGCGTGCTGAGTCAGCATCATCTGGTGCATGTTCTCCATCATGGATTTCATTTGTTTCAGCGATGTCTCCAGCACAGTGATGCGTTGTTCCGCGTTTCCTGACGGCGTAGCTTCCTCGCGTTCATCTTCAACGGCGTAAAGTCCTATTTCCTTGGGCATCCTCGAAGGATAGGTATAGGTCGCTGCAGAAGTCGACTCTATACTCTCAGCATCTGATCTGGGAGATTGGCGACCCCCAGCGTCGGAATCAGACGAGTACGAAGCTGGTTGCTGTGACCTTGCACGGGTGTTTTGGAACACCCAGCTTCAGTGTTCCTGAGGAGGTCTTCGAATCTTCTTCGGCTCGGAGGCCCAGAGGGATGACGTCTTGAGCTCGTCCCTCCTCTAGGTATGTGTGAAGCCATGTTCACGGATGCATACGCGGGCTCTTCTTCCGGGAAAGACTGAGAGTAGCTCAATCGGTCGAAAACCGACCGTTTTGCTTTAGAACAGCAGCAGTCAATCACAATTTTATGACTATTACAATATTGCTCGCTAGGGGGCATAATAGACATGTTGGAAGGTCCCCTTTCCTTACGCTTCTGGATTAGATATGCGCGCAAGTCAGGAGGAGTAGAGGAAGAAGATGACGGCTTGTTCCTTCTGTTCCCATCAGTGGGCATGCGGAGATTGGGCACCATGGTTTTCCCTACGCCACCTGTGTACAACAGATTGGCTATCTGGGTGGCGGATAATCCCCGGGGAGAGTGCCTTCCCATAGCCTGAGCATGCTTTACGTCGTGGGACTTCGCCTGGCGTAATTTGGAGATTCGCTCAGACTGGCGTAAAGCTGAAGAGGTCCTCAGTCGGCCGTTGGCTTCCCGCGTAATCCGGAGGGTAGGTAGATTGCTTCTTTGCCGGCGTAACGGCCGAGAAGTTGAGTACCCCGCCGCTTGCTTCCCCCTGCGGAAATCACGGCGCTCATCTGGTTCCCCGTAGAGGTCAGATATTGTCTTGCGCATGGAGCGTGATTTGTACTTCTAACTTGGCGCTGAGGCATCATCAGAAGTCTGGTCTGTACCGCGTGTAGCGGGAGACTAGTTTTTGCGCGTAGAGCGCAGTGGATACTTCTGGGTTAGCGCTGAGGCTTTGCCCGAAGTTTTGTCTGTACCGCGCGTAGCGGGAGACTGATTCCTACGCGTAGAGCGCAGTGGATACTTCTGGGTCAGCGCTGAGGCTTTGCCCAAAGTTTCGTCTGTACCGCGCGTAGCGGGAGACTGATTCCTACACGTAGAGCGCAGTGGATACTTCTGGGTCAGCGCTGAGGTTTTGCCTGAAGTTTCGTCTGTACCGCGCATAGCGGGAGACTGAATTTTACGTGCAGGGCACGGAGGGAGCAATGCTACCACCTCATTGGTCGGAGAGGTCGGAGAGATCGGAGAGTCCACAGGAATGGTAGAGGATATCTTGGGCATCCAGACCTTGCGCAGCTTCCTGTTGTCTTGGACGGAGAGAGAGTGAGAGCTACCCCCGGTTTGAAGCATGTCTTCGTAGGCAGACTGGTCGAATTGGACGACCAGTGTCTTCTTCACGGATCCCACGGATACCGCATCGTGTTGAGCAATTGCTTCCTCATCAGAAGAGAAAGATGTCCCCAGCAGAGTCGCCATCTTGTTTGTGGTATTAAACGAAAGAATGAAAATGCATTCAATATGGGGTTTACACGAAACCCGCCTTCTTTTGTTTACAAACAAACTTGTACAATTTGATCCTATACGAGGATATGGGAGTACAATTTATTTAATCTGGGTAAATATTGCTATAGGTGTCTGATCTGTAGTCGATCACTTTAGCCCTTGGACCACATGATGTTGAAGAAGTGCCGTAGAAGACTGGAAGCAGCTTCGAAGGTTGCAAAAGAGGGTGGATGCACGATGCCAAAGTCGTCGATCCCTACTCTCTCTCTCTCTCCACCGTTGGATCTGGTACTGGATCTCTTGATCAGTTTTTAGACCTAACTTCTTTGACCCTCCAATTTGTCGACCTTGTTCCTCGTTGATAGAGGTCTCTATTTATAGAGTTTTAGTGACAGTGACCACTCCGTCGGTGTAGAAACCGAGGAGTGGAAAGTACAGCACCCTTTTGCACAACGGTTAAAGTAACCAATGCCTGCGTATAGATGATCTTTTGAATAAGCGTGTGACGCGGGTCCAACTAAGGGACACAACGCGTATAATCGCTACGAAGATCACGGCGTAAAAGCCACGTAGGTAGGTATCCATTGTGTAGAAGAGGTTGGCATAGAAGCCAAATGTCTGTCACCATGGCATAGAAGCCAAATAGTTATCAAACCGGCATAGAAGCCGAACAGGCGTAGAAGCCGAGTGGTCGTAGAGGCCGAGCAGGCGTAGAAGCCGAATGGGCATAGAAGCCGAGTGGTCATAGAGACCGAGAGAGCATAGGAGCCGGGTGGGCGTAGAAGCCGAACAGGCGTAGAAGCCGAGTGGTCATAGAGACCGAGAGAGCGCAGGAGCTGGGTGGGCGTAGAAGCCGCTGCGTACCGTGCCAGAGTGTTGATGGGGACATCTTAGCCGAAATTACGGCTTTTGAAGATATAATCAAATCTCTTGCATTAAATGCTGAGATTTGCCACCATCCTGTGCATTAAATGTGGAGGCGTGTTCTTTGACGGTCTGCAACCCTTTCTGCGCACCAGTCGCAGAGACGTGCCTTGAGAAGCTGTCACCGCTCTGTGCATTAGACGAAGAGACGTGCCTCGAACCCCGTACGGAGTGTAGCTTTTGGTGTGGCAGGCGGTTTTGTCTACTGCAGAACGTAAACAGCTCGCGTTTTGCCGGTGTAAACAAGGCAGCGTATCCCTTCGTGCTTGTAAAAATAGTTTACGCAAAGGGGATGGCGGTATTTGACAGCCTGGGTCGCAGTGCTGTGCCATCATTATAGCCGTCGCCTGGGTAGTCGAGCCTTATCCCTTTGTCAGAAGTCCAGACGTTAGGTTCATTGCAGGATCTTCGTTGCAGGGTCTGACAGGTTCACCTCAGAGAATACGAAGCGTCTCTTGTACACCTTAATGCCGCATCTGAAAGAGGATGAGGCGATGAAGCACCCTGTTTTACGCTGAAGCGGCTTGGAAGTACTGCTTTACGCGGATGGTCCTTCGAGCTTTTATATTTCACGCTGCGTTCTTGGCAGAAAGAGCTCTGTTGCACGCTTGATGGCTCTTAAGGCCTCTGCTTTATGCCGCTCTGCACTAACCTGCCGCGTATAGTTATCCGGCATATTTTTTATGCTTCTACAACGATAACGGGAAGCAGCTCTGAACAGTTGATGTTGCGGTCGTCGTAGTACGTCTGAAAAGCGTCGCAGTAGCTTATATCGAGTCCAGGTTAGATCGATTATCAAAATCAGTTCGACAATAACCAATGGGCCAACAACCCCCCCCCCCCCCCCCCCCCATTTTGATAATTGACAAACCTTGACCGATATAATACCTTGATTGAACTAATTTGAAAATCAATTGTACTGTTTTAAGTGTAGTCACCAGATATTGTATCTTTTTCTTGTAGTCACCAGATGTTATATATTTTTCTCCCCCGTTGTCATTTAGCAAAAATATCTAGGAGAGTGAAGCTCCCCCACAAAATTTGCTTGCAAAAAAAGACAAACAAGTGAAGAAAAAAATAGATTGCATATATTTCACAGAAACAGAGCTATTTTTTTTAAAAAAAATATAGTAGCTAAATATGAATGCTTAGCGAGACAGGAAATTTAATATGCATGTAAATAGATAAATTTTTTAGTACAGTTAACTGAAAGAGTTTTACCATACACAACGTATTATAACTGGAAATGCATAAATAAAATCTAATCATTGGAATGTAGAAGACATTTTCAAGATACATAAACATAAAGTAAAAAATCTAGCTAAGAATATTTAGACTAAAACATAACATCTGGATATCTACTCATCATCAAAAGAACCCTCAGCAGTAGGATTATCAGCAGTAGGAGCAGCACCACCATGATCAGAAAGACCAGCGCCACTAGGTGGTCTGACGCCAGGAGAAGAGTGGTACCAATCCCAAGTACCGCCAGGGTTGAAGTAAGGACGAACAGCCTCGTCATCAACTCTGAAGCCTGAGTAAGAGGGATCTCTGGAAATGGAAGCACCGGGCTGATTAGTGTGAAAGAATCAAAAATCAGCAAATGAGTTTGAGAGTGCCTGAATGCGCGTAGTATCACGGAACTCATATCCCTCAATCGTATCACGCAACTCTGCTCTCAAAAAATTTAGCTGATCTAGATAGGCTCGATGATAATCATCCATCTTCTGATGTAGGCCCTCAATAGTCATAAGATAAGCCTGAGAAGGTGGAGTAGGTACTGGAGCAACAGTGGATGTTGAAGCAGCAGGAGTAGAAGAAGAATAAGAAGAACGACGGCGTGATGTCATGAGTGGTTTGGTCTCAGAAGTAAGAGTTCACTCAGACATATAAATACTAAAATGCTGAAAGATGAGGGGTAGGTACATCGCGTAGAGAAGCTTTCTCCTATTTTGGCGACATCGTACCATCGCCTCGATGATAGTCCTTAGGACAGCAAATGTATCCCAATGTAAATATGGTATAGGGAAGACATCTCTAGGTTGGTAACGTCGTTTGTGGAGGTGGACTTAGGCAGGATAGTCGAAAAGATAATATGATGAAGCTCATAGAAATAGATGTTCATGAATTTGACTTTAAATTTGTCAGAGGGAACATGGCCAGGGTGACAAATCTGATTCTTGAAAAAGTCAAGTGTTGTGCCAGCAGAAAACTCATATTCAGTAATATCAACCAGTGCCTGACCTTCGTTTGGGATCGGAACTATTTCGGCTAAGTCAATATCATTAAATTTAATACTTTTCCCTGCCACACGGGACAAAACGAAAAAAGCTTCTTCCTCAAAAGAAAAGTTGCAGTAAAACATCATGATTGCATTAAGTGCAATAGGAAAAGAGTAAGTCACCAGATCATTCAACTACAAAAGGTCAAAACATCCCTTGTACTGTGAAAAGATAGTCCACTGGACGGGGTTACTAGAACAGACATTGCGGGTTGCATAGTCGGTGAACCATGCAAGGGATTGTTTAAGAGTTCCAAAAAGGGAACCGTTGAATGAACCATCGTACGTGGGAATGGGTGAGAAGAGAGAGTCCTGATGCGGGTCGGAGGACGAACCTTCGTCGTTCGGTCTATTCTTTCTCTTGAAAGGATTAGCAAACTTAGGTGCCATTGAATTTCAAGGAAATAAAGAAATTTCTACGAAATAATAAAAGAGACGGAAGATAAAATAGAGTTATACCTTCCAGAAATAAAGTATAAAGTAGAGGAGGGTCTAGAGAGCTGGAATCCGAAGTTTGAGCAAGAAATACCAAGGAAATTGTAGGGATAAAATTCCAACAAAAAATTAGGGTTTATGGGGTTCTCGGCTGCTGTAGTTCGGATTGGAGAAGGAAGATGATGGTAGGGTATGATAAATAAGAAAGTGGGACCCGTTCAAATTTGTTGCAATTCGACCCAGCAGAGTTCGGGCCGAACACGGGCCGAATTCGGGCCGAGTTCGCCTAGAACTCATTTTGGTCATTTTGCAATAAAATCCAAAAAGAAATTCACTTTAAAATTTATCATTCCATTCAACTTTTTCATTTAATTTTTTTTTTTAATTTCAATAAATATAATTTAAATTATTTTATGAATTACTTTTCGTATACTGCGATTGTCTCAGATTAGCTGTAGGGATAATGTCCAAGCTAATGGAGGTCCACCGGGGAACACTTAAGTTCCGTTTTGCTTTAGCCGTAGCCGTGGTGACAGACAGATCCTTTGTAAGCTAGTCTCCAAAATAATTTTTGTATATTAGAAGTAATTCAATAAGATAAGATTAATTAATATTTGATATCTAAAATTCCTAATTCTCGACGTAAGAAGTTGAATTTATCTTTAGCTAAAGGTTTAGTAAAGATATCAGCTAGTTATTTTTCGTATCTATATATTCTAAATTAATGTCTCCATTTTGTATATGATCTCTAAGAAAATGATGTCTAATCTCAATGTGCTTAGTGCGTGAGTGATATACAGGAATCTTAGTCAAATTAATAGTGCTTGTATTATCACAGTAAATGGAAATATGTGAATACTGTAAGTCATAGTCTTCTAAGGTTTGCTTCATCCACAAAATTTGTGTACAACAATGTCTTGCGGTGATATATTCAACCTTAGTAGTTGATAATGCGATCGAATTTTGTCTTTCTAAACCAAGAGACTAAAGCTTTGCCTAAAAAATGACATGTACCACTAGTACTTTTTTTATCCACTTTGCATCCAACAAAATCAGTATCTGAATAACCGACCAGGTCATGGAACGTGGTTTTGGGATACCATACGCCGAAAAGAAGAAGTGCTCTTAAGGTATCGAAAGATACGCTTAACGGCGCACAAATGTGATTTCTTAGGGTTAGCTTAAAATCGTACACACAAGAAAATACTAAACATGATATTTGGATAACTAGCTATTAAATAAATTAGACTACCAATCATACCTCGATACTTACATATGTTGACTGGTTTGCCTTGTTCATCTATGTCAAGCTTTATTGAAGTGGACATTGGCATACCAAGGGGCTTGGCAGATTCCATATCGAACTTCTTTAAGAAGTCTTTTCTATAGTTGGCTTGGTTGATGAATGTCCCATTTTGAGTTTGTTTGATTTACAGTCCAAGAAAGAACTCCAGCTCTCCCATCATGCTCACTTAAACTCACTCTACATACACTCAGAAAATTCTCGACAAAGAGAATCATCAGTTGAACCAAAAATAATATTATCAACATAGATTTGAACTAGCAGAAGATTATTATTCAAAGATTTTATAAACAGTGTTGTATCAACATTTCCTTTTGAAAAACATTTTTTAAGTAGAAAAGAGCTTAGGCGGTCATACCAAGTGCGAGGGGCTTGCTTCAGTCCATATAAGGCTTTCTTCAACTTGAAAACATGATTAGAATTTTTAAAATCCGTGAATCCAGGTGGTTGAGTTACAAAAACTTCTTCTTTTATGAAACTATTTTAAAAGGCACTTTTGACATCCATTTTCATAATTTAAAATTATGAAAATATGCAAATGCAAATAGCCAGCGAATGGATTCTAAACGCGCAACTAGGGCATAAGTTTCATCGTAGTTGATACCTTCCTCTTGGTTGTATCTTTTAGCTACGAGTCTAGCCTGGTTACGTGTAACTAAACCATTCTCATTTAATTTATTTTGGAATACCCAACGGGTGGCAATGACCGGATGATCATTAGGCTTGGGAACAAGTTCCCAAACTTGATTCCATTCGAATTGGTTTAATTTCTCTTGCATGGCTTCTATCCAGTAATTATCACTACATGTTTCTTCAATATTTTTAGGCTCAAGCTGTGAAACAAAAACTATACTTGATATAATATCTCTATTAGAGGAACGAGTACTTACACCTTTTGTGATCTCACATATTACCAAGTCCTTGGGGTGATCGGCCATAAATTTTACCCTCTTTGGTGGATTCTCCAAGTAGCTGGTACTGGGTCCCATTTTGGTTGATGCTTTGCTCGATGTACCGATAACTTCATCGTCACTGTTAGTTTCATTATTCATCTCATTGAAGGTGATGTTGATTGATTCTTCAATTTTTATTGACTTCTTGTTGAAGACTCGGTATCCTTTGCTCTTGGCCGCATAACCTAGAAAAATACCTTCATCGGCCTTTTTGTCAAATTTGCTTAAGTTATCTTTGGTATTGAGAATGAAACATTTGTATCCAAAGATCTTAAAGTAGGAAACAGAGGGAGTTCTATCAAACCATAATTCATAGGGAGTTTTTTTTTATTTAGGTCGAATTAAAACTCTATTCAAAACATACCACGCTTTATTGACAGCTTCTGCCCAGAAATACTTAGGTAGGTTGAATTTATTTAACATTACTCTAGCCATTTTGCTAAGAGTTCTGTTCTTACGTTCTACAACACCATTCTGTTGTGGAGATCTAGGATAAGAGAATTCGTGCAAATAACCGTGTGTGTTACAAAATTGCTCAAAGTTAGCATTTTTAAATTCGCCGCCATGATCACTTCTAATGCGAGTGATCACAAATCCTTTCTCATTTTGTACCTTTTTACAAAATGTGACGAGTTCTGAAAGTGCATCATTCTTATGAGCAAGGAAATATACCCACGTGTATATAGAGTAATCATCTAAAATTACAAATGCATACAACTTACCATTTTGACTAGCAACTATTCTGGGTCCAAATAAGTCCATATGTAATAATTGTAGAGGTCGAGTGGTACTTACAGCGTTGATCGACTTAAATATTGATTTTGTAGCTTTGTTCTTTTCACAATCGCTACATACCATATTTTTTAAAGGCGATCTCCGGTAAGCCTCGTACCAATTTCTTTGTGGATAATCTCGATATTATATCCATGTTTGCATATCCTAGCCTCATGTGCCATAGTTGATTCTCGTCATTTTTGGCATATAGGCATCTACCTGTAATGTTAGTATCTTCCAAAAGATAGAAAACATAGATATTATCTTCCCTAATTCCTTCAAAAATAGTACTGCCAGTTGAGCTATCAACTATAGTATATTTGTCTTTAACAAAGTTAATACTATAACCAGGGTCAGCTAAATGACTTATGTTGAGTAGGTTATGATTTAACTCGGTTACTAGATAAACATCTTCAATCACCGAATATGGAGCCTTACCAATATTACCGATACCTATTATATAACCTTTCAGATTGTTACCGAAGGAGACGTGTCATTCTTTCTTCTTTAACAGTGTTGCAAACAAAGATGCGTCATCGGTCATGTGTCGTGAGCAACCGCTATCGAGGATCCATTTACTTCTAGAGTGGGTAGGATGCTCCACCTACAAAATAATTTGCAGATAAAACTTTAGGTACCCATTTCTTGTTGGGTCCTAAAAAGTTAGTTTTAGGTATCCATGCACAAATATTCAAAGCAACTAATTTCTTAACTCTACATACATGAGCATTGTGACTAATAGTGCCACAATAATGACATCTAGCATGCTTAGTGTTAGGTGCAGTATTTTGTGCTTGTTTGGTAGGTCTAGGAGTTTTGGTATGATACTTGTAGTAGAAGGCATGTCTTTGAGGATTTGTCCTCTTTGGCATAGGTTTGATAGTCTTTGGTTGAACAGTGTTCCTTTTGGGTAAGCGACACATTTTAGGAGAGGAAGCAGTCGTCATCGGCTATTTTTCTAACCTAATTTCCAACTTTTTGTAAGTGTCATACAATATATTGTAATCAGCTGTTAGGGCATCATTCCTAATCAGCACATTGATACTCTTCTTTTTCTCAATTAGAAAATCTTCTTGCAGCTGAGTTATGGTTTTGTCTTTCTCTTCAAGAGTGTATGTTGCTTCGTGTAATTGTAACTTGATAGAAGCTAACTCATTAGTCTTACTAGAAGGTTCAGATTCTATAATATCTGCTAGAAGTAGGGTTCGCCTTTCTATCTCAAGTTTGTGTTCCTTGAGTACCGTCTTAGAGGTCGTGTATTTACCATGCAACTTTCTATGATCTTCTAAGAGGTCACTAAAGGCATCACCTAGCTCATTGAATATGAAATCATCATAGAGAGGATTGGTGGTTACCTGATCAAATGCCATCAGGCATACATTAGCAGCTTCTTGAGAGCTATCATCTTTTGAGTCGCTGGCCTCACTTTCGTGCCATATGCTTGTGTTAGCATATTTTCGAGGCATTGTATTCTTTGTGTACCTCTTTTTGTATTTTTTATCCTTCTTTGTTGATGTTGTCGGACAGTCTTTCTTAATGTGACATTTCTTCTTGCATCTGTAACATACAGGCTCTTCGTCATCATTGTTGTTCTTGTGATGATCTTTGCCTCGACGATTGAATCTTAAAAACTTCTTAAAGTTCCTTACCATTAGAGCTTGCTCTTCACCGTATGAGTCTTCATCTTCATACTCTTTTAAAATAATTCTTTTATGATGTGCCTTGAATGTGATTGATTTTTTCTTGGGTGCTGAATCTTCGAAGTCTTGCAAGTCTAGCTCATGTGTCATCAACTTCCCCATCAATGTTTCAAGCGTCATTATTGTAAGGTCGTTTCATTCAATGATTGATGTAGCCCTGGGGTTCCAATTCTTAGTGAGATCCCGCAGTACTTTGTAAATCTTCTCATGGTTGTTATACTCCTTGCCTAGAGAGGACAGAGAATTTACAACATCGAGGAAATGAGTGAACATTTGTGTAATCGTCTCATTTGGCTTTATCTTGAATGCTTCATATTCTTGAGTCAATCTGCTTATCTTTGACTCCTTGACTTGGATGGTTACCTCATGTGTTACTTCAAGAATTTTCCACACGTCGTGAGATATTGTGCATGTTGACACCCTGTTAAACTCAGTCATGTCTACTGCACAAAACAAAGCGTTAATAGCACGTGCGTCAAGACTATCTTATTTCTTCTTATTATCAGTATATTTATTATGTGGTTTCTCAACCAGGTTACCATCAACAATTATACGAGCCGGCTTTTTGTAGCCATCTATAACTATAGACCAAAGATCAAAATCAAGAGATTTCAGATAATAGCTCATTCGTGTCTTCCAATAAGTGTAGTTTGTTCCGTCAAACAGAGGAAATATATTTGTGGATTGGCCTTCCTTCATGTTAGCCATGAGATATAAGTGACACTAAAAGTATATATAGGCAATAAGCAAGTAAATAACAGTTAACTAAATAATAGGGAAAATATACCTAAGCAGGATGATGATAGGTATATAATCAAATTGATAAATGCTATAAACTTGTATATTAAGCAACCCGCTCTGATACCAATTGTAGGATCAAAAATATACTCTAGAGGGGGTGAATAGAGTATGCAGCGGAATTTAGCAATTAAAAATTTTCTAGCAAGTTAGACTGTAATAAATGTGTCAAAGATATAAGTATGTGTCACAGCTACAATAACAGTCTAGCAATTGTGTTGCAGGTATATCACATCTATCACAGTATAAGCCAAGATAAAGTAAAGAGAGAGAAGATAAATGCAAACACAACAATGTATCCTGGTATCCCTCAATGTGAGGACTAATCCAGGCGGGAGGACTCTAGCTCCCAATTGGAATCCACTATACGAGTGGAACACAAGCTTTGATCTGAAGGCTTGCCGACTTCTTACATACACGAGCTTTTATCCGAAGAGCTCGACGACTTCAAGTGTGAAGTAGAGAACTTCTGAACAAGCTTATGATTACAACTCTCTGAACTTCTAGACCGTACCGTACTGACAACTAAGACTAGAGAATTGTAATTGACTTGGAATGTGAAAATGAAGGCTTTTTAGAACTCGTATACCAGAAGAAAAGAGAAGATGAAAGTGAATTGATTGAGTGATTTGGAATGTGAAATCTCTTCTCTATTTATAGGATTACTCAAAGAAGAGTTCGGACAGAACTCGGCCAGAGTTCGTCTGCAAAATATAAGAAAATAGTCGTTGTATCCAAAACTGCAAAAAACCAAGTTTCTGAACAAAATGTTCACTAAGACGGAACTCGGGCCGAGTTCTGTTCCCTTATTTCAGGGCCAGAATAGAAACTGGGCTAAGTTTTGGGTCCAACTGAGCTATTTCAAGATAGACTATTTTTAGAAAAAGAGATGGACTATTTTGAAAATAATTTAGGGTAGCATAATTGCTAGTACGATGCGGTGTATAGTATATTTCTAGACTCAATGAAATAAAAAATTGTATTGCATACAGGAAATAAAGACAGACACGACGAAGGGAAGCAGCTCTGAATAGTTAATGTTGCAGTCATCGCAGTATGTCTGAAAAGCGTCACAGTAGCTTATATCAAGTTCAGGTTAGATCGATTATCAAAATCGATTCGACCATGACCAATGGGCCAACACAAAATATCATGTGGCCTACTAACAATAAATAAATAATACAAGAATTAAATATTAACATGCATAATAAATTATTAAATTATAAAAATGACCAAAATATCCTTCCTAAAAAATGTGGGAGTGACAAGTCTACCCCTCTTAAAATTATTTCGTCCTCGAAATTCAAAGACGAAACTACCCCTAGAAAAGCAAAAATAGAATCAGAAAAGAACATACCTTAAGGTACAAACAAATACGGGTAATGCTCTCGCATTTTATCCTCCCTCCCAGGTAGACTTACCCGGAGAATAATGCCTCCATAAAATACATACCAAGGGAATAGTCTGGTTCCTCAATACCTTCTCTCTCCGATCCAGAATCTCAACTGGCTTCTCTGGATAGCTAAGAGTAGGGCTCAATTCTATCTCCGAGTTATCCAATACGTGACTAGGATCCGTTATGTACTATCTCAACTGCGATACGAGAAACATATTGTGCACTCCCTCTAATGCAGGTGGCAAGTCTAGTCCGTAGGCAACTGCACCGACCCTCTCGAGAATACTGAAGGGTCCGATGAATCGCGGACTAAGCTTCCCGCCTCCACCGAAGCGAATTGTGCCTTGTGTCGGAGAAATCCTCAGAAACACCAGACCTCCAACCTAGAAAAAAACACAAACTTAAGAACTTAATCTATAACAAACAACCAATATCAACACGAAACAAAAACCTAAAATTATACCTCAAACTCCAAGAGTCTCAGGTGGCTATTGGCCCAATGTCGCTGTATGTCCTACGCCATCCGAAGTCTATCTCTGATCAGCTTGACCTTCTCCGATGCATCTACTACCATCTCTGGTCCTAGCAAGGCTCTCTCTTCAATATCGTCCCATGACAAGGGAGTACGACATCTCCGACCGTACAGAGCCTCAAATGGTGACATTTGTGTACTAGCCTGGTAGTTGTTATTGTAAGCAAACTCTACCAAATGGAGATGATCCTCCCAAGATCCCCCAAAATCTAATACACATGTGTGTAGCATATCCTCGAGAGTCTGAACGGTCCTTTCTGACTGTCCATATATCTGGGGGTGATATGCAGTACTGAAGTTGAGCTGGGTGCCCAAGCTCGCCTACAAACTCCTTCAGAAAAGAGAAGTGAAAAGACTATCCCAATCCGAGACTATGCTGACGGGAACCCCATGTATCATGATAATCTGTCTTATATATATCTCAGCCAGCTTCTCCGTAGGCAAACCCACCTTGAAAGGTAAAAAGTAGGCCTACTTGGTCAAACTGTCAACGATGACCAAAATTGCGTCTTTTTTTCCTGGAGATCGTTGAAGTCCGGACACAAAATCTATAGTAATATGCCCCCACTTCCACTATTGTCACCTCACTTTTCCAACTAGGGGTAGTTTGGTAATTTGGCATGGGTATTTTTATTTTTAGGAATATTATATTAAATATTGTGCATTATAAATATTATTTATTTATTGATAGATGTTAGTATTTAATTTTGGACTTGTGTTAGTGGACCTAACTAGTTTAGATTAGATCCATGGACCAACATTTAATTCTAGTTAGAATTGAGCCCAATAGTAAACTCATTCATTAGGAGAATGAATTAATTAGTGAAACCAATTAGACTAGAACCTTCCCTCCTTCATTATTTCTTTATGACAAGCCCCAAGGGATATTTTGGATATTTCATAGTATTTTGGAGGAGGGACTCTCTCTTCTCCTTTTTCATTCCAAATCTAGATCTAGAATTTTCCTTTTCCAAATTTTTTTATTCCTACACCAATTCCTACTCAATTTTATTCTCAATTCCTTCCCTATTCTTCATTGGAGGCTATTAGAATAAGGATCTATAAGGAGAAAGAAAGGATCTACAAGGAGGAGCAAGGATCTACAGGTTGGAGGCTCTTGACACTCAATTTAATAATTTTATTGGGAATCCATCTTCCAATAGGTACAATTCAGTTTTTCCTCTCTAATTAGACTCTAAATATATAATTTAATTATTAGGAACCCTCCTATGTACTAAGGCTACCCATAGAAATTGGAATTAGGTTCATAGGAGGCCTATGGAGAAAGTTATGTGGTGTTTTGTGTCAATTTTGGAGAAATTTTAAGATTGGCACAACTTGTGTTTGTCAATAGGTTAATTAGACCAAATTGATATGTGTTTGGTTGTGTATGACTAGTTTCGTATCCAAAATTGGATACGTGTAGGCCGTATTCCGATAATTTGGCGATACAGGTTGATTTGACAATTTTCTTCTGACACAGGGGGTTTTAGCATGTCACATTTTGACACGGACACGTAGTCGAGTAGCTAACTTTTCGTGTTATTCATAATTATGATTTTAGACTTGCTCGTGTACTTCGAGATACGTTTGGTTGTGTGGTGGAGCCGTATAGCAAGCGTAACATAGAATGAGTGTGATACGGGTGCGGTGCACTCCACATGTTTGTTTTCTTGCATTTCAATTCAATATAACTTGGTTATAGCTATTAGAGGGTTATAATTATATTGTTATATGATATATATGTATATGTATAATTATGTATATGTTCTACATTTTATTTGATGTATTGATGGTCATGGAGGAATGGGGAGTTCATATACATCACTAGTGTGATTAATTGTATATATATATATATATATATATATATATATATATATATATATATATATATATATATATATATATATATATATATATGTGTGTGTGTGTGTGTGTGTGTGTGTGTGTGTGTATGTGTGTGTATGTGTGTGTGTGGATGAGTGTATATATATGTATGTTTGTATGGGAACCAGAGGGGGGTGAGCAGCCGAAAAAGCAGGGAGAATAAGAAACAGCAAGCAGTGGGAGAAGCATCAGCAGCAAAAGCAGGAAGCAGCAGCAGCTGCAGGAAGCAGCGGCAGAAGCAGCTGCGGGAAGCAGCAGAAGCAGCTGCAGGAAGCAGCAACAACAGAAGCAGTAGCATAAGCAGCAAGCAGTGCTTAACAGTGAGTTGTATTGATAAGTTAGCTAGTTATATATATATTGATAAGCTAGTTAGTTATATATATATATATATATATATATATATATATATATATATATATATATATATATATATATATATAAGCACTGGTTGGCATTGGTTAGTATTATTTCTATATTACCTTGAGTGATACCAATGTAATGAGAGTTGAGGTATCTTGGGTAAGGGTATTAAATATTAAGAGGTATGTTAGTATGCTAGTTAGTATAGTATTGTATAAGTTTAAATGCATGTTAGTATATAGTTAGGTGTATGGGTAGTTAGTTACATGTTAGAATTTGAATTACCTTGTGATACCAAGGTAATGTCAAGGTATTAGTTTATACTCAAGGTATTGAGCTTGTATATCAAGATGGGTGTGTAGGTGGTGTGATACCGCTTTTGGTTCAAAGCCAAGGTATCCACTTAGCATTAGTTTAGCTAGGAGTACTATATATATTATCTTGTATATATATATATATATATATATATATATATATATATATATATATATATATATATATATTATTAGTATTTTCATATCTAATAACTTGCGTATCTTATGATACAGTATTTTGTTGGTATTCTAGTATCCTAGCATAGCTAGTATAGCCTAGTTACATAGTGTATGGACCAAATATCCTAGATATTGACTCATACAATCTAAAAATAACTAGTTTGACAAAGTTTGACTAGTTTAACCAAGTTTGACTAGTTTAACCTAGAGTTGACCTAGTTGACTGTTTTGACTTAGAAATGGCTATATGACTTAGAATTGAACTAGTTTAACTTATTTTTATTCCAAAACCTTGTATTGATGAAATATACCATATATAGGTCTGTGTGACACCAGCTTGGGCATCGAGAGACACACCTTGCTCAGGACCTCAGACAAGTACATTTCTTTGTTAGTTTTTATTTCATAATAGTGTATATATCTCATGTTCTAGAACGGTATACTTGATTCCAACACAGTAATTTTACGGACTAGTACAACATAGATCCTGTCAGAAGATGTTATCCCTTACCGTATTCAGCGGGTACTCTTTCACATGTATTTTATCGTGTGTATCGGATATTAATTTATTGTATTTTGTATGCCTTTTGGACTCACCAATGCCCCTGCCACGTTCTGCACCCTCATAAATGAGCTATTCCACCCCATCGGTAGGAATGAGAAAGAACATATCGGTGCGGTTCCACCAAACAGACCATTGCCACCCCTACATCTACTGCTCCACCAGCTCCCAAGACCTCTTCACACACTCTCGTGTTCAGTGTGCTTATATTCGTGTACACACACTGCTCGTATTCAGTGTGCCCATATTCCTGTTTGTAACGTGTCGTGATTGGATTCATTGGTATTAGTTGGGGATGGGGGAGTAGGAGTTGATTATGTGATCTAGCCCCAGTGTATTCGTGTATATGTTGATTATATACCACACTTGCAATCGAGTTACCTTATTGTATTCGTGTTCAACCTAAACCGATCACATAATAAACTTATATTCCATGGCACATTAGTTAGATTTTAGTTATTTCCATTAAATTGCAGATATTCTATTGCATGTTCTTTTTTCAGTATATTACATGTTCACTCTAGTTCATTTTATTCTGTTGTTTAGTTATCTTGTATTTTTTTTCAATTATCTGTTATATATGCTCGATTATGTATTTGAAACTGTTTTCAGAGGTATGTACTTCGCTCCAATCCTGATTGGATATTTTTTTTAGATGATTGGCTCATAGATCAGTGTCCCACATACTACGGACCGCAGGATGGCGTATCATTAAAGGATACTCATGTAGACCAGGAGGACTTAGTATCCGAGCCTGAGGAGGATTAGTTTATTTTTGGTGGACTTGTATTAGACTATTATTGAGACTTTGGCATGTATATTATTTTAGTCTTGTGGATGTATTATGATTCTCTTTCTTTCATTATTCCATTCGTGCTCTATCTTCCTTAGTTGCTTTGTGATTGAGTAAAGTTACATTTATGAGATACCATATTGTTCCTCCGTTTGGAGTTGAGATGATTGACATATATATATATATATATATATATATGTTTAGATAGTAGAGTTGACCTATACAGCGTTCTACCGCCGATGCTGCGGCGTAGGCTGGGCGTACCCACATACTCGTGCCCGAATATCCGGGTGCGGGTCGTGACACATTTTTAGTGGTGGCCCATGCAGGTCAGGAGTCGCAATTAGAGCGATATCGTAGTAGTACTCACCTAGAGTACTGCTACGAGCCTGGTTTAGGAAATAGGATTTAGGCTGAGAGTATACTCAATCACAACTAGGAAACACTTCCAATATCAGTTTTACTATCCTTATCTATTGAATGTTTGCTTTGAATAAAATGTGTCCTTCTTTGATGATATTGTATTATACTCAATATTGATTCCTTTGTTCCATATATCTTCAGGATGTCACCGAAGACGCGTTCCCAACGCTCAGGCGCAATATCAGCGAGGTCGATCACTTCGTCGTCTATGAGGGTAGCACCATCAAACGTTGTTCCAGCAGCTACATTCCAGAGGTCCGCTTCACCGATCCAGGTTGGCATTTTTGTAGCAGCTTTCGAAGGTGCTCCACCTCCGGTACAGAGGGCAGCACCGACAGTTTCATGTGATCTTCCACCCCCACTATCCATAGTCGATCAGATATAGATGTTTGCGCTCTTTCAGCAGATGATGGAGGCGCATCAACGACAGTCAAAAGTTATTAGACAGGACATTCAGAATGCTGACCAGATAGTGCTCGCATGAGTTGAGAGAGTCGCCTTAGTTCAGCCACGGACGACACCACCTCAGTTCATCCCGCAGCAGCCAAGGCCGAGGACCATCATAGACTTCAAGAGGATGGGGCTGAAGGACTTTAAAGGCACTGAAGGGATCATTTATGCTGATGATTGGATATAAGATATTGAGCGGAACCTGCGGCTGGCGCAGATTCCAGAGAGATTGCAGATAGAGGCTGCGGGGAGCATGATGTTCGATATTGCATTTACTTGGTTCAGGACGGACCCCAGGATCTCAGCACTAGAACTTACTTGGGAAGATTTCAAAGAGCTCTTCAAGAAAAAGTTCTTTACAGATGTGGCTCTGACATCTCTAGAGAGCCAGTTCCAGTACCTTGTTCAGGGAGGTATGACAGTAGATGAATATGCGATAGAGTATTAAAGATTCGGCCACTTTGTGGAGGGCAGAATCCCAGAGGAAGAGTCAGGAAGTTCAGGAAGGGCCTGAACAGGAAGGTCAAATCATATACGAATGGAGATCCCACTGCTACTTTTGAGGAGATTCTGAGGCAGGCACAGCGGACAGAGGATGATTTAGAGCTTGGATCTAAGAGGAAGAGAGACATAGGAGGATCCAATACCAACACGGGTCCAATGAAGTGGCCTCATTTTTAGCAGCAACACCAGAGACACTTCCAATAGCCGAGGCAGCAGTATCATGGACCAGCTAGAGCGCCGGCACATCAGATGCACCAGATCTAGAGGACAGTTATTCCTTGCACATTCTATAAGAAGTAAGGACATAGATAGGATGCATACAGGATGAGATTGGGCCAGTGCTTATTCTGCGGATCAGAAGACCATCAGTTGAGGGCTTGTCCTAAAGTTCTAGGTCGTCCAGCTCAGGGCGGAGCTCAAGCACAGAAAGCACCCACGAGACCACCAGCGGGACAGCAGAGAGGACCTACTCTACCACCACAAAAGCAATAATTCTCTCAGCACTAGCAGCAGCAGAGAGGTGCCCAGCGACAGGGGCAAGATTTCGTCTTGACCGTCAAGGAGGAGAATCCAGTCGGTAATGTTATCACAGGTTCAGTCTATCTTGATTCTTTTCCAGCTTATGCTTTATTTGATTTCGGTGCTTCACATAGTTTTTTATCTGTATCTTTTGCTCTGAAACATCATCTTGAGTCTAAACCATTGGCGAGGACTTGCAAGATCACAACCGGAGTGGCATTATCCTGGTCAGTGATGTTTGTAAGGACCGAAGAATTTCTTTAGGAGGCCAAGAGGTGAGCGTGTGTCTACTCGTAATGCCACTTTCGAGCTATGATATAGTACTCGGGATGGATTGGTTGAGTAGACATCATGCTAGTATCGATTATCGAGGAGGTAGAGTTTTATTTCAGACACCAGGAGAGCCAGAGTTTGAATTTGTCAAAGGAACAGCAGAGCAGAGCGAAGGAGACTTCTGTGGAGCTTTGGTAGAAGAGAAGGAGCCGCCACATCCATTGATTGCTGAGTATATGGACGTCTTTTCGGAGGAGTTGCCAGGGTTGCCACCAGACAGATATGTGGAGTTCTCTATAGACTTGGTGCCAGGCGTAGAGCCAATATCACAGCACGTCTATATAGTGAACAATAATGAACTGGCGGAAATGAAGAAGCAGGTGGATGAGTTGCAGGACAAGGATGGGTCGGTACGCATGTGTATCGACTACAGGACACACAATAATCTCACTATTAAGAACAAATACCCGTTGCCACGGATTAGCGATTTTTTTGATCAGTTGAGCAGAGCGAAGGTATTCTCAAAGATAGATTTAAGTTCAGTTCAGGGTACCACCAGGTGAGAGTGAAGAGGGAAGACATTCTAAAGACAGCTTTTAGGACTCGGTATGGGCAGTTTGAGTTCTTGGTGATGCCGTTTGGGTTGACCAATGCCCCGACGGTATTCATGAACCTGATGAATAAGGTGTTTCATCGGTACTTGGATTAATTTGTGATAGTATTCATTGATGATATACTAATTTATTCGAAGATCCCGAAGGAGCATGAGAAGCACCTGAGGATAGTTCTGGAGACCCTTAGGAAGGAGAAGTTATATGGCAAGCTTTTGAAGTGTGAGTTCTTCCTTGATAAGGTTGAATTCCTCGGGCATGTGATTACAGGAGACAGGATCTCAGTAGACCAGAAGAAGATTTCAGCAGTTGAGTCATGGTCTACCTCGAGTTCAGTAGCGGAAATCAGGAGTTTTCTTGGATTAGCAGGCTATTATTGGAGGTTTGTTCAGTATTTTTCCAGGATTGCGGAGCCGATGACTAGACTAACCAAGAAGGACGTGGAGTTTGTCTGGACTGAGAATTGTCAGTCTGCTTTTGAGGAGCTAAAGAAAAGGTTGACTACAGCTCTAATATTGATATTGCCATCAGGGACAGGAGGATTTTCTATATATAGTTATGCATAGGGTAATGGTTTGGGTTGTGTGTTACAGCAGAACAGGAAGGTGATTGCCTATTGTAGAAGTATAAAAAATACGCTGGATAGCTATACGCAGCATGTTGATGCTAGACAGCGTAAAAAGATGACTTCAGAGCCGTCAACGTGCAATAGAGCTTTTCCGCTGAGCACAGCATAAAATATAAGCTCAAGGACCATCCGCGTAATGCAGTATGTCCAGGCTGCTTCAGCATAAAAAGGGTGCTACATCACCTTTATGGCGTAAAACTCATCCGCTTTAATGCAGCAATGAAGTATACGAGGAACGCTTCGTATTCCCCGAAATGAACCTGTCAAATCATGCAGTGAACCTGACGTCTGAACTCCTGACAAAGAGTACTGCACGACTACCTAGACGACGGCTATAATGATGGCGCGACACAGCGACCCAGACTATCGTTTAGTGACATCTCCTTGGCGTAAACTGCTTTTACGCATACAATGGAATACGCTGCCTAGTTTTACACAGGCAGACGTAAGCTTCTTACGCTCCACAGAAGACGAACAGACTGCCACGTCAAAAAGATGCTCTTCGTACAGGGCTCGAGGCACGTCTCTGCATTAAATGCGCAGAGTGATGGCAGAGCTCGAGGCACGTCTCTGCATTTAATGCGCAGAGTGATGGCAGAGCTCGAGGCACGTCTCTGCATTTAATGCGCAGAGTGATGACAAAGCTTGAGGCGCGTATCTGCATTTAATGCACAGAATGATGGCAAATCTTCGAGACACGCCTCTGGAATACGCTGCCTAGTTTTACACAGGCAGACATGAGCTTCTTACGCTCCACAGAAGACAAACAGACTGCCACATCATCAATTGCTCTTCGTACAGGGTTTGAGGCGCGTATCTGCATTTAATGTGCAGAATGATGGAAAATCTTCGAAGACACGCCTCTGCATTTAATGCGCAGGATGGGGGCAGATCTCTGCATTTAATGCAAGAGATTTGATTATATCCCCAAAAGCCGTAATTTCGGCTAAAACGTCCACATCATCACTTTGGCACATTACGCCATCGGGTTATTCTCAGCCATAGGAGCACGCTGTACGCTATCTCCTTGGAATACGCCAACTCAGGCCACATTTTCATTGGTGTGTATTAAGGCTATTCGGTCCATAATTCGCTCAAGGCCTCAATCAGAGGAGGAGGATCAGCTATCTTCTACGCCCACTCGGCTTCTATGCCTACTCGGCTTCTATGCCGGTTTGATAACTCCTTGGCTTCTATGCCATGGTGACAGTTATTGGCTTCTACGCCAACCTTTTCTACGCGAGGGATAACTACCTACGTGGCTTTTATGCCGTGATATTCGCAGCAGTTATACGCGTTGTCTCTTAATTGGACATGCGTCACACGCTCATTCAAAAGGTCATTTATACGCGGGCAACGGTTATTTTAACCATCGTGTAAAAGAGTGCTGTACTTTCCACTACTCGATTTCTACGCCGACTGAGTGGTCACTGTCACTAAAACTCTATAAATAGAGACCTCTATTGACAGAGGTCAAAGGTCGAAAATAGGTGAAGAAAATTGAAGGTCAAAAAATTGGAGGGAAAACGGTCGAAGATTTGAAGATCAGAACCGAAGAGTCTTTGAGAGAGAAGAATCCAGAGCTCAGGCAAAGAGTAGTGATCGACGACTTAAGCATCGAGCATCCACTCTCTTCAGCAACCTTAGAAGTTGCTTTCTGTCTTCTACGGAACTTCTTCATCATCGTGTGGTCCAAGGGACAAAGTGATCGACTGCAGATCAGACTCCTATAGCAATATTTACCCAGATTAAAAAATTGTACTTGATATCCTTGTATAGGATTAATTGTACTTCTTGTTTGTAAACATAAGAGCGGGTTTCGTATAAATCTCGTTTCCATATCTTTCGTTTATTTATCAAACACAAGATGGCGACTCTTCTGGGGACATCACACGATGCGGTATCCGTGGGATCCGTGAAGAAGACCCTGGTCGTCCAGTTCGACCAGTCTGCCTACGAAGATATGCTTCGAACATGGGGTAGCTCTCACTCTCTCTCTGTCCAAGACAACAGGAAGCTGCGTAAGGTCTGGATGCCCAAGACATCCCCTACCATTCTTGCCGACTCTTCGATCTCTCCGACCAACGAGGTTGTAGCATCGGTCCCTCCGCGCCTTGCGCATAAAATTCAGTCTCCCGTCACTGACGGAATAGACAAAACTTCTGGCAATGCCTCAGTGCTAATCCAGAAGTATACATTGCGCCCTGCACGTAAAACTCAGTCTCCCGTCACTGACGGAACAGACAAAACTTCGGACAATGCCTCAGCGCTAGTCCAAAAGCCTACTCCGCGCTCTGCGCATAAAATCCAGTCTTCTGTCGCTGATAGGGCAGACAGAATTTCTGACAATGCCTTAGCGCCAAATCAGAAATTCCAAACGCACTCCGCGCGTAAAAATGCATCTGCCCTCCGCGGAAAAGCAGATGATCCCTGCAATCTACGCAAGGGAAAGCAAGCGGCGGACTGCTCAACTTTTCGGCCTTTACGCCAGCAAGGGAAGAATCTGCCTGCCCTCCGGATTACGCGAGAGGCTGACGGCCGACTGAGGACATCCTCAGCTTTACGCCAACCTGAGCAGAGCTCCAAATTATGCCAGGGGAAACCCCTCAGCGTAAAGAAGGCTCAATTTGCGAAAAGACACCCTCCTCGGAGATTATCCGCCACCCAGATGGCCAACCTGTTGTATACGGGTGGCACGGGGAAAACTATGGTTCCCAACATCCGTATGCCCACTGATGTGAACAGAAGGAACAATCCATCTTCTTCTTCTGTAACTCCTCCTGACCTGCGTGAGTATCTGATCCAGAAACGCAAGGATAGGGGATCTTCTAGCATGTCTATTATGCCTCCTAACGAGCACTATTGTAATAGTCATAGGATTGTAATTAATTATTGTTGTTCTGAAGCAAAACGATCGATTTTCGACCGGTTGAGCTACTCTCCGTCTTTTCAGGAAGAAGAGCCCACACAAGCATCAGTGAACATGGCTTCACACATACCTAGAGGAAGATCGAGCTCAAGACGTCATCCCTCTAGAGCTCCGAGCCGAAGGAGATTCAACCAGCTCCTTAGGAACACTAAAGCTGGGGTGTTCCGAAACACCCGTTCGAGGTCACGACAACCGACTTTGTACTCTTCTGATTCCGATGCTGGGGGTCGCCAGTCTCCCGAATCAGATGCTGAAAGTATAGAGTCAACTTCTGCAGAGACCTATACTAATCCTTCAATGACACCCAGGGAGATGGGAGTTTATGCCATTGGAGATGAACGCGACGAAGCTTCTCCGTCGGGGAGCGCTGAGCAACGCATTACCGTATTGGAGACATCTCTGAAAGAAATGCAATCTATAATAGAGAACATGCACCAGATGATGCTGACTCAACACACAGCTGCTATGGCTCAAGCATCGGTCCCTCCAACTCAGATACGTGTGGGGGTGGACTTACCACCATCAAACGCGATCCAAGAGCCTGCTCTAGATCAGGAGTCAGCAGTTCCTCCGCTTCCTCACTCGAAGAATGTATTACCTCCCGTTGGAGTCGCGATACAACCAATTCCTCACCACTCCGTGGTCCCGCTACCGGCTGAAAATCCGATGCAGGCAGTACGGGAGTTGAAAGCCCAACTTTATGCCTTAAAGCACAAAGATCAGTTCAAGAAATTAGGAATCAACCAGCCTTACCCGGCTATCTGGGAAGGGTCCCCTTTTCCTCCTAAACACAAACCATAAACCATGGCTCTGTTCGAGGGAAAAACATCACCGAGTCAGTACATGAACTACTTCAGTATGATGACGGTGTTATTACAAGGGAATGACGCCCTCCTCACTCGGGTGTTCAAGGGCTATCTCTCGGGAGTGGCTTATCAGTGGTACCGCAGCCTGGCGGACAACTGCATTACTTTCTTCGACGACTTCAAAGCCTTATTCTTCGCAAGATTCTACGAGAGAGGGATGGACATGTCGATGTCCTCTCCCATCGAAGTGAAGCAGAGGGAAAAAGAGGACGTTCGCACCTTCATCGAACGTTTTTGTCAAGCCACTTTGCAAATGCCTCCCGGAGTTCCAGACTCGACATTGGTCGACATTTGCAGGAAAAACCTTCTTCCCGTCATCTCGGTGTTCACAGGACCATATCAGTTCCATGATTGGCCCTCGTTCATCATCTCAGCGGTAGCCGCCGAGGACAACAGTCGGAAGGCGCGTGATAATGGCATCATGATCTCTACCTCCGATAGAGGCAAGAGGTCATCCCCCAACAGCGACCATCCTCGTGGTTCCAAAGAAAAAGAAGCTCTGTCAATCAATACGTCCAGGCAAAAGACTGCGGCAACCACGCAGACGAAACCCGGGACTTCCAGGCCAATTGAAGTATACTCTTTCGACGACGACGATATTTCGAGCATATTCGAGTGTCTCATCAAAAGTGGCAAGATTACCCTTCCTGAGGAGAAGCGGCCTAATGAAGTCGGCAGTACTAATAACCCCAAGTACTGCATCTTCCATAGATACATACACCACCCTACAAAGGCGTATTATGTACTGAAAAGGAAGATCCAGGAGCTGATCGATGCTAAGGCCATCACTCTATGCAACAGCGAGAAGACGGTCACAGCCAACATGATCTCTCTGCAATTTGGCAATCTGCCTCCCTAAGAAGTCCCGGACGGTGTTATACCTATTTCCCGGACAACGATGAACATCGTTAATCTCCCTCCAGCTAGGGGTCAAAATCATGACCTGCTACCCCTAACTACCCAGCGGGGCGAGATTATGTGGGTTCATCCAGATCTGGTATCGGAGATCGAGAAAGAGACTCAAGCTGCTAAGGCTAAGTCTAAAAAGAACTCGAAGCGTAGACCATGTTACGCGGTTACGGTACACTCGACATCAGAAGAAGAGGTCTTGGCTACTGGAACCCGTTCAGGGAAAGCTTACCTCCAGGACTATGGAGCAAGTCAGGAAGATGCACCGGCAGACGCTTCAGCTACCAAGCCTTCAGAGCAAGAACCCGCCATACCAGAGGCTGGTCCTTCGAGACCAACTTCGACGGACAAAGGGAAGCAAAAAGAAGTACATTTCGATAAACCTGTGAAAAACATTCAAAACAAAGGTTTAGAGAAGCCATACAACTTCGACATCATGGCCCAATTGGCTAATATACTAGCCAGGTTGTCCATATTTGAACTACTCAGGCTCTCTCAAGACACTCGTCAAGCCCTGAGTGAAGCATTGATGCAGGCGGATGCATACTTGACCCAGCTCAAGTCCCCTGACGAAGAATCCGTGGCATGTCCTCAATGCCACAGTGTGATGGAGGTGGTCCCGAATATCACTTTCACAGCAGGCATGACAGACCCCTCTATTACACCGAGTACGTCGATTCCATGGAGGTCGACCAGATTCATATAGATCCGGGATCGTCAATCAGCAACATTCCTCATAGTCTGCTCAGACCACTGAGGATTCCTACCAGCGAATTGGCTTACACCACCACTACAATCGTGGGTTTCAACGCCAGAAAGAGTAAGCCGTTGGGGAAAATTCGTCTGAGGATCCAGATTGGCGACCTTAGATCAGTGGCCACATATTATGTCATTGATTCAGAGGTATCCTACAATATTCTGCTGGGTAGACCTTGGATCCACGACCACAACATCGTTCCTTCGACTCTACATCAATGCTTTAAATATGTAGATGCCCAAGGAACAGTACAAACGGAGTTTGCTGACCTGAACCCGTTTAGAGGAGTAGAATCCTACTACTTTGATGCCGTGTTGTACACTCAAGACTACATGAAAGAGGTGTCGGGCGAAGCAGAGAAGGAATCCCACCGGGAGCCAGAAGAACTCTCTGCCGAACAACCTCTGTCAATCAAGGTGAAAGGACGGACTACTCGCCCAAAAGCCATGGAGCCTATGGCTATCGACCTGAACAAAACCAGGTCAGGAAAAGGGGGTGATCCTCTAGTGATCACTTTAAACCAGAAGCCTCCACCCTTGGTCATCAACCTTCGGCACAACAGGCAGCCGATTGATGTAAATGCAACCAGGAACGCGGTTTCGACTGATAATAAAGATCCTCTTTTCCAGTATATTGACTCTCAAATTCCAAAACAGGAATCCTTTCCCCATGACGATATAGAACCTATAGCACAAAAATTTTTGGAAGCTATAGATTTCTATCATCCGTATATGTGAGAAGTAGCATCATCATCCAATGTCACCACGACATATGGACTGTATGAGGATTCTATCTTCATTATCCCGCCTACTTGCAGCAGTCAGCATTCAATAGTCTTCGGCCGCATGCACAATGAACCAACTGTGCAAGAAGATTCTTCCGATGACGATGCTAGTAAAATGCAAGTTCACAGGTACAGCCCGCAAGCTTTGAAGATCATGCAAAGTATGGGTTATAACTTGAAGCTGGAACCAGGTCTCAACTACGGGAAAGGCAGACGAATGCCGCTGCACGGCGATCCCTACTATCAACGAACTCGTTTCGGGTTAGGGTATACCACCTCCTTTGCAACTCCTGAGTCAAACGAGGATATCTTTTCCTCTTCTCAAAATGGCTCAGCGCCCTCTGACTCATCTCATGCTCTCGAACGAACATTATCAGAAAATATGGTAATGACGGATTCCTTCAAAGCAGACGAACAAGAATCTGAACTGTTTGAGAATGACGCTTGGGCTCAATAAATGGATACACAATGAGAGTTCCGCTTCGAGCAGAGAGAACCTCCCACTAAAGATAAAGTTATCCAGATTGACGTTGGGGCTGAACTTTTGCCAAAGCCGATATTTATCAGTAACAATCTTTCCGAAGAAGAAAGGGAAGAAGTTATCCAGCTGATAAAAGAATATATATCAACGTCTTTGCGTAGAATTATGAGGATATGCCAGGTCTTGATCCAAAGGTGGCTACTCATAAACTCAATATATTGCCCAATTCAAAGCCTGTGAAGTAGCACCAACGCCGGTTCCGCCCGGATATGATGGACGCCATTGAAGCTGAAATCAAGAAGTTGATAGCCTGTGGTTTCATCCGGGAAGAACAACATCCCGACTGGGTCACCAATATTGTCCCGGTCATGAAGAAAAATGGGAAAGTACGTGCCTGCATCGATTACCGAGATCTGAATGCAGCCTGCCCCAAGGATGAGTTTCCTCTTCCCATCACGGACGTCATGATTGACAATACATGTGGTTTCGAACGTATGTCTTTCATGGACAAATTTTCAGGATACAATCAAATCAAGATGCATCCTGAAGACGAGAAGCATACTACCTTCCGGACACCATTGGGGGTATATTGCTATACGGTCATGCCCTTCGGATTGAAGAATACCGGGGCTACGTACCAACGGGCTATGAGTAACAAATTCCATGAGCATTTAGGCAAAACAATGGAGTATTACGTGGACGATGTAGCTGTCAAAAGCTGCCTCAAGGATAATCACATCCAAGACTTGAAGACAGTATTTGAGTGGATGCGCCAACATCAACTCAAAATGAATCCTACAAAGTCCTTTCTGGGGGTATCTAGTGGCAAATTTCTGGGATTTGTCATTACCGCCAAAGGCATTCAAGTGGACCCTGACAAAGTCAAGGCCATCTTAGAAATGCGACCGCCCCACAATCTGAGGGAACTCAGGGGATTTCAAGGTCGTCTGGCTTATATCTGGAGATTCATATCCAACCTCTCTGGAAGATGTCAGCCCTTTTCTCGTCTCATGAAGAAAGGTGTATCCTTCGTATGGGACGAAGCCTGTCAGCAAGCATTTAATGATATCAAACGCTACCTCACTAATCCGCCAGTTCTGGTGCCTTTCGTCATAGAAAGACCATTCTTGTTGTATGTTCGAGCGATGGATCATTCTCTGGGAGCTCTTCTCGCACAAAAGAACGATATGGGTCATGAACAGGCTACCTACTACCTCAGCAGGATGATGGTCGGAGCCGAACACCGGTACAATCCAGTGGAAAAAGAATGCTTGGCTCTGATGTTCGCTATCCAGAAAACGCGAAACTATGTCACGGGCCAGACTATTCATATCATCTCCAGGATCAATCATCTTCGGGTACTGATGAACAAGCCAAGTGTTCTTAATTCTCGACTCGCGACTTGGGCGATGTTATTAAAACATATCACATGGTGTACATCCCTCAGAAGTCCATCAAAGGCCAAGCATTGGCTGATTTTCTAGCTGCTCATCCGATCCTGGAGGCCTCCAAACTATACGAGGACATTCCCGACGAAGTTGCAGAATGTACTTCCGCAATGGAAAGTGATGCATGGCAACTATTCTTCGATGGTGCCTCCAGGACTGGTCCCAGGGGAAACGTGGTTTCGGGAGTAGGAATTGTCCTGGTTACTCCTGATAAACTCGTCATCTATCGGGCATATTCTCTTAGCGAGCCCTGTTCCAATAACGTGGCAGAGTATAACGCTCTACTAATTGGGCTCCAAGTCGCTAAAGAATTGGGCGTCGAATCTCTGGAAGCTTTCGGTGATTCTCTGCTGATCGTCAATCAAGTCAGAGGAATATATGAAGTCCGGAATCCAGACCTCATCCCCTATCACCGAGCAACGGTCGAGATAGCCATGACATTCAAAGGGTTCTTCCTAGAGCATGTACCTCGATCTCAAAATCTGAAAGCTGATGCCCTAGCCAGTCTAGCTGCAGATTTAGCTACCCCTATAAGAAGGCAGAATTCGGTGATCCTTCTTAACAAAGATTTATTCTGTGTGAAAAATAACTTTCACATAGAACACAGCTACGCTGTGAACACAGATCTTCCAAAGAGAGACTGCAGAAGTCCCTTTATAGATTTCGTGGCATACGGAATCTTGTCGGAAGACCCTAAAGAAGCAGTATCCGTCAAAAGACGATCATTGCGCTTCTATTTTGACGCATCTTCACAGTGTCTATATCGCCGGACCTACGACGGACTGCTATTGAGATGTCTCTCCGATGACGAGGCACATCGGATTATCCGTGAAGCTCACGATGGCATATACGGAGCGCATCAACCCGGTCCTAAGCTACAGGATCGTATCAGGAGAATGGGTTATTACTGGCCTACTATGATCACAGATGCAATAAAGTATGCAAGACAATGCAGAGCCTGTCAGGTCCACGCAGACTTTATCCATCAACCTTCTGAACATCTACATCCTACGGTTGCATCCTGGCCTTTCGAAGCATGGGGTATGGATATCATTGGTCCTATTCACCCGTCTTCTTCCAGAGGTCACTGGTTCATACTGGCCATCACGGATTATTTCTCTAAATGGGCAGAGGCGATCCCTCTTGCTGAGGTGAAGGCATCTAATGTGATCAGCTTCATCAAACATTATGTCATTTATCGCTTTGGGATACCCCAAAGGATAATTCATGACAATGAACCTCAGTTCATCAGCCAAGCGTTTCATCGATTTTGCGATAAAAATTGGATACAAAATATGGCCTCTACGGTATATAATCCTGCTGCTAATAGTTTGGCGGAAGCTTTCAACAAAACTATTATCAAGCTCTTGAAAAAGTTCGTCTCTTCAAACAAGAGGGATTGGAATGAGAAGCTAGGAGAATGTCTCTGGGCATACCGCACAACGGTACGAGCACCGACAGGTTGCACCCTATTCTCATTGGTTTACGGGAGCGAAGTAGTTCTCCCCATCGAAATCCAGATTTCGTCACTCAGGATAGCAGTGGCTAATGAGTTGACTCAAGAAAAGAATGACTTGTTAAGGCTTCAAGAGCTGGAAGGATTAGACGAGAAACGCCTTCAAGCTCAACAGCGTATTGCGTTCTACCAAGCACGTATTTCCAGATCTTTTAACCAAAAAGTAAAGGAAAGAGTGTTCAAAGTTGGCGAGCTAGTTTTAGCTGTGAGAAGGCCGATGATTCTTACTCACATGAGTAAGGATAAATTTCAGCCCAAATAGAAGGCCCTTATGTGATCGAGATGACGTTCTCAAACGGTGCTTACAGGTTAGCCAAGCCTAATGGAGACTTGTTAATGGCTCCTATCAATGGCAAATTCCTGAAGAGGTACTATGCTTAACCTCCTTTGCTCAAGTATAATATGGCAAAAATCTCATTCTGACAAAACTACTTCCAAAACGAAACTAGTTGGATCGTATTCTATCATGTCCATATAACCTCTGAATAGATATGTTTAACTAATTTCGAACTTCAAGACCTATCACGTCCATATTACCTCTGATAGTGTTTTGTGTACAAATTTTAGCTGAAGCGTATTCTATCATGTCCATATAACCTCTGAATAGATATGTCCTACTAAAACTTACCGAGAGTATATCACATCCATATTACCTCTGATATCACTTTCACCCAAACCTGTCATTTATATTCCAAAATGATGGGTCCACAAAGTCAGATGAAAGCCTCTTTATTATTCCCAGAAAGAGAAAAATTACATTGGAAAGCAAAAAAGTACATCATTTGGGAGGAGCAGTTAGGTCGCGAATCTGCCGTGCCAGAGTAGCCATCCTCTCATCCCTGGAGTTCAAGACGTCAGCGCGAGCACGCTCCAACCTCGCTGCATTATTGTTCAAAGCGGATAGCTCGGACCGAGTACGTACAAAACCCGTGCGGACAATACCCGCTTGCGTCAGATTCTGCTGGGCGGTCTCCCTCCGATTCTTCAACACATCTCGAGTTGCCGACAAAGAGACAGCCTCCTCCTCCGCTCGAGCGAGTTCATCTCTCAAGCTGTGGACCCTTGCTGTCACTTCCTCGTAGTCGACTTCGCACTGAGTCAGTGGAGGAATGACGTACTCCAGTTGGGCACGCTCCTGATCCATCTCCTGCTGCTGTTCCTGGACGGATTTGTCCAGAGATTCCAGTTGCCTAGCAAGCTCTGCAGTCAAGGAGTCGAACCTAGCCTGGACTAGGTCGTCAATGCTGCCTCGAGATAGCTGTTGATATTCGTTAATGGGTTCCTCCAAACCATTAACTATCTGCTCTAGTGTGTCAGCTAGTGTCGTTAAAGTCCCTGATCGGCACTATCACGAACTGGAAGGACCTCCTCAGAGACTCAAAGCTCAGATTCTTCTCTAACACCATTGATATCAATGTTTTCATAGTGGTGTAGAAGATACCAGTATACTGCTCAGTCAGCATAGCCAGATCCGAATGAACGCTGGGAGTGGCTGCGATATTGGCGAACCTCTCTCCAGGAACGACCGCAGACGATGTTGCCACAGCCGTCGCCTCAACAGGTGGTGCGACAAAAGAAGATGCGCCAACACCGGACGAAGTGACCGGCGTACTCAAAGGAGGCATTGTCGCAATGACAGGCTCATCCTCCTCTTGAGATGTCGGAACCGTCTCGGGCGAGTCGGCACCCGAAAATGTTTCCTCTTCGAAATCGGGCACCTCCATGTCATCGCCATGAGCTGATACAGAGCCAAAGGGCGCGTCGACACTACCCTCCCCGAAGATGTCTTCCCCTAAAAAGAAGACAAAACAAAGTTAATATCAAAATGATGTTAATTTTTCTAAAGAGAGGCGGAAAGACGACATTTACCCATGGCCGATGGCATATATGTCGCATCTGCGGCCAGTACAGCTAAATCATGTCTTAATGATGCTAGGCAAGCTGTCATAACTGGGGAAGGGGGTGTGCTAACTGACATCGACAGGTACTCTTCCGAATCTTCGCCGAGATCCACTCGAGGTTTACCAGGTGGAATCTAGCTGGCCGTACCGACAGACACGACAAGGATTTCTCCCGATGCTGACCCGAATAAAGATATCCTTGTTCGGCCCGGCCCCGAAGGCGATCTCGTTCCACTACCTGAAGCGGTAGTAGCGACAGCAGCCTCCAGCAGGAATTCTCCGGCACCGCCAGCCAGGACTGTAGAGGTTTCCTCTCTAAAAGGCGAGGAGCCTCCAATCAAAGAATCGTCCCCGACAGGGGAAACAGCAGGCTCAGGAGCCTCATTGCCGGGAATCCGGAGAGGACGAGTAACCGTCTTCTTCTTCTTCCTCTTACGAGGGGAAGTCTCCTTCGGAGCATGAGCCCTTCGCTTCCTAGAGATTACCAGAGGCCCTGCAGGCGGAGGTATTTCACCCCTCGGTACCACCAACAGAGGCTAATCTGGATTCACGGAATCTTCACCCTCGTCAGAAGAGACCGAGGGGACTTCATCTCTTCCTGCAGACTTGGAGGAGGGCACATAAAACTTTCATGCATATCAAAATTGCGATGGAAGGTGTTGGTTGCCACATAGAACTGGGCATACGAGTGGAGGATGCGCAGCTCCGTGGAGAGTGAAATGACGGGCACGGTAAAAATTGCTTCAGTGCAACCCATGATGAAGTATTGCCATCCTCTCGCTCCATCAATGAGTCCGCCCCTGGACCTGAAGCTGGTAACGGCATTGCCCACATGCAATTGGTCGTACCTAAACTGCCTGGCAAACCGACTAGGCAGGTAGGGCTCCAAGAAGCAATGGTCTTCGCTTCTGTACAGTAAATGGGAAGGTCTAATGCAGACCAACCAATTAAAAGCCTCAGGAGAAAGAACGGTCTTCTCGTCGCCTATATCCTGAAGTTTGATCCCCTGTTGATTGAGATGTACAGAGGGGACAGTGCAGAAAAGCTTCCAACTGTGACTGAAGTTCAGCACCCGCCGACAGTCTAAAACTGTGGTCACGTTCCAGGAGGAATTCTTGTAGTTCAACAAGAAACTACCCCCCGAACTACTGCCAGAGCCGGGAGACATCACCCTGGGGTTATGGAGAATTAACCATCCCATCAAATACAGGTATGGTAATTCTACCCTGGGAAAGCTATCACGCCGAGTTTCATCGACGAGCAGCCCGTCAGTCATGGCCCTCAGGCCAGCTTGTATGCGGTATACCATGGCAGGGAGCAAGCCCAGTCTTGCCCCGAATACCAGACGTACTGCAGGCCATAGCGTGTTGCCGTGAATGCGTTCCGCATATGCGATGCCGGGTACCACCAATCAGCGCAGTCATATGGAGAGGAAGCCAGCCAGTTGAGCTTCCTTGGACAGAGGCTTGCGGCAATGCCTCAAATAGCTGTAGGCCTTAGTGCCTGCGGGATATTTCCCTATCCCTTCGTCGAGAATCTGGTCCGGAGCCCCAGCATCCTCCATAAGATCGTCAACTACCTGAGCGCTAAGCACGCTCAGAAAATTCAAAGGCTGATCCTTCGTATCCAAGACCTTCTCCGGCTTAGCAGTCCTGGCCCGGTGAAAGAAGAGGTAGGACGCCCATTTATTGATGTGAGCCAAATCTGAAGGCTCGCCATAAAAAGCGGTGCAAGCGAGGTAGTGGCACATCAGCTCCTGGTACACGGCCACTACCCGAGGGTCTGAATCCCCCCAACTCCCGGTTCGTGGGAACATACTCTTCATATGGAGTATCCCCCATCGGCAGTCTCGAGATCTCTGCCATCTCGTGGAGGGCCAATCCCAACTCCCCCAGTGGAGTGGCGAAAGTCCCAGTGAGCGAGATATATCGCTCTATCAGTGCCTGAAACAGGTTGGGGTTGAGAGGTAACCCAACACTGGTAGCACTCACAGCCGCGAACAGACCAATGCTCTCCAGCTCGGTCTGAAAATGCTTCAGGGCCCAGTCAGCTAAACGAGCCCATCGAAGATTTGTAGGGGTGATCCACCCACTTGTCCGAGGGTTCACTTTAGGGTATATTCTACCGTGCCCCATGAAATCGTTACAGAAAGTCGATAATTGGACCGGATGGAGCACTAAACTGTCTTCACTCGGGACGTTGCCCGGGTACAATCCCTTGAACGGCTTCATAGAGCCGGAAGGGCGGCTGACAAACGACCCCTGGTCAGCTCCTTTCAGATGAAATATCTTCCCCGCCCGGACGTGAAGATCAAGAGTCAGCGTCCACGACATCCTCCTAGGATATGTAGCATGGAAGAATGCCGAGATGGGATAGTCTCACAGCATCTTGGGCAGATACAGAACCAAGCCCCCGGTAGGGAAAACCCAGAGTTCTTTCTTGGGCTTCGTCTGGGACTGCTTGTCAATCATGTCCCCGAAGAGGAAAGCCAGCTTTATATATTGGTCCCCGTCTATGTACGTCAGGGGCTCTCCGTTGATCATATTCAACAGCGTTCGCTCGTCTTGAGCCGATATCAGGATTCCCCTTCCTTCAGGATATTGGGGTCCAGAGATGGGAAATGTCACATAGGACAAATCCTCCAGGTAGTTGGAGTGCAGCATCCCGGCAGCGGAACCCATCACCTCAGCCAGCGAAGACGCATGCAAGTTGACTGCAAGAAGCAAGAAAGACACGTCAGTTTCTATACTAGACATTACAAATCTTGCAGCGTATGCCAAAAAAAAAATCAACAGTCTGTGCTTTACGCCAAGACTGTAAAAACTTGATCATTACGCTGGAATCCGTTTCCTAGACGTAAAATTCAAAGCTGGCAGTATACGCAAAGTTTTGACAGTCTGTGTTTTACGTCGGACTGCCAAAATTTGAGTTATTACGCCAAAATTTTCATCCAGAAGCGTAACAATCAAATTTTATAGTATACGCCAAGTTTCGACGGTCAAAGCGTTTTATGCCCGACTGCAAAAATATGGAGTTTTTACGCTGACACATTAGAAATGTGGGCGTAAAAGATGAAACGTCTCTGTGCATCATCTTCCTCGAAGAGGCTATCAGCACAAAAGATGACCTAGCGCGTTCACGTACAACGTGTGCGAAGGATTTTTAGTCGTTCTTTTTCATCCCAAAAGCTCTACCTTTAAGGCCGTGTGCGCTACTCGTCGGCGGGAGACTTCGCTCAGAATGAAGCTCGCCTTGCCCGACGGAAGCCGCTCTCGCTTGGGCAGAAGAGCGAGAAGAAGATTCGGTCTTCTTTCCCTTCGAGGATGAGATCGGTTTCGGGGCCATTACTGAAAACTTTGAAGGCTCGAAGAGAAAACGAAGAAGAAATCGAACAGTCGAAGGATTTCTTTCGCAGAAGACGAATGAAAAGTTTTTCTCTCAAAAACTTAGGGTATATATAGAGTTCGGATGGACTCCTCGAATCCCGAACCAAATCCGATAATTAATATTCGGTTATGATTGGGTACTACGTCAGCCTATTACTCAGGGAAGGCGGACAGTCAGCGAATTCGAAAAGTTTTCGTGCAAAGAAGATTCGTGGTTTTACGCTAAAGAGCTTTCTACGCTCGACAGCTACAAATCTACGGTTTTACGCTCACAGGCTATAAGTCTATGGTTTTATGCCCGGATGCTTTTATGCTCGGTAGCTTTTACGCTCAAGAGGCTACAAACCTACGACTTCACGCTCAGCAGCTACAAATCTATGATTTCACGCTCGGTGGCTTTTACGCTCAGAGGCAACAGATCCACAACTTCACGCTCGGAAGATTTCCTTTTCAGAAGCTACAAATCTACAGTTTCTACGCCCGGATGCTCTCATGCTCAGCAGATTTTACGCTGGAGAGGCTACGAACTTATGATTTTATGCTCATCTACAGTTACAGATCGATGACTTTCCGCATATCTGAAAAATACGCAGGCCAGAGTACGTGTATATCTGAACAATTACAAGAGTTCACACAGAAGATACTCCTTCTTGACCTCAAAAATGTCCCAAGTATCCAAAGCATACAGAGTTCAACATTGAAAATGACTCTTCTCCTTGGGTCGATTGGAGGTTCATCCAGAATCCAGTCTGAATATTTCATCTACAATTCAAGATGGCAACTCAATTTTTGACATCCATTTCTCGCCCTGTTCCAAGGGACTTTCAAGAAATCATTCTTGAAGATGATGGTCTGAACAAGAATTCTGTTTATCAGAAGTGACAATTCAGAATTCTACGCGGTTCCTCACTCCTAACAGCAGGACAGTTCGAATACTCGAATGCTAAGCGGCTTTCTACGCATCCCTAGTTATGCGTAAAAGACAGGACGGGACCTAGCACTCTTTTTATCATAGTCGGCGTAAAGTTACCAGACGTGTCAAAGCTACACATATTCAGACTTCACAACAAAGTATATGGCAAAATAATCATATGCACAGAAGAAGACGATTTTATTAAAATCATGATTACATATGAGGGAAATCCAGTCTACAAAGGGTTTTTCTTCATTTTTATGATTACATATGAGGGAAATCCCGTCTATAAAGGATTTTCTCGTCGTCGTCGGAAGGCCACCCCCAGAGTCTGTTCTGCCAGGTTCTCGCATGGGTGGAGATCTTCATCCATCTTCTCCAGCAGTTAGTCGGTTTTCGCAACCGACTAACAAGAAAATGATAAATGGCGGGAGGATACAAAACTGGGCCTGCATAAATTATGCAGATCCCATGCTCCGTACGCCATGACAGATTGAGTTGAGGTATTTTACCCAAGTCAATACTCGAGGACAGAGCTAGTTTGTCTGCTCTTGTCCATGAACGACAGGAGAAAATACAGCTTGCAAGCTGTGTGGTCAAAAGAGACCATTTCTCTCTCCTGAAGAACCGTTATACAAAGTTACTGATTATCCCGAGCAAAGGAGGCTATGATATCCTTCCATGATCCATCGTTGCAGAGGATATTTGCTTGAAGATGCCGTCTTTTTTGGCTCCTTACATGCTGGAAGAACGTGGTCTTCTTCTTTCTTAAGTCGACCCGACGAACTCCGGCGATCATCTTTGTATGGTGAAGGAAATGTGGGAAGAACAGGTTAAACTCCTCAGCCTTTTATAGGCAAGAGAGAGCCCACCGAATCCCAACGGATCCCCAATAACTCTGCCATAAAATCAGCCTTGAAGGACGTGTCAGACTTGACCGTTTCATGCTTCATTCAAAGTATTTCAAATTACGAGGAATTTAAAAGCTTTAAAGGGGGTCTTGTAGAAGCATAAAAAATACGCTGGATAGCTATACGCAGCATGTTGATGCTGGACAACGTAAAAAGATGACTTCAGAGCCGTCAACATGCAACAGAGCTTTTCTGCTGAGCATAGCGTAAAATATAAGCACAAGGACCATCCGCGTAATGCAGTATGTCCAGGCTGCTTCAGCGTAAAAAGGGTGCTACATCGCCTTTATGGCGTAAAATTCATCCGCTTTAATGCAGCATTAAAGTATACGAGGAACGCTTCGTATTCCCCGAAATGAACCTGTCAAATCATGCAGAGAACCTGACGTCTGAACTCCTGACAAAGAGTACTGCACGACTACCCAGACGACGGGTATAATGATGGCGCCGCACAGCGACCCAGACTGTCGTTTAGTGACATCTCCTTGGCGTAAACTGCTTTTACGCATATAAGGGAATACGTTGCCTAGTTTTACACAGGCAGACGTGAGCTTCTTACGCTCCGCAGAAGACGAACAGACTGCCACGTCAAAAAGCTGCTCTTTATACAGGGCTCGAGGCACGTCTCTGCATTAAATGCGCAGAGTGATGGCAGAGCTCGAGGCATGTCTCTGCATTTAATGCACAGAGTGATGGCAGAGCTCGAGGCGCGTATCTGTATTTAATGCGCAGAATGATAGCAAATCTTCGAGACACGCCTCTTGAATACGCTGCCTAGTTTTACACAGGCAGACGTGAGCTTCTTACGCTCCGCAGAAGACAAACAGACTGCCACGTCATCAATTGCTCTTCATACAGGGGTTCGAGGCGCGTATCTGCATTTAATGCGTAGAATGATGGCAAATCTTCAAAGACACGCCTCTGCATTTAATACGCAGGATGGGGGCAGATCTCTGCATTTAATGCAAGAGATTTGATTATATCTCCAAAAGCCATAATTTCGGCTAAAACGTCCACATCATCACTTTGGCACATTACGCCATCGGGCTATTCTCAGCTATGTGAGCACGATGTACGCTATCTCCTTGGAATACGCCAACTCAAGCCACATTTGCATTTGTGCGTATTAAGGCTATTCGGTCCAAAATTCGCTCAAGGCCTCAGTCAGAGGAGGAGGATCAGCTATTTTCTACGCCCACTCGGCTTCTATGCCTACTCGGCTTCTACGCCCACTCGGCTTCTATGCCTACTCGGCTTTTACGCCTACTCGGCTTCTATGCCGGTTTGATAACTCTTTGGCTTCTACGCCATGGTGACAGTTATTGGCTTCTACGCCAACCTTTTCTACGCGAGGGATAACTACCTACGTGGCTTTTACGCCGTGATCTTCACAGCAGTTATACGCGTTGTCTCTTAATTGGACACGCGTCACACGCTCATTCAAAAGGTCATTTATACGCGGGCAACGGTTATTTTAACCATCGTGTAAAAGGGTGTTGTACTTTCCACCACTCGGTTTCTACGCCGACTAAGTGGTCACTGTCACTAAAACTCTATAAATAGAGACCTTGACAGAGGTCAAAGGTCGAAAATAGGTGAAGAAAAGTGAAGGTCGAAAAATTGGAGGGAAAACGGTCGAAGATTTGAAGATCAGAACTGAAGAGTCTTTGAGAGAGAAGAATCCAGAGCTCAGGCAAAGAGTAGTGATCGACGACTTTGGCATCGAGCATCCACTCTCTTCAGCAACCTTCGAAGCTGGTTTTTGTCTTCTACGGCACTTCTTCATCATCGTGTGGTCCAAGGGACAAAGTGATCGACTGCAGATCAGACTCCTATAGCAATATTTACCCAGATTAAAAAATTGTACTTGACATCCTCGTATAGGATTAATTGTACTTCTTGTTTGTAAACATAAGAGCGGGTTTCGTATAAACCTCGTTTCCATATCTTTCGTTTATTTATCAAACACCTATGCTTCCAGGCAATTACGCCCGCATGAGAAGAATTATCCTACCCATGACTTGGAGTTGGCAACAGTTATTTTTGCTCTTAAACTATGAAAGCACTACTTGTATGGAGAGCGGGTAGAGATCTTTACTGATCACAAGAGCTTGAAGTATGTGTTTACACAAAAAGAGCTCAACATAAGACAGCAGCGGTGGTTGGAGTCGATGAAGGACTTCGACATTGCTTTGCAGTATCCAGGGAAGGCCACGTAGTCGCGGATGCCTTAAGCAGGTATCCAGTGGCTATCTATTTGACGAGGGAGAGACATTTATTGGCCGATCTTGATAGTTTGGGTATTAAAGTATTAGTTCCTAGAGTTGTAGCACAGATGTGGAAACTTCAGGTACAGTCAGAGTTGATGGATGGGATCAGAGATGCACAGTTCGATGATGAGTCTCTGAGGAGCATCAGAGCACAGGTCCGGATGGGATTGGTAGAGGACTTCAGCATTGTAGATGATGGATCATTGCGGCACAGTACCAAATTGTGTGTGCCGAGTGGAGCATTGCGCGAGGAGATTTTTCAAGAGGCGCATCGATCTCATTACTCTATCCATCCAGGTGCCAATAAGATGTATAGGGACATGAGATAACATGTTTGGTGGTATGGTATAAAGCGTGAGGTGGCTAGCTTCATATCCAGATGCTTGGTATGCCAACAGGTAAAGGCAGAGAGACAGAGGCCAGGTGAATTGCTTCAGCCTTTACCCATTCCAGAGTAGAAATGGGAGCACGTGATGATGGACTTTGTTTCAGGGCTTCCGCGTTCTCCAGGAGGTAAAGATGCGATTTGGGTCATCGTAGACAGGTTGACCAAATCAGCCAACTTTCTGCTATTCAAAGTGGGTACGACTATGGAGAAGCTCACGAAGATGTATTTGCGTCAGATAGTCAGATTGTATGGAGTTCCGATGAGCATAGTCTCGGATCAGGATAGTCGCTTTACGTCCCACTTTGGAGGAGTTTACAGGCTAGCTTGGACACTCAGCTCAAGTTCAGTACCGCATATCACCCTTAGACTGACGAACAGTCGGAGAGGACTATTTAGACTCTCGAGAACATGCTACGCACCTGTGTTTTGAATTTTTGAGGCTCTTGGGAGGACCATCTTCACTTGGTAGAGTTTTCTTACAACAACAGCTACCAGGCCAGCATAGAGATGTCACCATTTGAGGCATTGTATGGACGAAGATGCCGTACTCTATTATCATAGGATGATATTGGTGAGAGAGCCTTATTGGGACCAGAGATGGTCGTGGATGCAGTTGAGAAGGTAAAGCTCATCAGGGATAGACTTCAGGTGGCGCAAAAAAGACAGCAGCATTGGGCCGATAGCTACCGGAGATCATTGGAGTTTGAGGTATAGATTTTATTTTACATTGCTTGTGATTGTTTGTTTTGTTAGAGTGCTAAGGCTGTGTTTCATGTTAGGTTGGCGGTCTAGTTTTCTTGAGGATTTCTCTGACACGAGGCATGATTCGTTTCGGTGGAGGCGAGAAGCTTAGTCTGCGATTTATCGGACCTTTCATTATTCTCGAGAGGGTCGATACAGTTGCTTACATACTAGACTTGCCACCTACATTGTAGTGAGTGCACAAGGTGTTTCATGTGTCGCAATTGAGACGGTACATAGCAGATCCTGGCCATGTGTTAGATCACTCGGAGAAAGAAGTAGGCCCTACTCTCAACTATCCAGAGCAGCCAGTGGAGATTCTGGATCGGAGAGAGAAGGTGCTGAGGAACCAGATGATTACTTTGGTGCATGACGCGTGGAGGCATCACTCGCTAGGAGATAGTACCAGGGAGCGAGAGGCCGAGATGCACGAGCGATATCCTTATCTGTTTGAGCCGTGAGGTATAATTCTTTTTGTATTGATTGCTTTTGGTAGTTAGTTTCTTCTTTAATTTTGAGGACAAAATTTTTTTAAGGTGGGTAGGATTGTCACCCTTACTTTCCCAACTAAGAATAGTTTGGTAATTTGGCATGAATATTTTTTTTAGGAATATTATATTAAATATTGTGCATATTATAAATATTATTTATTGTATTATTTATTTATTATTAGATCTTAGTGTTTGATTTTGGACTTGTGTTAGTAGACCTAACTAGTTTAGATTATATCCATGGACCAATATTTAATCTAGTTAGAATTGAGCCCAATAGTAAGCCCATTCATTAGGAGGATGAATTAATTAGTGAAACCAATTAGACTAGAACCTTCTCTCCTTAATTATTTCTTTATGACAAGCCCCAAGGAGTATTTTGGACATTTTATAGTAGCTTGAAGGAGGGGTTATGGCCGACCATCTATTGGAGTAGGGAGAGACTCTTTCTCCTCATTTTTTATTCCAAATCTAGATCTAGAATTTTTTCTCTTCCAAATTTCTTCATTCTCACATAAATTCCTACTCAAATTTCTTCCTAATTCCTCCCATATTCTTTATTGGAGGCTATTAGAATAATGATCTATAAGAAGGAAGCAAGGATCTACAAGGAGGAGCAAGGATCTACAAGTTGGAGGCTCTTGACACTTAATTTAGAAATTTTATTAGGAATCCATCTCCCAATAGATATAATTCAATTTTCCCTCTCTAATTAGACTCTAAATCTATAATTTAATCATTAGAAATCCTCACATGTACTAAGGCTACCCATAGGAATTGTAATTAGGTTCATAGGAGGCCTATAGAGAAAGTTATGTGATATTTTGTGTCAATTTTGGGAGAATTCCGAGATTGGCACATCTTATGTTTGTCAATAGGTCAATTAGACCAAATTAACATGTGTTTGATTGTGTATGACTAGTGTCGTATCCACAATTGGATATGTGTAGGCCGTATCCCGATAATTTGGCGATACGGGTTAATTTGGTGGGTTTTTTCCGACACGGGAGTTTTGAGCATGTCACATTTTGACACGGGCACGTAGTTGAATAGCTAACTCTTCGTGTTATTCATAATTATGATTTTAGACTTGCTCGTGTCCTTCAGGATACGTTTGGTTGTGTGGTGGAGCCATATCGCAAGCGTATCATAGAATGAGTGTGATACGGGTACGGTGCACTCCACGTGTTTGTTTTCTTGCATTTCAATTCAATATAACTTGGTTATAGCTATTAGAGTGTTATAATTATATTGGTATATGATATATATGTATATGTATAATTATGTATATGTATAATTATGTATATATTCTATATTTTATTTGATGTATTGATGGTCATGGAAGAGTGGGGAGTCCATATACATCACTAATGTGGTTAATTGTATATATATATATATATATATATATATATATATATATATATATATATATATATATATATATATATATATATATATATATATATATAGATATATATGATAAAACACACACACACACACACACACACACACACACATATATATATATATATATATATATATATATATATATATATATATATATATATATATATATATGTATATGTATATATATATATATATATATATATATATATATATATATGTGTGTGTGTGTGTGTGTGTGTGTGTGTGTGTGTGTGTGTGTGTGTGTGTGTGGATGAGTGTATATATATGTATGTGTGTATGGGAACTAGAGGGGGGTGATCAGCCGAAAAAGCAGGGAGAATATGCAACAGCAAGCAGTGGGAGAAGCAGCAGCAGCAGCACAAAGCAGAAAGCAGCAGCAACTGCAGGAAGCAGCGGCAGAAGCAGCTGCCGGAAGCAGCAACAGCAGAAGCAGTAGCACAAGCAGCAAGCATTGCTTAACAGTGAGTTGTATTGATAAGTTAGTTAGTTATCTTGATAAGTTAGTTAGTTTTATTGATAAGCTAGTTATATATATATATATATATATATATATATATATATATATATATATATATATATATATATATATATATATATATATATATATATATAAGCACTAGTTAGCATTGGTTATTATTATTTCTAGATTACCTTGAGTGATACCAAGGTAATGAGAGTTGAGGTATCTTGGGTACGGATATTAAATATTAAGAGGTATTTTAGTATGTTAGTTACTATAGTATTGTATAAGTTTAAATGCATGTTAGTATATAGCTAGGTGTATGGGTAGTTAGTTACATGTTAGAATTTGAATTACCTTATGATACCAAGGTAATGTCAATGTATTGGTTTATACTCAAGGTATTGAGCTTGTATATCAAGATGGGTGTGTAGGTGGTGTGATACCGCTTTGGTTCAAAGCCAAGGTATCCACTTAGCATTAGTTTAGCTAGGAGTAATATATATATTGTCTTGTATATATATATATATATATATATATATATATATATATATATTATTAGTATTTTTATATCTAATAACTTGCATTCTTATGATACAGTATTTTATTGGCATTCTAGTATCCTAGCATAGCTAGTTTAGCCTAGTTACATAGTGTATGGACCCCAATATCCTAGATATTGACTCATACAACCTAGAAATAGCTAGTTTGACCAAGTTTGACTAGTTTGACCTAGAGTTCACCTAGTTGACTGTTTTAACTTAGAAATTGCTTTATGACCTAGAATTGAACTAGTTTAACCTATTTTCATTTCAAAATCTTGTATTGATGCAATATACCATATATAGGTCTGTGTGACACCAGCTTGGGCATCGAGAGACACACCTTGCTGAGGACCTCAGGCGAGTACATTTTTATATTAGTTTTTGTTTCATAATAGTGTATATATCTCATGTTCTAGAACGGTATACTTGATTCTGACACAGTGGTTTCACGGACTGGTACTACATGGATCCTGTCAGGAGATGTTATCCCTTACCGTGTTCAGCGGGTATTCTTTCACATGTATTTCATCGTGTGTATCGGGTATTAATTTATTATATTTTGTGTTCACACACTGCTCGTGTTCAATGTGCTTATATTCGTATACACACATTGCTCATGTTCAGTGTGCCCATATTCGTGTTTATAACGTGTCGTGATTGGATTCATTGGAATTAGTTGGGGATGGGGGAGTAGGAGTTGATTATGTGATCTAGCCCCAGTGTATTCGCATACATGTCGATTACATATCACATATGTAATCGAGTTACCTTATTGTATTTGTGTTCAACCTAAATCGATCACATAATGAACTTGTATTCCATAGCACATTAGTTAGATTTCAGTTATTTCCATTATATTGTAGATATTCTATTGCATGTTCTTCTTTCCAGTATATTACCTGTTCACTCTAGTTTATTTTATTCCGTTGTTTAGTTATCTTGTATTCTTTTCTATTATCTGTTATATATATGCTCGATTATGTATTTGAAACTGCTTTCAGAGGTATGTACTTCGCTCCAATCATGACTGGATATATTTTTTCATATGATTGGCTCATAGATCAGTATCCCATATACTACGGACTGTAGGATAGCGTATCATTAGAGAATACTCCTGTAGACCAGGAGGACTTAGTTCCACAGCCTGAGGAGGTTTAGTTTATTTTTGGTGGACTTGTATTAGACTATTATTGAGACTTTGGCATGTATATTATTTCAGTCTTGTGGATGTATTGTGATTCTCTTTCTTTCGTTATTCCATTTGTGCTCTATCTTCCTTAGTTGCTTTGTGATTGAGTATAGTTACATTTATGAGATACTATATTGTTCCTCTGTTTGGAGTTGAGATGATTGATAGGTATATATATATATATATATATATATATAATGTGAGATGTTTAGATAGTAGAGTTGATCCAAATAACGTTCTACGCCGATGCTACGGCGTAGGCTGGACGTACCCACGTACTCGTGCCCGAATATCCGGGTGCGGGTTGTGACAACTATGGAATGGGTAATGGCTGAAGTAAACCACCTGGCCTCTTCCTCTTGGCTTTTATCTGCTGGCAAACTAAGCATCTGGATACAAATTGTGCCACCTCCTTCTTCATGCCATACCACCACACACACTCTCGCATATCCCGATACATCTTGTTGGCACCTGAATGCATGAAATACTGAGAGCGATGTGCTTTTTACAACACCTCCTCACGCAGCTCCCTACTAGGCACACCAAGTCTAGCACCGTGCCGCAAAGAACCATCTTCAACAATGGTAAAATTATCCTCCAATCCTACTCTCACCTGAGCTCTGATGCTCCTCAGAGACATATCCTCATACTGGACTGCCTTGATCATGTCCATCAACTCTGAGTGTATCTGCAACTCCCATATCTGTATTGCAAACCCATGAACTATTACCTCAATGTCCAGGCTTTCATCTGCTGGCACACTAAGTATCTGGATACAAATTGTGCCACCTTCTTCTTCATGCCATACCACCACACACTCTCTCGCATATCCCGATACATCTTGTTGGCACCTGAATGCATGAAATACTAAGAGCGGTGCGCTTTTTACAACACCTCCTCACGCAGCTCCCTACTAGGCACACCAAGTCTAGCACCGTGCCGCAAAGAACCATCTTCAACAATGGTAAAATCATCCTCCAATCCTACTCTCACCTGAGCTCTGATGCTCCTCAGAGACATATCCTCATACTGGGCTTCCTTGATCATGTCCATCAACTCTGAGTGTATCTGCAACTCCCATATCTGTATTGCAAACCCATGAACTATTATCTCAATGTCCAAGCTTTCTAGATCCTCCAACAAATATCGGTCCTGCATCAAAAATTTAGCTACCGGATACCTGCTCAAGGCATCGGCAACTACATTGGCTTTCCCCGGATGATACTGTAAGGATATATCAAAATCCTTCATCAGTTCCAGCTACCGACGTTGCCTCATGTTCAACTTCTTCTAAGTAAAAATGTACTTCAAGCTCTTATGGTCTGTGAAGATCTCCACACGCTCTCCGTATAGATAGTGTTTCCATAATTTTAAGGCAAAGATGATTATTGCCAACTCAAAATCGTGGGTAGGATAGTTCTTCCCATGAGGACGCAATTGCCTGGATGCATAGACAATCACTTTTCCATTCTGCTGAAGAACACAACCCAACCCTTTCCCCGATGCATCACTAAAGAAAGTGAAACCTCCAGACCCAGATGGCAATGTCAAAATAGGCAACCTCGTCTTTAATTCTTTAAAAGAAACCTGGCACTCCTCTGTCCAAATAAACTCCGCGTCCTTCCTGGTGAGTCTGGTCATCGGTTCGACAATCCTTGAAAAATCTCACACAAACTTCCTGTAGTAGCCTGACAGACCCAAGAAACTCCTGATCTCTGCCACTGAACTCGGGGTCTTCCAAGACTCCACTGCTATGATCTTCGGATCTACTGAAATTACATCACCAGTCATAACATGTCCTAAGAACTCCACCTTGTCCAGGAAGAACCCACACTTGGACAGCTTCCTATATAGCTTCTCCTTTCTCAGCTCATCTAACATAATCTGTAGATGCTCCTCGTGCTCCTCTAGCGTCTTTGAGTATATGAGAATGTCATCAAAGAATACCACCACGAACTTTTCAAGGTACTGGTGGAACACCTTGTTCATCAAATTTATAAATACCGTTGGGGCATTAGTCAACCCAAACGACATCAACATGAACTCGTTATGGCCATACCGAGTCCTAAAAACAGTCTTCAGAATGTCCTCCGGCTTCACTTTCACCTGGTGGTAGCCTGATCTCAAGTCTATCTTGGAAAACACCTTGGCGCCACTCAACTGATCGAATATATTGTCAATCCGTGGCAACGGATATTTATTATTGATAGTGAGATTATTTAATATCCTATAATCGATATACATGCGTACCGATCCATCCTTCTTGGCTACAAACAATACCGAGGCTCCCCACGGTGAAGAACTGGATATGATAAACCACTTATACTACAGTTCATCCACTTGCTTCTTTATTTTGACCAGCTCATTTTTGTTCACTCTATAGACATGCTGTAAAATTGGCTCTGCACTTGGCACATAGTCTATAGAGAACTCAACATCTCGATCTGGCGGCAATTCCTCTGGAAACACATCCAAGAACTCTGCTATCAAATGATGCAGCAACTCCTTAACTTCCACCATAGCTCCACAGATAATGCCTTCTCCCTGCTCTGAAGCTCCTCTAGCAAATTCAAACTCTGGCTCTCCTAGCAGGCTAAACAAAACTCTACCACCTATGTAATCTATACTAGCATGGTGTCTACTCAACCAATCCATCCCGAGTACAATATCGTAACTCGAAAGTGGCATTACAAGTAGTCACGTACTCAGCTCCCGACCTCCCATTGTAACCCTCCAATCTTTACAAATATCACTAACCAGGATAATGTCGCCCCCAGTCATGAAATTGCAAGTCCTAAGCAAAGACTCAGCTACCAAATGATGCTTCTGAGCAAAAGAAACAGATACAAAACTATGGGAAGCACCACTATCAAACAAATCTAAAGATGGAATAAAATCGAGGAGAACATAACCTGCGATGACATCTCCGGTGGGCTCGGCCTCCTCGACCGTCATAGCAAATGCTCGTCCCTGAGGTGCACCTCCTTGATGCTGGTGCTGGGCGTAATATTGTTGCTGGGTCGAAAGCGGCGGTCCCCTCGGCTGTACTGCAGGTGGCCTCGCATATGCTCTCTGAGATGGAACTGCTCCCTAAGCTGTAAAACAAGGAGAAATGGGATAATATCTCATCTGATACCCCTTTGCGCCACAATATAGACAAACTCCCAACCCCTTCCTGTAAACTTTCCAAATATGGTCGGGCTTCTTGCAGAAGTGGCAGGGAGCTTGCTGTGATTGTCTCTACTACTAGAACGGACCTTTACAGCGTTCTACCGCCGATTCTGCGGCGTAGGCTGGACGTACCCACGGCTCATGCCCGATTTTCGGGTGCGGGTCGTGACAACTACTGCTGTGGTGCCTCGTAAAACGGTGCCCTAGCTGGAGTCTGGTACTACTGTGGCTGCTGAAAAGGCCTAGAATGGAGAAGAGGACGTTTAGTAGGCACAACGTTGCTACTAGCCCCCAAAAAAGAATCGCGGTCTCTCTTGGGCTTCAGGTTCCACTCCCGCTCGACCTTGCGTGCCTCCGCAAGTATCTCTAAATACATCTCATAAAAAGACGGAATGAGGATCTTTACTTTCCAGTTTAGACCCTCATAAAAATGGAGAGCCCGAACCCCTGGCTCCCTCACCAAATACTCCGCAAATTGGCTTAACCTCCCGAACTCTGCGGCGTACTCCTCTACGGACATGCTCCCCTGAGTACCTCAAACTGCCTCCCCAAGTCTAATCTATCCGCCCAAGCGAAGAACTTCCTCTTGAAGAGGTCCTTGAACACCTCCCAATACTACCCCGCATCAGCAAGAAGTAGCTCATTCCTGAACCAAGTACGGGCGATGTCGAACAGCTAAAGTTCCACTGCCTCAACCTTTAGATCCTCAGCAAGACGGGATACCCTCATGAGATACTCGATATCCTTGAGCCAATCATCAGCGTAAATGATGCCCTCGATCCCCTTGAAGACCCAAGGTTCCTGCTTTTTCAAGTCCTGGTTATTATCCGGCCGAAGCTAGGCAACCTGCGGAGCAACCTACTGCTGGACCGGAGTCTACTGTAGTAAGGGAAAGCTGATGAGCACTCTCAATACCCTGTCGTAATACGTAGGTCTGCCTCTGGTGACCCTTTGACTAGGCCCTCCGAGCCTCCATCATCTCGCGAAATAATGCGAACACCTGAGTCGCATATGTCAGTATGGAAGGTAGAGGTGAAAGTCTATCAGAGATAGCTGGAACAGTCCTCTGTGCTGGAGGTGGACCCCCGAACGCAGCTAATACGCCAATCACCAAAGAAGTGACTGGTGCAGGCGCTCAAAAAGTCGTAGATCTCTCAGAAATTGATCCTCTCTGTTGTGATCGGGTCTTAGACGACATCTTAAGGCAAAGCGAAAGGAAAGAATCAATATGGCATACGATATAATATATTCAAAGGAGGATAGTTAAAGCTCAATTATCAAATATCAAGGAAGAACAGTTAAAATAAATAATACAGTTTTTTCTAGTTGTGATTGAGTATTCTGAGCCAATAGCCTATATCATATATCCTGAAACGGGCTTGTAATAGCACTCAAATTAGAGCACCACTATAAATTGCACTAATCGCGACCTCGAAGACCTGTATGGGCTACCACTAAAAATGTGTCACGACCCGCACCCGGTGTAGGGGCACAAGTAGTGAACAACGTCCAGCCTACGCCACAGCATCGACGATATAACGTTGTTTGGGTAAACTACACTATCTAACAAAAATGATCATCAAGGTATATAATGCCACCAATGAAATATAAATACTCAATCACAGAACTATAAGATGGAACAACGCATTAATATGATATAAGAAATTAAAAAGTCAAGATACAACTCATAAGACAGAAATAATATCCAATGAGTCAACAAATATAATATAAGACTAACAATCAAAGCTGGAGAAAAATCCAGTATAATATAAACCTGTCTACTGAACTATAGGTAAAGTGTCATCTGTCTCAACTGGGATGAGTCCCTCCTGAGCCACAGTCTCTAGCTCTAAGCCAACTACGTCTTGAGGCCCGTAATGAGTGGGATACCACTCCTCAGTGTCATATAAAAAAAAAATATCCAGTCAGGATTGGAGCAAAGTATACCTCTAACAGCAGTTCCAATAAATGATAAAAACTATGTATCAGTAAATAGAGAGCATATACAAGATGAATAGAGCATGGCAGGAATATACAAGAATACGGAAATACATGAATACATACAAGAGATATCAACATTATATATTAAATAGATGGATATGACTATCTAAGTGAGTGAGTACCAGTGATAACATGCGATCGGCTTAGAAACTTGCAAAGGAAAATGGCTTGGTTAATCATACGTGAGGTGTATGATTAACACTCACAAGAATACATGAACTGCAAATGGAGGGTATGATCAAATATCTACACTTACACTCTCCGCCCCCGACTGGTATAATGGATCCAACCATGACATGCTACAACACATGAATCACAGAGCAGGGGGGCAACCTTCTCAGGAACAGTGTCTCATCCATGCAAAGGAATCACAGGACATGCACAAGAATCACAGAAATAATAACATCTCATGACGAGATCCGGAATATACCAATCTGTATAAACAAGTGTCAGTAAATCAAGGATATCTACACTAAATACAAGGAACATAGAGAATATCATAAACGGGAAACTATCAGACAATGTACTCGCCCGGAATTCGGTAAACAATATCAAAGATGTCCGGAACGGTGCCTCAGAGACCTAAATATAAAATATTACATAAATACACGGTTTTGAAATAAATACAAGTTAAATTAGCCCAAATCTAGGTCTTTAGGTCAATTCTAAGTCAAAACAGTCAACACTAGGTCAAACTAGCCAAACTTGGTCAAACTATCTATTTCTATGTTGTATGAGTCTATCTTTAAGATATTGGGTCCATACACCATGTATCTAGGCTATACTAGCTATAACAGGATACTAGAGTATTAATATTATACCATATCGTAAGACACGTAATATCTTATAAATGAAAGTACTATAAAATATATACAAACATAATATATATATCCTAGTATCCCTAGCTACAAGTACTATTGGACACCTTGGCTTTAAGCCAACCCGGTATCACACTATCTAACCCACCTTGACCCAATACCTTGAATCAACTCCTTTACCTTACATTACCTTGGTATCACAATGTAATACTTACTAACTTATCAAACTAAGACAAGTAACTAGCTAAGGTTTATAGATACA
>JAYESA010000007.1:182556372-182813423 GCA_036927795.1 Iris macrosiphon | reverse complement strand
ATTATACCTTAGCTCTATCTCAACTTTAATCTAGTATCTAGGTATCATATCTAACATGATACCTCAATAACTAACCAAAACCTTCACTTAATACTCAAATCCCCTTCCTGGATACTCAGTATCACTGATACACAACCTAGTTCACTTATACCTCACATAATACCTTAGCGAACACAATACTTACCCTACTTAGCCACTAACCGAGACTTCAATGACACATCACACTCACTGCTAAGATATATACTCTAATACTTGATACCAACTTGAATGTCAAATACCCCATTGATACACTAATAACCAGACTTATATACATCATCAATTACTGTCACCCTCACATTTTTATCCAATGGTAGTTTGGTAATTGTCAATGGGTATTATTATTTTAGGATTATTTATAATTAATATTTATGCATGGCATAATTTATCTATTTATTATATTATTAATTATTACTAGTATAGATTTATTTTGGACTTGTGTAGTGGACCAAACCCAAATATTTAGAAAGCATGAAACAAACATTTGGACTAGTCTAAGTTGAGCCCATAAATTAGGCCCATGGATTAGGAGGCTTGATTAATTAGTGAAATCATTAGACTAGAACCTTTCCTCCCTAATTTTTTTTATGAGAGGCTCCAAGGGGTATTTGTTTCATTTCACATTATGTAGAGAGTGTATATAGGCCGGCCCCCTCCTTGAGGAGAGAGAAAATCATTCATTTAATTCCAAATTTTAATTCTAGATCTACAATTTTCTTCTCCAAATTTCCTCCATTTTCTCACCAATTCCCTTCTAATTTCATCATTGAGGTTGCTACATCAAGGATCTATAAGAAGAAAGCAAGGAAAAAGGAGAAGAAGGCTAAAATCTACAAGGAGAGGAGCTACTTGTCAATTGGGACCTTTTATTGAGAATCTATCTCCCAATAGCTACAATTCAGTTTTTCCCTTTCTATTAGACTCTAGATCTGAGATTTTACCATGAGAAAGAACCCACATGCATAGGCTACCCATAGGATTTGGTTTCGGGTCAATTGGAGATCTACGGTGGAAGTTATGACCAATTTGGTGCCAATTTTTGGGAAATTCCGAGATTGGCACATGTAGTGCTTGTCAATTTATCTAATAGATCTAATTGACCCTTGATTGTTTGTTTGTGACTAGTGTCATATCCATAATTGGATATGTGTAGGTCGTATCTCGTTAATTTGACGAAACGGGTTAATTTTGGGAGTTTTTCTCCGACACGGGGCCTTGTGCATATCATATTGTGACACGGACACGTAAATACTCTAATTTCTATACGTATTATTCATAAGTTATGTATTAGACTTGTACGTGTCCTCCGAGATGCGTTTGGTTGTGTGTTAGAGCCGTATCGCAAGTGTATCATAGAGAAAGTGTGATACGGGTGCGATACGCTCCATGTGTTTGTTGTTTGACTTATTTTACTATACGTGCATGTGTAATTACATATATATATGCTATCTATGGGTTATATAGAGTATATCTCCGACACGGGGCCTTGTGCATATCATATTGTGACACGGACACGTAAATACTCTAATTTCTATACGTATTATTCATAAGTTATGTATTAGACTTGTACGTGTCCTCCGAGATGCGTTTGGTTGTGTGTTAGAGCCGTATCGCAAGTGTATCATAGAGAAAGTGTGATACGGGTGCGATACGCTCCATGTGTTTGTTGTTTGACTTATTTTACTATACGTGCATGTGTAATTACATATATATATGCTATCTATGGGTTATATAGAGTATATAATAGGATAATTGAGTTTATATAGTAGTGTGGGTCTATATGTATTTAGATATTTGGCATATATATATGTGTGTGTGGTTAGATATGTATGTACATATCTAGTAATAAGGGTTGATTCATATTGGTATATGGAATAGGGAGGTATATAGCTATATATGCATTGTTACCTATATGTGTATATACATATATAAATATACCCAGTTGTGTTAGAGTGTTGTGTAGTGTTGTGTGTCTGTGTGGGTATGAGTGTATGAAGGGGGAAAACTCGACACAGGGAACAGACCACTGTGTGCAGATGCACCCTTGAAGACTCGACACAGGGAATAGACCACTGTGTGCAGATGCACACATAAAAACTTGACATAGTGACAGCAACAGAGGTTGCACCACTGTAGACCAAAGAGTCAGCAGTTCCTGTAAAATAGGATAGAGTATAGTTGGTTAGTTGTTAATGATATATCTTGGTTGTGTATATATATATATATATATATATATATATATATATATATATATATATATATATATATATATATATATATATACTTGCATTGGTTGATTGGTAGCAGTTAGACATTTATTAGCTAAATGCAATAGGAGTAGTTTACCAAGGTATCACCAAGGTATTGGGCCGATACCCAAGACATTAAATTGGGTGTCGAGGTAGTTGCGATACGCATTGGTGCAAGGCCAAGGTATCCTAGCTATATTGTTTTGAGATATTATTACTATTATATGCGACTTATGTATATATATAAAAACCTATTTTCATATTAGAAAAGTTGCGTATCTTAGGATACGGCTCCTTGAATGCATTGTTGGGTGTTAGTTTAGCTAGCATAGCTTCATAGTATATCGACTTAGTGATTTAGCATCAGACTCTTGCAACATAGAATTCATTGGTTTGACTTAGAAATGGCGTATTGACCTAGAATTACATCAGTTTCACTTATTTTCATTATTGAACCTTATATTAATGCGATATACCATATATAGGTTGTGAGATACCAGCTTGGGCATCGAGAGACACACTTTGCTCAGGACTTCAGGCGAGTATATTTCTCTGATTGTTTTTAATTCATAATATTGTATATATGCATGTTCTAGAATTGTATACATTGATTCCGACACAGTAATTTCACGGACTGGTGCTATATGGATCCCGTCAGGAGGTGTTATCCCCTACCGTGTGCAACGGGTACCCAGTCACATGTATTTCATCGTGTGCATCGAGTATTGACTTTCATGTGCTTCTTGTGCATCCACTATTTCTTGTGCTAGTGTGATTATATCGTGATCATGTACGTACGTGTCGTGATTGGATCCATGAGTATTGGTTGGGGAGGGGGAGTAGGAGTTGGTTATGTGATCAAAGCCCTATTGATCTCATGTGCATGTCGATTATACACCTAATGTATAATGGAGTTACCTTTATACCTCATGTGCAACCTAAGCCGATCACATAACGAACTTGTACTCTAAACCACATAGATAGTATTCTTGTTCTCTACTTGCAGTTATTTCTTGTATTTACTTCCAGTTCTTATTGTGCTTATTGCTTGTTCACCCTATATTGTATATTCTTTCTACTTGTGCATCTTGTATCCTTTTTCTATTGCTTGTTATATATGCTCGATTATGCTATTAAAACTGCTTTCAGAGGTATGTACTTCGCTCTAATCCTGACTGGATATAATTTTCAGATGATTGATTAGAGGAGCTGTGTCCCACGTAGTACGGCCCATAGGAGGGTGAGACTTTAGAGGATACTTCCCTAGATCCAGAGGACATAGTACTAGTGACTGAGGAGGTTTAGTTTATGTTTAGAGATTCTTATATTAGACTATTCTTTGTTGAGATTCACAGATGTACTATTCTTTCATATTGTGGATTGTATCTTTCTTCCTTCGCTTCGTGCATTATTCTTCCTTAGTTTGTTTTGTGATTGAGATTAATTATACTTGTGAGATACCATATTGCTCCTCCGTTTGGAGTTGAGATGATTGACAGGTACCATATTATATTATTGAGATGTTAGATAGTTAGAAATAATCCAGACATTGTTCTACCGCCGATTATGTGGCGTAGGCTGGGCGTAACCACGTACTCGTGCCCGAATATCCGGGTGCGGATCGTGAGCCATTGCACCACTGTGCACACTCTAGGTTCACTCCAGACACTCAAGTTGAACATACCTACATCTTAAATTTACACCTCACCACATTGCTCTCTTTGCTGTGCTAACTGGAATAGCACCACCCCACTTGTGCACATGTATTTATGTGCACTGCCTCTTACCTTGCACTTGAACACTCTAATACACCTACCTGACACACTCTCTTGGATAGTCCTCTGCACCAATATTGCCCATCTCCCATCTGGAATACTGCACAGTCCAAGACTTGCCCCATCTACCTGATGCTGAAATCTAAGCACCGACCTTAACATTTAGGATTGAACCACTCATCTCACTGCTGCCTCCTAATGTTGTACTTGCTGCTGGTAACTAGGCAGTTGTTGCCATTTTTTTCTTCCTGCTTGCACATGCTCTACTTTGTACTGCCTGCTTTAATCCTTGCTTTTGCTGCATCAGTTTTTTTGCCCACTTCTTGCAGATACACAAACACTTGTGCACGGTCTGGGACCTCCCTCTCCTAGATATGAACACAGGTACATCAACACCTAGCTTGCTGCTCAACATATACTCCTCAAGTCCTGACACTAATCTCCACACTCCAAGCACCAAGTACTCACACAAGCACACTCTAACACAACATCTCTGTCTACGGTTCATACTTGGACCTGCTGCACACGAAAATTGGATATCTCTACTGGATACATCTATACTCTAAGCCACTGACTTACGAGTATCACATACAAACTCAAAGCATACACTCATCTACACAACTGTGCACCAATGGACACTCAAACTCGAGCGCCTCACAACCTTCACTCTTCCCTCTAGCTCCAAGCCACTCACCTACTGCTATAACTCGACTAATCCCCCACTGTTCCTTGTGTATCAGTGATTGCTAATACACCAATCCCTCATAGCCTCACACATAAACTTCACAACACACTCACACAAGCCAAGCCCTCACAACTGAACCTATTGCACATCTAATACTCACTGTCAGTCCTCATGCCCATATTGTGGACACAGTCACAGGTGCAAAGTCTCCCCCACACATCAGACACATACACACACAGTGCACTCAGTGTACACAGTACACTAGCACCCCCCCACACACATTCATCCAAAACATCAATCCATATATAATGTATATAGATTCACTAATATGTTTACACACATACTTATCTATAATTATATACATTTATATTAATAGTGAATGAAGTATCAAATAAATCCATTTCCAATAGGAGTCAATTTGTCAAACACTTGGAGTGCCTAAGTCATGATACTCTCTATAATGTCATGATACATTATCACTCTTATGCCAAATTCCCCCAATACTCTATTAATAAAAATATACCTATTAAATACAAATATATATATATATATATATATATATATATATATATATATATATATATATATATCTAATATGATTAGTTACAAAGAAGGATGGAGAAAAAAAATACACCCATGAACATAAAACCCCCAATATGGACACATCACCATGTAGGAATCAAAATGGAATCAATGTAAACTCATTCTCCCCTCTTATGGGTATTCCTAATCCATGGGTGGGCTCCAAATGACCAATAAAAAACAGAATTTAAAAGAGAGGTTTGAGTATTCACCTATTGGGAGATTGATTCCCAATGCAAAGCCAAGGATTTCCTAGCCAACCTTCTTGTTCTCCAATGCTCCTTGGAACCCAAGCTTCTAGGCTTCTTAGATGAGGGAAATGAGAGGGATTGGGGTTTGATTTTCTAAAATTTGGTGGATGAATAAGGAGTTTTGGGGAAGAACTCAATATAGGATTTCATGAACATTAAATAGGGCTCGAGGGAGGCTCTCCCCTCTCCTATATAGGGCCGGCCAAGTGAAACCCTAGGTCTAGCTAATGCACAATATCTAATATGCCCTCTATGGTTGTCATGAAGAGTAGTTTAATTAGTGGGATTTTTATAATCTAATGAGGGGTTTAACTAGTTTCTAATTAATAAAGGAAATTGACTAGTTTGGTCCAAAAATGACTAGTCTAAGGTTGAGTCTAATTGTCACATCAAGTCTATCCCATTAAATCATATTATTAATAACAATAATATATATATATATATATATATATATATATATATATATATATATATTGTAAATGATAAAAATGTCCCTATTCTAGAAATATGGTAGTGATAGTAATTAAGGAAGGAAGGTTCTTCTCCTAATAGTTTGACTAATTAATCATCAACTTAATGAATTGGGCTTGTTTGTTGGGCTCAAATCTAATTAGAAATAATGTTGGTCCATGAGTCCAATCTAAACTAATTAGGTCCACTAATACAAGTCCAAAATATCATGTAGCCTACTAACAATAAATAAATAATACAATAATTAAATATTAACATGCACAATAAATTATTAAATTATGAAAATGACCAAAATACCCTTCCTATAAAATGTGATAGTGACAAGTCTACCCCCCTTAAAATAATTTCGTCCTCGAAATTCAAAGATGAAACTACCCCTAAAAAAGCAAAAATATAATCAGGAAAGAACATACCTCAAGGTACACACAAATACGGGTAATACTCTTGCATTTCATCCTCCCTCTCCCAGGTAAACTCACTCGGAGAGTGATGCCTCCATGAGACGCGTACCAAGAGAATAGTCTGGTTCCTCAGCACCTTCTCTCTCCGATCAAGAATCTCAACTGGCTGCTCTGGATAGCTAAGAGTAGGGCCAAACTCTATCTTCGAGTGATATAATACGTGACTAGCATCCAGGTTATAAGCAATTTAGAAATAACATGTATCATATGAATTTAACTAATTGGGCCAAACACAAGGAGTAAATAATCCATAAGAGAACATATAACAAAGAAAAATATTGCTACTATAAGTGCTAGAAGTGTAGGAGATGAGCTGGCCACATGCAAGAAATATGTCGCATGCAAGAAGCTGGCCGCCTGGATCAAGCTGGCCGCATGGGTCAAACTGGCCGCATAGATCATCGCAAGGTCCACTCCTCGGGACAAGGGTTGAGTGACGAGAATAAATACAAGGCCAAAAAGTGACTGATGTGACTAACCAATAAAGCGTGTCAGGGAAGTGATCGATGTGACTGGCCAATAAAGCGTGTCAGAGAAGAAAGGACAAATTCAGGGGAATCATGCAAAGGCGGCGCTGAGTCATGTATTAGAGGACAAAAGGAATACATAACTCGGGCCGCATAGACAATTTTGGCCGCATGCTCCTATGGGACGCATGCTACTCTGGGCTGCATGGAATCATGAACTTAGAGAAATTTCTTTCGTTCAAGTTCCATGCATTTGGTCAAGAGACGCATGTGCAGATTCAGTCATGCGTCCAACAAGATGGCCGCATGCTGAGTTTGGAGCGAGGAGTCCAGGCCGCATACAAAGCAGGCCGCATGGAGCTCCTTCGTCCCAGAATAACAAGTTTCAGTCATGAAAAAGCTCTAAGTCCTGAAAATATGATTCTCCATGAAATCCTCATTTCCAGCCCAAATCCAGAGAAGTAAAGTTCTAAATAACTTGAAATCAAATGCTCTCTCACATAGAACAACTAGTTTTGGAAAACAACAAGTTTTAAGAGATCAAAACCATAAAAATGTCAAGAACACATTAAACTAAAAATGTAGATCTAGTCCAATCAAGCTATCAAAACTGAAAATACCAAGAAGTAAACATGCATAGGAGTTCATAGAGCACAATATAGACTAATAAAATGCAAGAAATCCACAATAATAAAAACTGCAAGTTCTTCCTCATTGGTAAGATGTACTTGCCTAAAACCACCACTAACTACTACCACGACTACCAAGGGAAAGGGGAGGGGGACCGGCCTGGGCTGCTCTCGGCTAGGGAGGAGAGGAGAGGAAAGGAAAAGAAAATAAAAAGAGCAAAAAAGTGAAATAATGGGGAAGAGAGAGAAAGAGAGGGGTTATATATCAAGGATAGTTAACACTATTCACAAATCTAGAAATTATATAAGAGCAGCTAGAGAAATCCAGAAAAATATACGGGAAGCAATATACAACAATAACACACATATACAAGATATGGAAATAAAAAATACGCGATAGTGAGACGAGTCTCACAAACACTAAGTAAAGCAAGTGATCACATTAAGTAAGCAAGTGATACTCTACGGTATCGAATCATAAGACTTTCAAAAATCCTATCAAAATTGAAATGTAACTCGTGTATCGAGTTTTATCCCATATTTTTGTCAAAATCGAGATAAGTTCGATAGTGAATATCCAAAAAATCCAAAACTCACAAAAATTTGGTCACACATGTGTGCACTAGTGCCATGATGCACTATGCCAAGAAGCTCGACAATCTATTGTTAAATTGGAACCCTAATTAATCATCGAAATCCAAGAACTCCAATATGTTCACTGTTGATTTTAAACCAATAACATGCTAGCGGCACACCAGTGACATTTCGACAGCAAGTTATCTAGTCTGACACTAGATATAATCCATTCGTGCATCAACATAATACATGTCTCGATCGACCATTTCTTGTCCAAATAAATCCAGACTTCGTGATGTGCTCCCCGTCCCTTAAGGGACACGTGAGCCCAATTTGAGGTGATTCGTCAATCATATGTGAGATTATGAAAAAATCCTATAAAACCTGAAAACATCGATAACTCGACTATTTCTCGACCGATTCAAGAAATGTTGAGTTATCTAGCATCATCACGATGCCTTATATTTATTGAGCTCAAGAAATCAATAATCCAATGACAAAAATCCAAACACAAATGAGGACGGACCTTTGATCAAGCAAGGTATACTTGCCCGCACAGCCGATACGACCAATATCCTAATATGTAGTGTACATGAGTATAGTCCATCTCCAAGTCGGCTCAAAAGCACAAGCTTCAGACTCACAACTCTCAACGAGCTCACGAAGAAGGGAAGGGTGTTATGTTATAGGGGTTTAAGAGAGAATGAAAGGGTTTCTAGAAAATGAATTGAAGGAAAAGATTTAAATAACCCTTGAGAATTTATCGTGGTGTTCGATCGTGATCGAACAGTCACGATAAATCCAAACTGCTACTAGTGCTGTGTTTCTTGCCCGATTAGCATGCCGACGGCATACCAACGACATGTCGACGGTATACCGACGATATGTTGTTGGCTCAGGGTAACTTAGGATTTTTATCTGATTTGGGCATGTATTTTTATATATGGGTCATATATCAAGTATGTGACAATGCCACAGATCTCTACAAGTATCGTATAGTTTGACAGTCAATTAGTAACTCCAGGAAATCTATAAATTCATTATCTATTACATAAGTAATTAATAACTTAAATTTTTTGAATATCTCATGTGTCTAACCTGTTCGATCCTTGGTGCACGCAAAATAAGAAAAATAATGAAAACTGAGAAATCTATCAATACACAAATCCAGTAATGCCACCATGATACAAATCTCGATCATCAATGACTCGCCTAGCAAAAATCCAAAATCTATGATACAAATCACAAAAATCAAATTTTTTTGATATACGAACGACTTGCCAGAATATAATAAATGGGAAAATCCAATACCGTATAATATACACTCGTACCGTATGAAAATACCATTGTAGTGAGGCGAGCCTCACATCAAGTTTCGGGGAGGTAAATCGGGTCCAACCCATTTTCGATCGGATTCGAGCTAGGTCCAAGTCTTAGCATAGATCGACCTAGCCCAGTCTAGTCCGACCCAACTCAGGTTCGAATGGATAGATTTTTTTGGTGCTTGGGCCATTTCACAACCATCTCACAACTTGACCTTGAAGGTAAAAAGTAAATCCTTGTACAATTACATGGGAAAAAAAAGAAAGAAAGAGTTAATTGTCGAAATGGTACATGAAGAATGTAGTGTTTGCCATTTTGGTGATCGAATTTTTTTGGCCGAAATTGTGCATGATCTTTGCATTTTTTCTCAATTTGCACCTGAAGTAAATTTCGTTGGTGTTTTTGGATGTAAATCGATAAAAATGGACATGTGATGATTGTCACATGCTTTATTTTTAATGATTATTTTGTTCAGTTTTTGGTTTTGGACTATCATTTTTAGAAGAATATTAGTGTTTGAGAAAATTGTTTGGATAAAAATAGTTAAAAATCGTTAAAAATAGTAGTCGAAAAAAATTTGACAAAATAATCATTAAAAATAGGACACGTGACCATAATATATTCATTTTTATCGATTTTTATCCAAAGATATCAATAAAATTGATTTCATATACTAATTGAACAAAAATATAAAGTTTATGTACTATTTCGATAAAAAAAATTGGATCACCAAAATGACAAAAAAATCAGCAATTAACTCAAAAAGAAAATAAGGAAAAGGATATCGTGATATCACATGCATTGATGTATGTAATCATTGAATGTCATGTAAAAAAAAGTTGGTGAACTACAAACCCGGAGATGGTCCGGGCCAGCCAACCCGGGGTCAGCACCAGCAGAATCTAAATCCTGGCTGGACGCCAAGCTGTAAACCTAACCCTAGAACTTAAGTACGCCCCCCTTCCTTTTTTTTTTCCTCCTTCCTCTTACTCTCAACTTGAAGAGAGAAAAGAAGCAAAAACCCTAGAGAATTCTTCGTCCCCCCACTATTTTTTTTTCTAGATTTTTTTTTTCTTCGAGCAGCCATGGATCCTCCGAGCCTCGTCGCGATCTTCCAGGCGGCTCTGAGCCCCAATCCCGACGAGCGGAAGGCGGCGGAGGCGAGCCTCACCCAGGTCCCAAACCCTTAGCTTTATCTCCAATAGAGTCATAAGTGTCGTTCTGATTTAATTCTGTGCTTGGTAGTAGATCTCGAGCAGATTCAACGAATCCAAAATTGCGTTTTTGGGTTATATTTGTGATGTTCTTCGCCTATTAGAGCCGATTTTAGTGTTGGAAGACAAATATTGTTTGATTTGAGCATGTAGCAATCGAGTGTGTTGAATGGATCTTCTGCTTTGTTTCATCTACTTTTATTGAATTTAGGATGAACCTTTGATTGAGTAGTATATCCATCTATGCTTTTTGTTTGTGCTTTTTGTGGTTATATTTGTGATGCTCTTCACCTACGTGCACTTTTATGCTTGGTTTTATCTATTTTTATTGATTTTTCTCGTGATTTTAATGATTTTAGATCTTGAGAGCTCTTGATGATTGTATTTGTATGGTTAATATATCGAATTTATGATGGCAGTTTGATTAGTGTTGTAAAGACGTTCTTTTGTTGCTATCTGATATTATATTACCTTTATATGGAAGAGAATCAATACTTTTGTCTTCAAATTTCAGGTTTTTGGATCTAACTTGGCATTTTATATTAAAAGCTTCTCCAAATCTCATTTCAATTTCATAAAGTTGACATTTTTGGTAGCCAGCATTGTTCTTGTACAACTGTGGATATTTGTCTAATCTTTTAATAGCTTTTGCGTCAACTCAGATATGAATTTCTTATCTAGTTAATACACTACAGTACTAGTAGTAGAAATAGATAAGTATAATGTCCAAAAATTTGAATACACTGAGAATGTTAAAAATTCCCACGAGTAATTATGTTACAATGAGAATGTTGAGTATTTCATATGCTAGATATGTGCTAGGAAATCATTAGATGGTTGATATTAATAGTTCAGATAATTCAATAATTTAGTTAATTAAACAACAAAAACGTTAATCTAGGAGGGTGGGTTTCTATATATTGAACTTGTAAACGTATCTCTTTCTGTTTATAATATGCAAATGTTTTTATATGCAGATCCAGTTTGCACCACAACATTTGGTGAGGTCACTGCAGATCATAGTGGATGACAAATGTGATCTGGCTGTGCGCCAAGTTGCTAGTATCCATTTCAAGAATTTTGTGGCCAAGAATTGGTCACCTGATGAGCCTGGTACGTGTAAATGCATATGATACGTGGTGATTACTTGGCGAGTCTTGGGAAATTCTTAAATTTGCGTGTTTTCTGTTTGTAGGTCAGCTTCAAATTATCTCAGCAGCTGATAAGGCCACGGTGCGGGATAGTATCCTTGTTTTTATCACTCGAGTTCCACCGCTATTAAGGTACATAATCTCTCTCTTCTGATTTGGCCTCAAAAATGCTACCTGATCGATATAAATGTTAAAATTTGCATTAACATTTTTTTTAAAGATGCATTCCTTTTATATATCTCAATAGGTGTAGAAACCACATGATTTGGTGACGACTGCTGGTTCTATGTTTATATTCTAGATATACTGTTTTAGCTGACATTGTTGATTGGCATTGTCTACGGGCGCATAACTCCAAACAATATGTTTTCTTTTGAAGTTGTATTTCATTTGTACAAAATTTCAAGATTTTATGTTGTTTTCTATTGTGTATATTGAAATTAGAGCTTCATATGTGTAGAAGCATGGAAAATCTAGTCATGCGGCTTATATGCAGGCCGCATCCTCATGCTGAAGACTGGTCCATAGTCATCCCCCAATTTGCCTGGACAGACAAAGAGAGCCGAGTTGCATAATGTGCCCTCTGACACGGCCTTCAAGGGTCTGCTCTGCCCTTACTGCCTCGAAAAGTGTGAGAGAGACGGCGACACACCATCCGACAGAAAAGTCACGACATGCATTAATGACTTCGTCAGAACGCACAGAGAGCACATATGCGGCTACATGACCTATTCGTCCTCGCCAATATGCTGCCAGAGTGTCCATTCGACCACGACCCAAACGAGAGCACGTATGCAGCTACATGACCCATGTGGCCTCGCCAACATACGACCAGAGTGTCCATTCGACCAAGGTCCAAACGAGAATACGTATGCGGGTTACATGACCCATGCAGCCTCTTCAACATGCGGCCTAGTTGTTGTGCGGCCTCCAGCTCACAAGATCTTCCTGTTTCAACTGCAGAGATCTTCGCACAGTTGGTGCTGACTACGTGTCCAGCTGACCAAGTCACACCCACAACGGGTTGATAACAACTCCGAGATCTCATCAACATCATATCTCAACCAAGGCCACGTGGCAATCTGACCATGGCTTGCGGCAACAGTTGCAACCGCATTCTGTTGGAGGAGCCTTATGCGGCCACCAAACAGAGGCATATGCGACACCCATAGTCCATCAACACGATGGCTATAAATAGGAGCAACTTGAACGTTCTAAAGGTCGGCTTTTTCTGCTTCGGAGAGAGACCGAACCAAAAGGGGCTGGCCGACTATCTGCGAATCAACACTCAGTTGAGAGAAGAGTTTCCGCATCGGATCGTCCACGGAGTAAAGAAAGTTGCTATACTCCTAACCCTCCATCGTTATCCTCCAGAAAATAAATTTGTACTTAGATTGCTTCCTAGAACTCTTCTTTGTACTCTCTTAGTTAATCAAATCTAGTTCTCCCAGTTCTCGTTTTGATATTAAATGGCAAACACGGTGGCGACTCTGCTAGGGAATTCCTTCTCTTCTGTTGAGAAGTCAGTGACGCAGTCCGATGCGGCCAAGATCGGCTCGACACAAAAGATGCTGGTGGTCCGCTTCGACCAGCAAGTGTTTGAGGACATGCTCTCCGGGGACAGCTCGGGTTCTTCTCCAAGGCAAGCAAAGCCCAAGAACCGCAGGACGTGGGTGGCAAAAGCCTCTGAGCCTCACCCAACTTCGGAGCATGAGCTCCCCGTCTCTCTCCATACCGCAGGGACCTACAGAACGTGGGTGGCTAAGGCCACTGCGTCCCACCCAGCTTCGGAGCAGGCGCTTCCAGCCTCTCACTCTGTTGCCCATGACGGTCGTCGGACGAAAGCCCATAACGTCCACATCTATGCGGCATTCCGGGCTGACGCAGAGACTGTTCAACACCCAGACTCTAGCAGAGGAAAACACTACGATGCCAGACGTCCTGGTTTTGAGGCAGCTTCTATGCGGCCAAGGGGGAGGCCGCATAAGACTGCCCATGCGACATCAACTCACAATCGCAGACAGCAGGCTACATCCGGCCCTAATAGCAACAGAACCCTTGTTTTCGATCGTATCTCATGCTGCGCAAATCCTATGCGACCCACTGAGAATGGTGAAAACCCAAAACTGGACTCTTCATACTACGCGCCTGCGGTAGCTAAGCTGAAGAAATCCAGGGCAGTGCGAGCACGTCAAGCTCAAGCAACTGCTCATACGACCGACTGCCAACATGCATCGCTAGTTATTACGCGAGCCTCTGACGGAAAGTTGTACAGGACTGACCCATGCGTACAGCCCACTGGGACTAATGGACAGTGTTAGTCTCAAAAGTCTTCCACCGGTTCCTCAGGGCAAGTTTGTGTACGAACCCCATGCCCGGGAGCAAGCACAACACCTACGCATCTGTGTGCCCGGGATACCCAGACTCACAAAGAGGATGCAAGGATAAAACACCCTTCGCATGATCTGCGTGACGTAATTACTCATAAACGCAAAGCAAGAAAAACAACTACGGCGTGCGACTTGCCCACTCCGAGGCACAATTGTGCCAACATCATTATCAACTGCTGCTGCAATAAAGCAGCAGTACTCACAGACAGGCAATCGGCCTTCCAGCGACTGCACCGGAAATTACCTACCCGGCAGCACCCCGAAGATCAGGTGCAAGTATCAGAGGAGGGGGAGTTGTCCTTCGCCTCAAGCTACTCAACTGGAAAGCTTCCCGTCGCCAAGGGAAGAAAATTGTTAAACACCTCCAGTCCGGCGCTCTCTACCACTGCATTGCGAAGGCGATTACCCGGAGGGCTCACAACGGCACTTGCGGAATGCGTCTTCCAAGGCACTGGCTCAAGGAAGAAGCTGTCAGCCCCTGGGGGTAGTTTTTCCTCAGAACCTCGGGGGTGGCCTAAGCTGGGGGTAGTGTCCCCCTGGACGTACGCAACAACCCGGCATTCCAAGGAGACAACGATTCTCAAGGAACGAACTCCGAGATTCCGGAGGGTAGCTACTCCCACCAAGACGACACAATCTTTTACGCCGGGGTAACATTTCCTCCGATTCTGAAGAAGATGTAGCACTTTCGGCTTTTTCTGAGGACAGTGATTCCGAGGAAGCTGACGTGCCTGTGGTTAATGCAGCATCTAGGGCTGGGGTTAGAATCCTCCGGAATCGGAAGATGGTGCGATGATACCTATCTTCTCTGAAGACTGTAACTCCCAAGGAACAGACAATGACATGTTTGGGGGTAGTCACACTCGAATAGTCAGAGCATCATCTGAAGTTGGGAGTAACATCTCCTTTGAGTCTGAAGACGATGCAACCATACCCGTCTTCCCTGAGGACAGTGCGACTCAGGAACCGTAAACGGAAGGGCTCGACGATCGCCAACGTCTTGATGCTCTTGAGGCAATGATGCACAGCATGAGTGTCACAATGCTACCTCTGGCCCAGGCAATACTGGAGATCAAGACAAACATGGTCCTGCCACCCTCAGGGCCCGCAGTAACTCTGCAAACCGGGGATAGCAATCTCCTGGTGATCCACGCCAACCCGTCATGCGGTAAGGACAATGATTTCCAAGAACCAGACAATGACATGTCTGGGGGTAGCCTCCCTCGACAAGAGAGAGCAGCATCCAAAACTGGGGGTAGAATTTCCTCCAAGTCCGAAAACGATACAAAACTACCAGTCTCCCGGAGGACCGTACGACTCAGATATTGGAATCCCCAAAGCCAAAGGGGACTTTCTCCTTCATTGACGACATCATTGAGATCTTTAACATACTGATGAAGGAAACAAACTTCGGCTACCCAACATTAGCTGGCCTGAAGAGGCTGACAAGGTCGATAACCCAAAATATTGCGTCTTTCATCGGTACATTCATCATCCAACTAGAGACTGTTCTGTGTTGAAGAGATGTATCCAGCAATTGATCAATGCCAATGAGCTCACCCTCGACTTCGAGGATAAGACGACCATAGCAAACATAGTATCCCTCCAATTTGGCAACTTTCCACTGACGGAAGCCTAAGACGGAGTGGTCCCAGCCCAGGCAACCAGGGAGGTCGTCAACCTCCCGTCAGCTCGCAACCGAGTAGCAAGCTTGGTATCACTTACCACCCCAAGAGGTGAGGTCTCTGCTCAAAGGCTGGTACAACAAATAGCGTCTTCAATGACCAGGTTAAAGGGGAAGCAATGCAGGTCTGGCCGCATGATCCTTTTCCTAGAAAGCACCACTTGTAGACTTTGGATGCTCAGCGCAGCTCGACAAGCTAAGTCTCGCATGACTCATCAGCAATGGTATAAGATAGGCAGCGCCCCATTATACGCATCCGAGCAAGTCTTCAGCGCAAGTACGTATCGCCCTCCATGTGCTCATGGTAGTTGTAACAAATCCTTGTAGGCAATAGACAGTGTTCTCATGCGCAATATACAAAAACGCGCAGCAAGCGATGGTCCTCGACGTAGTAGACAAACATGCGCACGCGACGGTGATCCTACGCACACAACTCAGCCAACTCCCTCATGTACACACAGTAGTGTTCCTGTGCACAGAGCTCCTTATTCGACGCAGGCTGAGTCATCAACAGTATTCAACGCAACAAATGATAAGCTGCCTCAGTTCCATCATTACAGCTAACAATCACTATCTCATGTCGAAAATGGGATACCTCCAAAAAGCTGAAGGTTTGGACTTTGGCAAATGACGGCGTACTCCTTTATAATCCGATAGTTATTACAGCAGCACTCGCAGAGGGCTAGGGTATGGAGATGCTTGTACGCGCCATGACTCACGAGACGGCCGACAAATCCCAACATAAAGGGGAGGGCCCGTTCATTGTGAAAACCGTGTTTCCCAACGACGCATACCGGCCAGGGAAACCCAGCGACGACTTGCTCATGGTACCTATCAACGACAAGTTCATAATAAAAAGTACTACGTCTAAACTAGACTTGTACTCCCCTCATCTCCCCAGCAGAGCAATCCTCAGGTCTATCTTTATGTTCAGATAGACCACACCCAGCAAATCACTCCTCAGCGAGTTTCTCGGACATCGGTTCACGTCCATATTACCTCTGAACTGTTGTCCTAACATTTCTTTCCGGCTGAGTTAGCCATGTCCAAGTGACCTCTGAGCAAACCTCCCGGGTTTTGGCTATCGATCATCACGTCCATATTACCTCTGATATCGGTTATCCCCACTTATCACCCGTACTCACCAAGGTACACCAGCGGTGTTAAGTCCACAAAAACTGCCACGTTCATATCACCTCTGGCAGGGCTTATTTCGAACTTATTACTTGCACTCTCGTGCACAAGAAGTAATAGGTCCACCAAAAACCCTCCGTGGGATGCCCGTAATGGAAACGAATAGTTCCAGTCCGCATTACCTCTGAACTACGTCTCTCCACTATCCCTACAGAATCATATCTTATCATGTCCACATTACCTCTGAGTAAGATATTTCTAGAATTTTTCCATGTCCATATCACCTCTGAGTAAAGTTTCGCACTTCGACTTTGCTGCTATCACATTCACATAACCCTTGATAGTGCTAGTCGTTTCAGCTTATTATCCGTACTTAAGGTATGCCATGGGTAATAAGTCCACAACCCAAGAGTCTGCCATATCCATATTACCTCTGAGCAAACTTCTTGGCTTTGACCATCGGTCATCACGTTCATATTAGCTCTGATATCGATTGTCTTCCAACTTATCACCCGTACTCACCAAGGTACACCAGCGGTGTTAAGTTCACAAAAACTGTCACGTCCATATTACCTCTGACATGGCTTGTCTTAAACCTATTACTTGCACTAACGTGCGCAAAAAGTAATGGGTCCGCAAAACCTATTACGTCCATATTACCTCAGATAGGGTTTGTTTCGAATATATTACTCGCACCACAAGTGCACAAAAGGGTAATAGGTCCACCAAATTTTTTCCAGCAGGATGTCCTTAAAATCCACAAAACCTATCACGTTCATATTACCTCTGATATGGTCTATTTCAAATCTATTACTCGCACCCCAAGTGCGCAACAGGGTAATAGGTCTACCAAAAATCCCCCAGTGGGATGTTCTCAGGACCGTACCTAACCTCTCGGTATGGCCATTGATCAGCTCACGTCTACGTCACCTCTGAGCTATCGTCCCCACATCCTCCTTCGAGAGTCTACAATGTCATTCGCCCCTCTGATCAAACCTTTCGTGTTGGCTATCGATTATCACGTCCACAGTACCTCTGATATCGATCGCCGTCTCAACTTATCACCTGTACTTAAATTTAAGTACGCCAATGATGTTAAGTCCACCAAACTTGCCACCTCTGACAAGGCCTAGTTCAAACTTATACTTGCACTCTCGTGCGCAGGAAGTAATAAGTCCACCAAAAATTTTCGAGTAGGATTTGCCATGTCCTTCGCACCTCTGAGCAAACCTTTCGGGTTGGCTATCGATTATCACGTCCACAGTACCTCTGATATCGATTGCCGTCTCAACTTATCACTTGTACTTAAATTTAAGTACGCCAACAGTGTTAAGTCCACCAAACTTGCCACCTCTGGCAAGGCCTAGTTCAAACTTATTACCTCATGCGCAGTAGGGTACCTCTGATATCGATTGACGTCTTAACTTATCACCTGTACTTAAATTATCACATCTGGCAAAGCCTATTTTTGAATTTAGGGTGCAAGTAATAAATTCAAAAATAGGCTTTGCCAGATGTGATAATTTAAGTACAGGTGATAAGTTAAGACGTCAATCGATATCAGAGGTACCCTACTGCGCATGAGGTAATAAGTCCACCGGAGATTTCCAAGCAAGATATCCTTAAAAAGTCATGGTATTGTACTACATTCATATTACCTATAGTACGATATCCAAAGCCGACACAAATGAATAGCAAAACAGATAAGGTAACTTTTATTTTTCTTCGCAAGGAGAGTAAAAGCAAAACTACATTTTCGGGGATTATCAAGACCCCAAGTCCGAGGGCAAAATGAAGGTACAAAAAAGTAAAAAAACTAATGGTGCTATGAGTCGGAGCATTACTCTGCTATCCGCTTACGGAGACGAGCAATGTGGCCGTTCAGGTACCTCCGAGCCCGACGCTCTAACTTCTTGGGCCATAACCTCCGGATCCTAGTAGCAAGCATAGGACTCGTGTTTGTCCTCTAGCTGTTGCACCAGAACCTCAACGCCAGCCGTGTTCTGCGTTGTGTGGCTCGCCTCAGTACATATGGCCTCCTCTTCCTGCTGGGCCTCCCGCAGCCTATTTTTTGTTGCGTCAAGCTCAGACTGGAGCCGTCTAATCTGCTCGGTTAAGTCCTTTTGCCGAGAAAGGCACTTCTCTCTGAGATCGTCCAGCCGGTCACGCCTCTCCCGCAATATTCGGAGATCACGTTGCAGGCACTCCATAGACGAAGCAAATAAGGCATTCTCTGTCTCCACCTTCCTTGAGAACTCGTTATATTCATGGGAGATCAGCATTCCCATGTCCGCCTGCTGATACTACTGCAGCTCTGTTAGGCATCTCTCTATCTCCTGCAGTTTATGGCCCAGAAAGTTGGCCAATTTCTCAAAGCCAGGGATACCCCTCAGAGAATGGACCTGGCCCTCAGCAAAGTGCCTTGCCCAGGCGAAGGATTTGTTGCGCTCCAACACACCCTCGATCCCCTTCTTCAAAAACATGTGGAAGCTCCGGATAGAAAGTTTGACGGTCTCGTCAATCTCTTCCAATGTAGCCAGAGTCGAGGGCGGAGGGATTGAAGAATAGGTCATAGGCGCGACAGGCGACACAACGGTGCTCAAAAATCTCGAAGGCGAAACAACAATAGAGAAGCAACCAGCAGTCCTGTCTGCGAGCCAATCTTTCATGGACGTCCGAAGAGCCTGGATGCCCGATAACTGAGCCGCAGATGCCGGAGTATTACCAAGACTGGGAACAGAAGTAGCAGGGTGCCTCGCCACATCGGCTCCCTCCAGTGCGTCATCCCTAGACCGCGTCGCGACGGCTTCGGGAGGTGGCACAACAACCTCAAGAGGGGGAACAACCTCATCACGACGGTTCACCACCTCACTACCCAGAGAAGCTTCAGTTACGGAGTCCCCGACAGCAACAGCTGGAGGAACAGCCGCCGCACCAGAAGAACCCGTAATGTCTGAGGGGTCCTGGACATACCGCGCATGGTGTCCTCCGCCTCCAGAAGAACGGGGGGAGATCTAGACCTCCTTTGAACAAGCCCACCACCTTGTTCTTCTTCGACATCTTCCTCGACGGCCACATCCATAGTCTGCAAGGGAAAGATAGGGTCTGCGGAACCAAAGCAATCGGTAATCAACTTTACTCGAATAATCGAGAGTTGAAGCCAGAAAATCTGATCTCCCGTCAAGTTATAAAATGACGTACCAAGGGAGGCGCGTAGATTGTGACTCGTCCAGCGATGTCATAGCCATCCCCATGGCTTCTATGTCGTCCACGGTTATGTGCTCCAAAGGAGTATAAAGCTGCTCCATCGAATGCGCATCCAAGCCCCGAGCCCCCAAAGCCTCGGATGCTGGTTCTGAGACTCCTGCGTCGAACTCCGGGGGAGATTCCTCTTCCTGTTCAGCGTAGGAAACCACCGAAGCGGTTGTCCGCTGGGGATGGTCCCTTCTCTGCTGCGGCTGCAAACGGTCGAACAGACCAGAGGGAAGATATTCATAAAGAGGATCGGGAAGGATCAAACTAAGAGGGCTTACGGATACCGCCATAGCATCTAAATAGAATCCTGCTTCAGGAATCATTAGTGCGAGGGGTCCTACCTCTCCGCTTGCGTGAGACTTTGACTTCGTCGCAAGTCCCGTCCTTGCGACTACTTCAGTCCTCGCTTTCTTTGAGTAGCGAGCATGTGGAGCCCATGCTTTCGACTTACGCTTAGCAGGCAAAGGATCATCGGAAGGAGATGTTACCTCCTCTCCAGTGGATGTCTCCAACTCTACAAGTAGGGGGCCTAGCAACCCCCTTGCCTTTCTTGGGCGTTCGGCGATCCTTGGCGTCAGATGGCATCAGCATAGTACCTTCAATATAGCTCCTCTCTAAGTCGAAGCCGGACGGCGGAGCATTGATCGAGCAATAGTACCTCGCAGCCGTGTACATGATTCTGGGGTCGGCACCGGTTATTGGTAACCGAAATGTAACCTGAGTGTGCGTGGCATTGTAGTAACTCCATGTCCGGGCTCCGTCCAATAGACTCTCACGATGACCAAGGGAGGCACTCGGATGGCCCAGCAAAAATTGACTATACCTGAACTGGCGGGCAAACCGGCTCGGTAGGTATGGCTCCACGAAGACCACGTCCCGATTCCGGTACACTAGGTGGGAAGGAAGGATGACCTGGGGCCAACGGAAAAGTTTCTCCGACAGGGTCCGAGTTCCTACCCCAGCATCCTTGTGAATCAAATTCCTTTCCTCGTCGGAAAATAAAGGTTCGGTCGTAAAAAAAGACCAACCTTACATGAAGGCTATCTCCCTCCTATGGGCAGGGACCGATTCACAAGCCCACTTCATATTCCGATACCTGCGAATTCAGTCATCATCCTCTACCATGTCGTCATCAGCTCCGGGATGCATCAGGGAGTCATGGTGCAAGAGAAGCCAGCCCATCAGGTAGTGATAAGGGAGTTCAACCCTGTTACAATGTCCTTTGCCAGGATGAGCTTCCAGCTTCTGAGCAAATGATCGAAGATCACGGTGTATGCTGCAAACTATATCCGGTAGTAGGGCCAGCTTGAGGCCAAAAGCCAACTTTACGGCATGTAGGCTTAGGTTGCTACTGACCCTATCTATCGACCCGGAGCCGCCAGAAACTATGCACGTGCACAGCCAAAGCATCAGGTATCCCCGCCAATACGGCCTTGGCGGATAGCCTGTGGGTGTCCACATAAAAGTAGCTGAAATTCTCGTCCGGACTAACAAGCTCATCAGGGGACTTTTCACTTCTCTGATTCTGAGGATCCCTCAGCCTCTTCGTTCTCAGCAGCTAACTTCTTTAGCTTCTGAATCGAGTCAGCAATTTCCTGCTTTGACCACGACGTTCGAACATGGATGTTGGTTGACCCTTTCTGCTCCGGAAAGAGATAGCGGGTCCACGACGAAAAATGGGGAGAGGATCCCTCAGAAGACTTCTTCTGCTTCTTCATCCGCTGACAAATGCGGTGATGATACAGTAACTCCTGGTACACCGCCAGGATCTCTGGATTCTCCGCCTCCAACTCTCCCAACTTCGCATTGCGCGGGGAGTACTCGTAGGGCACCTCACCCCAAGGAAGCTTAGAGACAATACATATCGTGCAGAGCTAATCCCATCTCGCCGTCAGTCCCTGTGCGGCAACTATACAACTCTATTAGAATGACAAAGAGGGTTCGGTTCATTTCCAGGCCGTAGCAGGTGCCCCTCACCGCAAAGTACATGTTGGCTGCCCTAAGCTCTTACTTATATCTCTTCAGAATCCACAAGGTTAGACGACACCACGAGGTGTTGTAATGTGCCCAGCTGACAACCCGCAGTTGCCCAGTCGGGTAAGATCCTTTCTTTGCAATCTGACGGAGGAAAGTATTCGCTGCATAGGCGCTCAAGTTCGGCCCCAACTCACTCCCAACAAGGCCGGGCTTCAATCCACGTAAGGAGTTGAGCATGCCTCATGGCTAAAATTTTTTCCCTTGTTCTTGTCCCATCGGATACTGTCGGGGAGGGCCTCCTGCTGCCCAGGTGTCAGGTCCCAATCTATCTGTCGTGGATAAGTCATCACCTTCAAGTCCAATAAAGACAGATAACGCTCGAAGGAGGGGAATGATATTTCAGTTCCGCGGAAGGTGAATGGCTAGTTCTTGTTAATCTTCCCTATCTCTGGATGAATGGCCTTCAACACATCCCCAAAGAGGAAGTACAGTTTCTTAAAGAAATGTCCGTCTCCCGTAGGGATCTCTCCCGCATTCAGTTGACTTAGCAAAAAAGAAGGATCCTGTGCAGCAATCCTCTGTTGACGCTCAGAGGGAGATCTCTATCCACTTGACCTCGGACAATAGAAATCAAGTCCCCCAGTTTCATATCCAGAGGAAGCATGCCATGGCCAAGCACCAGTTCACCCGAGGGCGCAGTGGGTAAAGTTACTGCAAAAACAACAAAGGAATATAGTCAGAGACATGAAGAAACCCTCATGCGGTAGATGTTCTCATGCGGTAGAAACCCTCATGCGACAGAGTGAATTATGCGGCAGAGGATCTTATGCGACAAAGTTAAGCATACGGTTGCAGTCTTCATGCGGCCGAGCGACTCATGCCGCAGTGATAAGTCAACGCATGTTCTATATGATGATAAGTCACCCATGCGACCAACTGTGCACATGTGTCTCTGTGTTCAGGGTCTTCTTCTCCAAAACGAACTTACCTAAGATCGGTGGTTGCACATCCTTGGAGAATGTGTCCTCCTTACACTTTCCCTTGCCCTTACTCCTCTTCCTAGAGACTCTCTTGGCAGCAGTAGCAGAAGAAGAACTCTTGGGAGCCATGTCGAGCAGAGCGGTAGCAGGCGGTCAACAAAGGCAAGAAGAAGAGGAAGAAGAGAAAGTGAGAAAGTAAAAATGAACTTTTCTCTCCTCAAACCTCTTTATAAAGGGGAGAAAGGCGGCTCAGGATAATGATGAGGTCGTTTTGTATCCCGATCTGTCTTGATCCGCGTGACAGAGAGAAACGAAGGTGTTCCCTCGTTTGTTGTGCCGCCTCATCTCCTGTGAACGCCCGCTTCGGATTCTGTGTCAACAGACGGCTCAGAATCCCTCCGAGATCAAACAAAATCTCCGCATTTATGACTTGACAGCAGAAGTGCCTATGCGGCAACGTATGTATGCGACACGTTAAGTCATGCGGCCGAAAAACGATTAGCCATGCTTCTTATTCAAAGTATTTCAAACTTGACACTTTGAAAACTTTGAAGGGGGTCTTGTAGAAGCATGGAAAATCTATAGTCATGTGGCTTATATGCAGGTCGCATCCTCATGCTGAAGACAGGCCCATAGTCAATCCCCCATGCGGCTTGGACAGACAAAGAGAGCCGAGTCGCATAACATGCCCTCTGACACGGCCTCCAAGGGTCTGACACAGTTCCAATCTAAGCACTTATGACCCTGACTGCCTCAAAAAGTGTGAGAGAGACGACGACACACCATCCGACAGAAAAGTCACGTCAGACATTAATGACTTCGTCAGAACGCACAGAGCACGTATGCGACTACATGACCCATGCGGCCTCGCCAACAAGCGGTCGGAGTGTTCATTTGAGCACGGCCCAAACGAGAGCACGTATGCGGCTACATGACCCATGCAGCCTCGTCAACATGCGACCAGAGTGTCCATTCGACCAAGGCCCAAACGAGAACACGTATGCGGCTACATGTCCCATGTGGCCTCGTCAACATGCGGCCTAGTTGTTGTGCGGCCTCTAGCTCACAAGATATTCCTGTTTCAACTGCAGAGATCTTCGCACAATTGGTGCTGACTACGTGTCCAGCTGACCAAGTCACGCCCACAACGGGTTGATAACAATCTCGAGATCTCATCAACAACATATCTCAACCAAGGCCACGTGACAATCTGACCATGGTTTACGGCAACAGTTGCAACCGCATTCTGTTGGAGGAGCCTTATGCGGCCACCAAACAGAGGCATATGCGGCACCCATAGTCCATCAGCACTATGACTATAAATAGAAGAAACTTGAACGTTCTAAAGGTCGGCTTTTTCTGCTTCGGAGAGAGACCGAACCAAAAGGGGCTGGCCGGCTATCTGCGAATCAACACTCAGGGAGAGAGAAGAGCTTCCACATCGGATCGTCCACGGAGTAAAGAGAGTTGTTACACTCCTACTAACCCTCTATCGTCACCCCCCCCCCCCCCCCGAAAACAAATTTGTACTTAGATTGCCTCCTATGACTTTTTTTATTCTCTTAGTTTGTTAATCAAATATAGTTCTCCCAGTTTTCGTTTTGATATTAAATGAGACAAACAATATGAACAGAGCAGATCGTGAGCTCGACTCGGCTCTATAAAGCTCGACTCGGCTCAATTTGGTTCCATCAACGAGCCGAGCTTGGACATGAAAATGAACTCGATTTCCTTAAAGAGCCGAGCTTGAACATAACATAGGAAGCTCATCTCGTGAGTTTGCAGATAAAATCAACGAGCACTCGACTCTATTAACTATACTATCTTGACTTGACTAAGTTGTACATAGTATATGCTTTTTTTTAAAAGAGTAACAGCCTAGCCCTCAGCTCAGAACTGAAATGCTAATGCTAGTGTTGATACAAAACTAGCCCAACCCATGGTTTAGTGAGTTTTTCCCTCTATATTTGATGTACAATACATTCAACTTGAATCGAGCTGAAGCAGACAGTGCAGTGGTCTCGAGGTGAGCCTAGCTGTCGTAAGCCAAGTAGATCTCAAACTAGGAGACAGTTACAAGCTCGAGCTCAGCTCAATAATTATGAGATTAAGCTTGCCTCGATAATTTCAAGGTCGAGCTTGAAAACACAAGTTCAACTTGGCTAGGCTCGATTGCAGCCCTACATGATATCACACTTATGTGTGTTCATAGGGGACATCTGCCTGTTGATATTTGGTGGCCTACTTTAGCAGAGTTGATTTTTGTATGCTTTCTACACTTTTGATCATTTTAATAATTTTATTTCCCCATGTTGGAGGGTTCTGGGGGAAAGGCTTTGATGTAACCAATTTTGAACAATGTAAAATCTATAATTACATCATGTAACACATGAATTTTTCCGTCTTTTTTAATCTATCACACAAAAATTATTAGTTGTTGTAATTCATTTTTATTCAAATACTTTTGCATATCAAGTGGAGCTATTATGAATGTGTTATGTTAGATATAATTATATTATTGTTATGTAGAGTGCAGTTTGGTGAATGTCTTAAAACGATAATTCATGCCGATTACCCTGAGCACTGGCCGGCCCTTCTTCATTGGATAAAGAGCAACTTGCAATCACAGGATCAACAAGTTTATGGAGCTTTATATATATTAAGGATTCTTTCCAGGAAATATGAGTAAGTATGCATATTCTAGATTCCCTAGCATGCACCTCCTTTCTATTGCGTTGAGAGCATATTTAAATGTACGTAGAATGTGGCAATAGTCCATTTCGGCCATCCAAGCGTGTAGAATTAAAATAACATAGTAGCTTTAATGTGGTATTGAGTCTATTGACGGTTCTCTCTGTTGCAGTGAGCCTCATGCATGTGTTATAATTCGTTGCTTTGGCTTGAGCAAATGGCTATTTTTGATAGTTTTTCCTGGTTTCTGATCTTTCACAAATCACAATAGAAACTATATTCTACCCGAAAATTAATGTGATTCTGGACTTTTTTGAAATGATAGGCATGTTTTATGTAATCTATGTTTTAGATGTATAAAGTGAGAACTTAACTTGGTTAACTCACTCTCACCCTGTGTTCCTTGGTTGGTACAAAAGAACAGTTGCTTCTCCCAAAAAGTCTTTCAAGTGTTAGCGAGAAAAGCCTGTATGTTAAGCTTCTAGGTATTTGATGTAAGTTTTTTAGTCTGATCTGACTGGTGAACTTGAATTTTTGGTTAGAATAATTAGGCCTAGTTTGGATTACAGTTTATGAAATGGGCATTTACCAAATGGGCTTTTGTAAGATGGGCATTGTAGGATGGATGTGTTTGGCTAACTTCATTTCGAGTGATATTCTGGCTAGAATTGGTTTTCAGTTTACAAAGTGGACCTTTGTATGTATTATACCAAATAAGGACATAAGTATGTACTTTTCAAGTAACAACATATTGTCCCATAAATAATGTTTCAAAAATTATTGGTTAGAATAATTGTAGAAAATTATGAAGTTAATATTCATGTTCATTTTAACTAGTAACTACAAACAAACAAAAAATATACAAACAGAATGTATTTTTGTTTTATTTGATGGAATTAAACTTTAATGTTACTAGTATGTCAATATGTGGTCAACAGTATTTATAAAATTTGAAATACTCCGCAGAAATAAACTTTGATCTTACAACTTTTTCCCGATAAATTATCCCGTTTGTCTTAAAATTGCCAGTATGTATACTGGATCCCACTGGCATATTGGAACTTTGCTGTTACAGTGTTCTAAGCATCCTTATCAAATGTGCCTCCTCATCGTCAACTGGCTTCAACTTCCTCGCTACGTTGATCAATAAAAAAACTTACTATTTCAGTTGTTCATTTTGCCTTCTCCTTTTTTGCTTCTTCACCAATTGTTTGACATTCTCATATCTGAATAAAAATCAATGGTACATTACAAACTAAGTTATTTTACATTCCACATAGTAAAAAGTACGTACACGTAATTACATACCAAGTCAAATTTGACATTCACAATTGACATTAGTGAATGTTAAGAAAAAAGAAAACATACAAACATATAGAAGTATATCATAACAAATAAACAAAGAACTTTATTTACTCTAACACCATTAAAACTCTTTGGGTTGCATGCCAATTACTTGTAGGACAATCATAATAATTTGTAATTGTTTAATTAAAAATATAATACAGTTATCAACATCTTTGACATATCAATAGTAATTTGGAAGAAGATCAGTCATATTTGTAAAACATCAATCTGGAAGAACACAATACTACAAAGATGTAAAGGTGGGAGGGAAGAAGGGGCTAGCTTACCTGCAACGAGAACACCCAACCAATGCAGCAGGTATATGCCCATGGAAATTGAATAAGCGACTGTAGTTCTCTCCCTATTTTGCGGTAGGATTTAAGAGATGATATGGGCAAAAATGTCTTAAAAAATCATCCCAATAATTACTACTGTACCAGATTGTTGGGTTTATTGGGAACGCTCGGTCATCTAGCATTCACGTTTCATCCTTCATTGGGTGTTACGTTTGATATGTATGGAAGCACATAGCTACCCAAACGGGGTTTTCATTATGTTTGGGCTCCAAATGGAGCCCAAATGAAACACAAGTGTAATCCAAACTAGGCCAAAATCTATATCACCTGTAGCATTTTACTGTATCTCATAGATTTGTGTCTCTAAACTGCTCTTTTTTGTTCTCAATGTAATTAAAAAAGGTTCAAGTCAGATGAAGAACGAACACCAGTATATCTCATTGTTGACGAGACGTTTCCACCTCTGCTGCATATTTTCCACAAGCTTGTTCAAATTGTCAACCCTTCTATTGAAGCAGCAGATTTGATCAAGCTGATATGTAAAATATTCTGGTCATCAATATATGTATGTGCCTATGATATGGCAGTTCAGAGGTTTCTTCAATTTTTTTTTAAATATCTAAAAATTGCCCCTTTGCTTGGTTTTAACTATGTTTCAGTTGGAGATTCCTAAGCGACTATTTGATCCCAATGTATTCAGTGGTTGGATGCTTCTATTCCTAAATATATTGGAAAGGCCTGTCCCTTTAGAAGGTCAACCAACAGATCCTGATCTTAGGAAATCTTGGGGCTGGTGGAAAGTGAAAAAGTGGACAATTCACATCTTAAACCGCCTATATACACGGTGAGTAATTTGGCGATAATTTTTAGTATCTATTTACTTGACTTTTTTCTTAATTATTTGCTGTATGGGACTTTTGTTTTCAGGTTTGGAGATCTGAAGCTTCAAAAAGCAGAGAATAAAGCTTTTGCTCAAATGTTTCAGAAGAGCTACGCTGGGAAGATTCTGGAATGCCATCTACGCTTGCTCAACCTGATCCGTTCTGGCCAATATTTACCTGATAGAGTTATAAACCTGATTCTTCAATATCTCAGCAGCAGGTTAAATCTCTTTACTAATCCCGTTGCTGTTCTATGAGAGCAAAGTCTCCAAAGTAATTTTTTACTATTGCATACATGTGTATTTTATTACTATTTAAGTTTGATGTCATCTGCATTCTGACCGTTTGTCTGCGATCACTGTCATCACTAAGAATTTCTGGTAATACTTTTATCCATTTGAATTAAATTTGGTTAATGAGTTCGTTGTTTGCAATTCATGTTTTACCATGTTTCTCGAGAAGCCTGTTATCCATATCTTCAAAGTTCTCTTTTTGGTCAAGATGATGTAAGCATCTCACTAGTCAATATGGTGCAGCTCATAAACCAAATCCGTGTATGGAATGCAAGGGAAGATACTGATTTGTTAAAAAAAAGATTGATAATAGATGAACCAAATGGGTTGGAAAATGGCACTTAAAAGGGTACTAGATAGATGACAGCAGAAGATTTTTTATGAATAGCTTTGTCGCTGTTTAATTGTATTCTATATCTGAAGATCATAGAAGAACTTAATAGGATTAACTGGCATTGCCTATAAGGATATTGTAAGATGAGGAAGTGAATAAAAATACTACTTTAGGGCAATAAGATAAAATCTATATTTTTAACTTTCAGTTGGATCTATGATAAAATCAATAACTTGCTAACTTCTATTATCCTGTGCTCTGTGAATATGAATCTCTCTTCTTGCTTCCAAGCTACATTTCAGTTATTGAAGTTAATATTTCCATGTCTTCAATATATTGTTTACTAAGAAATATTAGCGGAGGCTTTCTCCTGAAAGTTTTATGGGAATCCATCTAAGTCTTAAATCATTGTAGTATTTTTTACATTTTGCCTCAATAAATGTTTCAGCCGTGTTACTGGGGCAAAGTTCAATGGAAAAAACTTTTGTCAAAGAACTTGCTACCTTTCTAATTGGGATTCTTGATTTCTTTGGTTTCCTTTTATTTATTTTGATATAGTTGAAAATGTAAATATGTCAGTGTCAAATTAAGTGTTGGATACATCAAGTAGAAAAACTACCATTTGCTGGAATGAAATTGAACTACATGTGCAGTTGATGTGCTATATTTCAGTAATTGAAGTTAATATTCCCATGTTTTCAATATATTGTTTACTAAGAAAATATCCGCGGAGGCTTTCTCCTGAAAGTTTTATGGAAATCCATCCAAGTCATCATTGTAGTATTTTTTTACATTTTGCCTCAATAAATGTCTCAGCCATGTTGCTGGGGCAAAGTTCAATGGGAAAAAAAACTTTTGTCAAGGAACTTGCTAGCTTTCTAATTGTGATTCTTAATTTTTTTGGTTTCCTTTTATTTATTTTGATGTAGTTGAAAATGTAAACGTCACAATGTCAAATTAAGTGTTGGATACATCAAGTAGAAAATCTACCATTTGCTGTGTGAAATTGGTCTTTGTATGGAGTAGAGATCTTGTGATGGAACCTGTTTTGAGAGAAGAGGACCCATGTCACTATCTCGCCGTGTCCACGAACATAAGCTGGAATGTCAAGGAACTTCTCCATTAACTGGGATATGTTTGTTCTATGGACTTTATCTTGACTTTACTGAGGCATCTCTTTCATTGTAGGGAGTGGGCGAGTCTACAGATAAGTTGCTGATAGCTCATGTTTTTGCTGGATTTTTCTAAGTTGGTGAATCCTTCTTTTCATGGAGCTGATTGTAGAATTCAGAAACACTCGTCTTCTTTTTCTTTACTTAGTTGCATAGGAGTTTTAAAGATTCTTTTGCAATCTTAGGGTATGTTTGGAAACATGAAAGCAATGCAACTCAAGGAAATAATGGTATAGCATGAAATCGATGAAACTAGCCTAGAGGTTGCAAAAAATGTTGCAACATAATATGATAATCTTAGAATTTTAGGGGATGTTTGACGACGTGAAGCCCGATTCAACTCAGTACAACCATACAACTATGAGTTTCATGGGTTAACATGAAACTAATGAAACATGCCTAGAGGTTGCAAAAGTTGTTTGGCAACTTGAAACCTTGTGAAACCCATCCTTAGTTGATAACAATAGAGACCTATGTTGTACAAACACGTACACGATAAGACCACGACAACAGGAGCATGACACCTATTTTGGTGTCTGTCCTAATGTATTTTGGTGTCTGTTGTGTCTGATGTGTCCGAATATCGTCCGACAAGACATGACCCGGATTTTTGGAGTGTCCTGTGCTTCCCTAAACGGAGGCCATATTTTTGGATGAAGATGGGATATTTGGGTTATTTTATTTCAAATTTATTTCTGATTCTATAATAAGTAATTTGAATTGGTCTAAGATTGGATAAAAATTTGAATGTAAATTAGACTTTGGATATGCTTATCACTAATTTGGATGAAGCTTCTCTCTCTTATATGGGTGTCTTTATCTCCTATTTGAATGTTAATAGAAGTCTGAGAGCTATTCTCCACAGCTTGATATCATCTTTCTTCTTGGTGCGATTCCAAGTTGTTTATCAAGCTTAATTTGTTCTTACGAGATGGTGTTGGATCGTCCAACTTATCGAGTCATTCAATATCCATTTTTCACCACAAAATCCATCTATAAGCCTGATCAAGTTCCAACCTAAAGCATCCTTTGTTTTGAGTAAAAAGAAATCACTTATTTTCAGACCTCAATGTCCAATTATATATTTCTGTCTAGTAAGCATTCTTCTACTAGAAAATCCTAAAACAACCCCAACTCAATCTATCAAATTCCGTACGTTTCAGCAGAATATCTATAATACACATACCCCAATTTCGACATTTTTCAGTTTAAACCTAACTTGGTTGCAGAGTTGTCCTACATCAAATTGGTATCGAAGCCTAAAGTTCTCCTGCGCCTTTTTTGAGCCTAAACGGGTTGCAAATCATGTTTGAATTTGAAATCCAATTGAAGAATCAGTTTATGCTTTGTTAAATATTATTTTATAATATATAGGTTTTAAATTTAATTGATCTAATCCAAAAAAGTGAAGTCATGGTATCCAAAAGCTTAGAGTCAAGTGACTCACCTCTTCAAAAACCTTATTCACTCTACTTTTGCAAGCTTTCATGTTGCCACCGGGTGAGTCAACATTAAACATGGTTTTGTTTCTTGAGGTTTCAAGTTTTTCGTGGTAGGTTTTATGTTACCAAAGGCTCTGTTATAGTTACTCAGATGAATATGGATGTTGCCATGGTTACATTGCTATGATGTGCCCATTTTTATGCTTTAATTTAATGATTTAGTAGATATCCATGTTAATAGAGTCAGTTACAGTTCTGTGAAGGGTTTATCCAATCTCTATCTTCTGTTCTTGTGTCTAAAGACATTGGTTTCTGGGGGGTTAACTGATGTATTTGTTGTACTCTTCTGCAGTATCTCGAGGAATGCCATGTATCATTTGCTGCAACCTCAACTTGACATCATTCTTTTTGAGATAATTTTTCCATTAATGTGTTTCAATGATAATGATCAAACATTATGGGATGAAGATCCTCATGAGTATGTTAGGAAGGGCTATGGTGAGGCTTCATAAACTAAAGTTATTCTTCATTAGGATGGAGTACCAAGATCATTTTTATTTGTTTTGAGATGAAGCTTTTGATCCGGAACTTCTATTTGCAGATATTATTGAAGACCTATACAGTCCTCGTACTGCAGCCATGGACTTTGTGAGCGAGCTAGTGAGAAAACGTGGGAAAGGAAATCTTCAAAAGTTCGTTCAGTTCATTGTGGAGGTCTTTAGAAGGTATACCATATCTCAGTATTTGTTAATGCAAGACTATAAATTATGATCCCTACAAAAACACTATTCTACTCTTCATAATAATTTATTATTGTCAGATATGATGATGCACCTACTGAAATTAAGCCGTATCGTCAGAAGGATGGTGCTCTCCTTGCCATTGGAGCATTATGTGATAAATTAAAGCAAACTGAGCCATACAAGTCGGAGCTTGAGCGTATGTTGGTGCAGCATGTTTTTCCTGAATTCACGAGCCATGTTGGGCATCTTAGAGCAAAGGTCGTGAGATTTTACCTAAAATTAGGGACCCTTTTGACTTATATCTTCTAGCTGACCTATTCTTCTTCTTACTGGGTTATCAGGCAGCATGGGTTGCCGGCCAGTATGCCTATATCAACTTTGCTGACCAAAATAATTTTCGGAAAGCATTACACTTTGTTGTTGCTGGGTTACGGGATCCTGAGCTTCCTGTACGTGTTGATTCAGTCTTTGCACTGCGCTCCTTTGTTGAAGCATGTAAAGGTAATACTTTTCTTGTTACAATCTGTTTTTTTTTCCTGAAAGTATAACAACATTCTGTTGACTTACACAGATCTTAATGAGATTCGTCCAATTCTTCCTCAACTACTCGACGGTATGATTATTCTATTTATATAATTTTATTTCTTTGTATCCATCATCTGTTGTTTTTACTCTTAATGAGATCCTTGACATGCCATGTGCAGAATTTTTTAAACTTATGAACGAAGTTGAAAATGAGGATCTTGTTTTTACTCTTGAGACTATTGTGGACAAATTTGGTGAGGAGATGGCGCCATATGCTTTTGGATTATGCCAGAATTTGGTATTGCAACTAATTGACTATATAATCAATTACATTATTAGTTCATTTGGCTCCAATCTCTGACATTCGGCATCATCTTTCTCTTCAAGGCTACTGCCTTTTGGAGGTGCTTGAGTACATCTGAAGCTGCTGATGATGAGGCTGACGATCCAGGTGCTTTGGCTGCTGTTGGTTGTTTGCGTGCCATAAGTACTATTCTGGAATCAGTGAGCAGGCTTCCTCATCTTTTTGTCCAAATTGAGCCTACTCTTTTACCAATCATGCAGAGGATGTTGACAACAGATGGACAAGGTATTCATGGCATAGTTGATTTATTATTGCATAACATAAATGCTGTTTGTTGGGTATGTTGTATCTATTCGTTGTCTTCATTTGTTCTATATCTGTTTAGTTTAGTGAGCTTTTTAAAGAGGGTGGAAATTATTAAACATAGTCCCTATGTTTTCTCAAAGTGCGCAATTAGTTGGCTGTAAACCAAGGAGACCTGTGAAACCTGTTTCCATGAAACCCACAACATAAGTACTGTCAGTATTCTGTTTGTTTTGATGTACTTGATGTGTGCAGAAAGCAAAATCCACCTTGTTTGAGCTGACATAGGAATCAAGGTCCTTTTTGAATCAATTACATGAAACACAATTTTTGTTTAGCTATTTGACTAAAATCTTCTCTCTTGGTCTGCATCAATGTACAAAATGATTTCTTCTTTTGCCAACTCACATTCTGAACTATGAGGCATGGAGTTTGGTCAGTGTTTCTTTTCTTGAAAATACATTGTGCCAATATGAAAGTGGAGTTGGATGCAAATTTTCCTGATACAAACATATGGCTGATGCAGCTGATCATTCTCGTTTCAGTGAGTGTGACATGAGTTTGTCATTCAAACAGTCTTTGCCTATTTTTAAAGTTTCTTTTCTTGGTTTCATATCTTAGTTGGTGAAACTAGCCATCCTGTCTTGTTACATCATTTAGTTGTTAAAAGAAATGCTTGGCAACTTCCTGAGATGAGAGGTGCCATCAATGCTGCATGGTTAGCCATTGTTAGGAGCCTCTCCGTTTCCTAGGTTCTAAAAGTCATCCATAATCTGAAACGTGCTAAAGAAACTGGTACCAGACTAATGGTATTATCGGCCATTTAATGGATAATATCGATCTGTATAACCGGTGGAGTTTCGCCCATCAGCTACCGATGCAAAATGAAAAGTCTCCTCCCTTTGGGAACAATGATTGATGGGGAAAAATGTAAGAAACAAAGAAAGAAGAAGACATGCAAGGTGTACCCGGAGAGTGACCACACTTTCCACAAAGAGATCATTAACAAAGGCCTTCCTAGAAACTGATGGCGGAAAAAGGGGTTTGAATAATAGCAGTGAATTTTTATGAGTCTCCATTTTCCATTTCTCGTGTTCTGTCATGTGAAACTCTTCATCACATAAGCAATTATAACATATTAAATCTGGGGTTCACATGAGCAACCAATGAAATGATTTACTGCCAGCAATCTGTTATAAATTCAGTATATATTAAGAGATCACCAATGTGTCATCAGATTGCAGACAGGATCAATTGTTTTAAATGTATTTCAAAATGAAACACCGGTAATAACTACAATATTTTTTCCCATTCTATTGGTAACCTAGGAAGCAAGAGCATTCCAAAAATGTGTGCTGTGTTGATATTTTGTGTATCATCTCATTGCAAGTAATTCTTTCCATATTAAATGGGGTTCATCTATGAAGTAAAATCACGCATTAATATTTTTTTGGATTATAGCTTAAAGTAAACTACTTACAAGAGGACTGCTCTCAGTCCATGCCTAAGTTTCGTTGTGAAGACCTATCTCATGACTTAATCCAGCTTCAGGTTTTAGCCCTTCAAATTCTTCTTACACTTGGGGCACATTTACTTGGAATGGGGAGTGGTGTATTTGGAAATAACCTAATTCCATGTGATCCTGAGAAGTAGGTATGTATGTATCCCCAATCTTGCCCACTTTTTGATTGCTCTTGTCACTTTGCCACCTAGGATTTGTCCCCAAAGATTAGAGCTGTCAACCGAGCCGGACCGGTCTGGCTCTACCCGAATTTGGATGGGTCGGGCCTCTCAGGCCCATGCACTATAGCGGGCCGGGCCGGGCCTAAGGGCGGAAATCTGAGCCCATCCCGGCACGTGGCCTACGACACGATGGTTTTCGAACAGAGCCGGGCTTGGGCCTTGCACATTGGTTTAGGAGGTCTAATTTTTTTGCAACAGCATCCTAAGTCGGATCCTCTCCCCCAACAAAGACAGGTGATTGGCATCCATCGAAGTGTTAATCGTCTTTCTTTGTATGATATTCTACATAAGAATGACTTTGACAGTAGGGTTTTCAAAGGACTTGCTTGATCCTTGTAGAAGAAAGAGATGGCTAGTGGAGCTAGTGGGGTGAGTTTTTTCTTCACCGAATATGATGGTTCACAGAGTAGGTGATTGAGCTATCTATGGTTGGTCATATGTGATTCAATCCAATCATAAATTATGGATAAAAATGTCGATACTAGATAATCTATGTTATCCGGACTCTCCACTTTAGGAGAAGTACCCGTGTCCACCAGGTATGACATGAGTATGGGTATGGAATCCGTATCCGATCCTCCATAGTGACATCAGATCCTTCATGGTCATTTATGGTGACAATTAGAAGGTTGGTAGTGAAGTAAATAGTTTATTTTAATATGGTAGTGAAGTAGATAGTTTATTTTAATATGGTGGTGATATATTTTTATGAAACCGTGCAAATTTAATTATAAGCTTAAATATATGAAACATGCAAACTTTATTACAACTGTCTTTTTATGAAATCATACAAATTTAATTAGAGAGTACGTCTTTTTATGAAATCGTACAAATTTAATTACACGTCTTTTATGAAGACATACAAATTTAATTACATGATGTGTCTTTTTATGAAACCATATTCAAATGTATTTATTTTAATAGTCATGTTTCTGTACCCGTATCCAAAATTTGGATCATTTTTAGCCGAGTTCGTGTGTCCTTCAATTATGAGTTTGAATGGTCCGACTCTTGGATACGTAGCCGTATCCGACACTCGTACCCGAGTCCAGGTAACATAGTAGATAATGAATAAATTGATATTTGCCTTCGCAAAGTAAATAAAATCAAGAAGGTCATAGTTTGGAACAAGTCATGTATAAGACCCGACACGGTCCAAGATGTAACATGCAAGGAACAACCACCGGCGATTGTTGTCTTTAATAGCGTAATATAGGAGACTCAACTTTGAACTCACCCCATACAAAATCAGAATCTAATACTACAAAATCGTAGACTTGCTACAAGTAAATGTGAATTCAAGCCCAATTGTCAAATCCATATTCTGCAGTAACTGCACAACAACATGCACTACCAGGACTTGTAATAGTTCTACAATACATAGAAGAGACATTGTGCCATTTCTGCACCAACCAAATTTAGCATACTTATCAATATCAAGAAACATATCATAATTCCTAAATATAAATGAAAATGGGTCTATGCCTAGCCCGGCCTTGGGTCGGGAGTGGCCTGGCTAGACCTATCTTGTGGGCCGAGATATAAGGTCCGACACGTCCCGATATACTGAGTCGGGCAAGTCCGGGCCCAATATTATTTGGACAGGCACATGGGCCATTTTTTCGGACCGAGCTCGGACAGGATTGGGCCAGCCCGGCCCAATTGACTGGTCTACCAAAGATACATGAAGTAAAATCATGTATAAATGGAAGGTAATAATTTGATTACTAATCTATTGTAACTCTAAAACACGTTTTTAACTACCTTTTACATATTTACTTCTAATGGTTAATATTTGTTCTTTTGTCAATTCTACCAAGTTCCTAGCCATTTCTTCCACGGGGTAAAAATCAAGGTTCGTAGTATTGGTATCAGATCCTTCCTATAAGTATCGGGATCGACGATATCGGCATTTTCGGATCAAAGTATCGGATTTTTTTTGGTATCGGAAAGCAAATAATTATTTATAATTTTCTTCTTTTATATGCTATTACAACCTTACTATGCTTTTGCACCCTACCCTTGCAGATTGATTTTTTTTCATCCAATTTTCTTTGCCGAATTGACTAGAAAAAGAGACCCCCAATGTCGGTCTCGGTCAGTCTCGGATCGGGACATGCCAAACCGTATCGATATCGGCCGTATCGGATCGGTATCGGCCGATACGTAAAAATATGATCTATGCGAAGTGGATCTCTCTTTCTAAAGACACCCACACCCTGATTTCACCTCCTGAACCCAACTAGGACAAATTTCACTTTCATTTAATTACGTTCTAAGTCCAAGGAACCAAATAGAGCTAAGGGAGAAAATTGAGGAGTCAGATTTGATGTATGAAATATAAATTACTGGGCGAAGTGGATCTCTCTTTCTAAAGACACCCACACCCTGATTTCACCTCCTGAACCCAACTAGGACAAATTTCACTTTCATTTAATTACGTTCTAAGTCCAAGGAACCAAATAGAGCTAAGGGAGAAAATTGAGGAGTCAGATTTGATGTATGAAATATAAATTACTGGTACAAGTCATAAAGAGTTGTAACTGCTTCATATGCCACCTATCTAGTACATTTGTATAAACTTTAGAATTAGTCTTGCAGTCTAAGCTCTTAGAATTGAAGACTGTGATTAGAAGGTTTTACTTACCAATCTAAAAGCAGATAAAACTTATCACGACCCTTTTTCAATCAATAACATCAATAAGTATATCATGTACATTTTTTTTAGCAATTATCACTCTGTAAATTATGGATGTTCAATCTTCTTCAATGAAAGAAATCGTTCTACCCATTCATACCCTACAAATACTAAGCAGTCAATACTTGCACATCTTCAAGTCTCCCATTGCTCGTATCATGATGAACTTACTTTCTCTGGTATCTCATTACGTAAGTTGAAATAGTCAGCATAAGGAGCTGGACTGGGGCAGCGACCATTCCATCTATGATTTGTTTGCTTAGTATGACTCGTGGTATGTCGATTATCCATATTCTAGAAAACAAAGAATTTTATTTTAGGGATGTTTACAAGATTAAAATAGCTCATTCTTTTCTTCATGCTATTTCGTCAACTTGTTTTAGTTTTCATTGTTTTTATCCTCTTATGTAAGATGTTCTTCATGTTCTAGTGAGGTGCAATTGCAAGACGCATTGCTTTATCTTGAATTCCTTTTTTTCCCTTGAGAAAATAACTCTTTAACACCTTGATTGTTGTACAGAGGTTTTTGAGGAGGTGTTGGAAATTGTATCCTATATGACGTTCTATTCTCCGACAATATCCCTGGAGATGTGGAGCCTTTGGCCTTTAATGATGGAAGCACTTAAAGAATGGGCAATAGACTTCTTTGAAAGTAAGTCTATAAAAATGCAAATCTGCTTATAAATGATGTTTATTCAGTCAAGTTAGTATTCAATTGTTGTGCTTTTGAGCAATTGCTAATCCTTCTTTTACAATCTTTGCAATGCATATGCATTAGTGTTTTATAATAGCACGGGTATGGCTATTCATATTATTTTCAAATATTTTCGAGTTTATAGTGGCTAGAGTGTTATTTGTGTGTATCTTTACTCCCTCCACTGTTTTATGATATTATGCTCAGTCACCTGCTGTTAGTCTAGTTCCAGATCCATTATGGAGGTAGTATATTGAAATTGTGTCCTGACCTTAACCTTTTGGTGGCTTTAAGTACACCATTTCCGCCCTTTTAGTCTAGTAAGCATACCTAATTGTGAGTCTGATATGTTAAATTGATAACCTGCCTTGCACTAGACTTGGTCTATCAGATCTAGATCTGATAAACTATTAGGTCAGATTTTTGGACCTTCCACATGGTTCCATTTCTTCATTTGTAAGAGAGTGAAGTTTGACATGGTTATGATTTTATCCTATGTTATCTGGACTCGAGTACGAGTGTCGGGTACGGGTACATATCCAAGAGTCGGACCATTCAAACTCATAATTGAAGGATACACGGGCTAGGCTAAAAATGATCCAAATTTTGGATACGGGTACGGAAACATGACTATTAAGATAAATACATTTGAATATGGTTTCATAAAAAGACACATCATGTAATTAAATTTGTATGTTTTCATAAAAGACATATAATTAAATTTGCACGATTTCATAAAAAGACATACTCTCTAATTAAATTTGTATGATTTCATAAAAAGACAGTTGTAATAAAGTTTGCATGTTCCATATAGTTAAGCTTATAATTAAATTTGTACGGTTTCATAAAAATACATCATGTAATTAAATTTGTAAGATTTTATTAATTTACTACCAATCCACCATATTAAAATAAACTACCTACTTCACTACCACATTAAAATAAACTATCTACTTCACTACCACATTAAAATAAACTATCTACTTCACTACCAGCCTTCCGATTGTCACCATAAATGACCATGAATGATCCGATTGTCACTATGGAGGATCGGATACGGATTCCATACCCATACCCATGTCCTACCCGGTGGACACGGGTACTTCTCCTAAAGTGGAGAGTCCGGGTAACATAGATTTTATCTTTATACTATTTTTTCAGATTGATGTTGAATAAGACTCATTGATTTTTTGTAAAATCTACATTGATCTGTCATCATTGATGAATTTCAAACTTTTTTAAGTTTATGCCTTGTTTCATGATTGATCAATTTTAGTACATCTTTTTACTAAAATTCTGCTTTAGGCATAAACATGTGTTGTGTCATTCTTCATGTATCATTCTTCATGTAAACAATTCAATTGGATCCAACTCCCCTTTTCGAGTATTTCCAAACACCATAAGTTAGAAAAACACTTATATTAATTTGACTGGTGGTATCTTTCAATTATTCTTAATCTTTAAACCGTCTGAAAATACTATGACACATTTGGTCCCTTAGGTTTTATTGTTTATGTAATTACAACATGACATTGGTTTACCTCAAATTTCATTCTTCTGCTTCTATTCATTAAAATCCTATGCAATTAGTTGGTGGTTCTATTTGATTTAGCATTTGTTAAGCTTCAGAACTTTTACTCGTGCTGTATTCTCTTATTTCATAGTTAGGTAAGAATCGTGTTTATGCCTGTGTATAGTTTACAAGTTGGATAGTTGAATGCTATGCAAATGCAGAGGTTGTAATATAAGTAATTTGTAATACACATTCTCTAATTTCTCTTCATCTAAAAGTATCTTGAACCTTATTGAGCTTTTCGTATGTAGATATTCTGGTGCCACTGGACAACTACATATCGAGGAGTACCACACATTTCCTTGCTTGCAAAGATCCTGATTACCAGCAAAGCCTGTGGAATCTGCTTTCATATGTGAGTCATTGAAGCACACGCTATGTCATTAAACAGTTTGCATACCTTCAATCCTTGACTAATTTTATTACTAGGGGTTCTTTATGCATATGCCCCACTAAATTGGAACGTCTTAACTGATCTACTTGCCATATTTTTCTTGTCAATACACAAAACTAAACATCATCAATAACAGCCAGAATAACAAGGCCTTCATCCCAATTTCTTTTGCGGTCAATACATGGATTTATTTCTTTCATGCTGTTCTTTTAAGGTCCATCCCTATGTTTCACGAATACGGATACTGAGATAAGGACACGATACATATATCAGATACAAACATTTTACGATATGTACAAGTATCACCTACGTTGAATATGGACACATACAGGTACAAACAGGATATGTATAGAACACCATTTTCCTGTGTCCGTGCGACATAGTTCCACCCCTTTTGCAACATTAACAACTGCCTACAATATTACCACTCCAGTCCACATATTCAGCCTCAATCCACAAGGTTCTCATTTAATGGTAGCATTATATTATTCTAGTATCTTATTCTTTACTTATCCGAATGTAAGGGCTTTGATCTAACAAATGCAGGTTATGTCCGACATAAATATGGAAGATACTGATATTGAGCCTGCACCTAAGCTTATCGAAGTGGTCTTCCAAAACTGCAAAGGTCAAGTGGATCAATGGGTTGAGCCATATCTCAGGATCACAATTGATCGACTGCGTCGAACAGAGAGGCCATACTTGAAATGTCTTTTGATGCAAGTGGTGAGAAATTATGTTACCCTGAAGCACAACTCAATATTGGGCTCTCTTCCTTTCTGAATATTTAATAAACCAAGGCTACAATACTATACCCGCATTTTCATAATTGTTTTTGCTCTTATAATTAGGTGATGGTTGTAGTATAAACAACTTTTTTTATTGGTTATGCTGATGGGACTCCTCTTTTTCTTCAGATCGCTGATGCTCTTTACTACAATCCTTCCTTGACACTTGGGATACTACAAAAGCTTGGCGCAACAGAAGTCTTTAATCTTTGGTTTCAGATGCTACAAGAAGTTAAAAAGAGTGGAGCTCGTGTTAATTTTAAGCGGTAAGTTTAAGGTTCACTTGCCCTTTCTGTTAAAATCGTTGCTCAATTTTGTTTTGTAGGCTCTTGTTTTTTTTTTTTTTTTTTTGCTATCAAACCAGTCAATTGTGTTTTTTCTTTGACAATACAGTAGATTTCATTTCTCTATTTGTTTTCAGGGAAAATGACAAGAAGGTTTGTTGCTTGGGGTTGACTTCACTTGTTGCCCTTCCAGAGGACCAGATGCCAATGGAAGCTTTAACACGTGTTTTTAAAGCAACACTAGACTTGCTTGTCGCTTATAAGGATCAAGTTGCAGGTGTTATTATAATTCGTTGTCATTTATCTCTGATATTAAAATCCTATTGAGGTTTTACTTGAATTTATTCTCTTCATGTTATATAGTAACTTATTTCTTTGACCCATGGGTATGGAAGTGGGTTGTCCAACATGGCAAATTCAATAAGAAAAGATATGGGGACATGCCTATTTGTTGTTTCTATGTATGCATGTATGTTATGGATATTTGCACTTACATGTGTATTGCGTGTGCATAGTTTACAGTCCTTCGTTCATTACAAAAGAGAAGAGAGAACTACACCTTATGTATAGTACATTTCTAAAATTATAGTATGCTATAACCCTATGTATATGCTTATGATGCTTTTAATATAGTACTATATACCAAGGTTCAAAATATCTGTACCGGAATCGGTTTCAGACCTTTCCTATGAGTATCGGTACTATTGACAGTTTCAGCTGTTTCGGATCGGTATTAGGTTCTTCGTTTCGGAAAGCCAAAAATAATGATATGTATTTAAAAATCTGGAAAAATATTTATTACATTTAGACATAACTTAATATATTGTATGTTGTTTATGGATAGTTTTAAATATAATGATATTTCACTTCAAATAAATACTATTGTTTATTTACTTGTCTTTAAACATAGTGCAACTACAGTAAATAATTGAGAATGGAATATACTAATATGAATGAATTTTGTGAGTTTAAGGTATACAACTTCAACAAAAGGTAATGGTTACTGTAACATTGTTAATGTTCCGCACAACTTAATCATTGTGTTGACACTATATTTTCATTAATATATGTTTAATTTTTCTTTGTCGAATTGAATGGGAAAGAGATCCCCAAAGTCGGTATCGGTCAATATCGGATCGGGACATGTCAAAACCGTATCATATCGGTATCATGATATCACGAGCTATGCTAAATACCTATGTTGTTAATCTCATTCGTACAATACGATAAAAAATGTTTTCGATACGGATCCCATTGGTGTATCGAATGGGGAAAAAAAATTTTCGGATACATTTTTTATCGTCCGATACAATACACTGATACCATACATTTTCTGTTTTTGTTTAATTTTTTTTACCTTTTCTGTTATTTGTCTATCTATTGGGATTTTTTTCTCCTTTGTTTTTGGATATTTTCTTTTGGGTTTTTCATTGACCACTATTTCTATTATGGACCTTATGGTGTTGATCAGATAAATTTATGGATGTTAAGAGCTTATGATGGTTGTCTAACTTGTGTTTAGTAATTTAGTTACACCTTTAGTTGTCAACTTTATCATGATTGTCACTTAGATGCTTAATGATACTCTTTATTGTTGCTTAATGTGTTCAATTTATACTCATATGTTGTTTATCCTCACCAAAGTTCTTGTTTTTCAATGAACTGAAAAGAACAATCCTTTATTTGTAGTGAGATCATACTTCAGTGTTTTTCTTAAAATGACAAGTGGTTTTGTCATTTGAAGGCCAATATTTTTGCAGCAGGCTTGGAAGTTCTTTTATGTAGATAGACATTTACTCCAGTGATGCTATTTTTATTATATCTGGTAGTAGGAAACATGCTATAGATTCCATTCTCATGTCATGTTGTAGCCGTGTTCATATGGACACATCAAAATGTGGTTAGGAGTCATAGTTCTTAAACTTACCAGTATCGTGAAAGTGGTGAGAACTTTTGTGTTTTATATAGGATATAATTATCTTTCTCATACATGTGCCAATTTTAGGCTGTAAGTCTACCTTTTCTTGGATTGTTCTTGCATATATTTAGTTCGTTAGACAGCATAGCTATATTCATATTTGTTATTTCGTGACTCTGTATACCTGCTGGCTGTAGTAGTTAAAAATACCTTTCTGTTTTGAAGTGAATTTGGATATAATTTTGGCCAAGGTTGTTAAAGGTGCTAGTCGGGCGGGCACCCTCCGACTAGCGCCTAGCCCGCCTAGATCTAGGTTGTTGAAAAAAAAAACTACTGAAAATTCCAGAAAAAGTTCCCCAAACCCCAAAACATGCATAGTTTGGGCGTGTGTGTGTGTGGGGGGGGGGGGGAGGGACTAGGCGGGCATCGGGCTAGGCACCAGGCTGCTAGCGCCTAGGCGGCTGCCTTTTGGAACACTGATTTTGGCGGTGTCTGACATTTGATTTGAGCACGGCAAAAGATTTGAAACTAAAAGGCTGCTGACATTTTGAACAGCCTGGTCTTTGAATGAAGTTATTGTTTTTTAATGAATTGAAAAGAACAATCCTTTATATGGAGTGAGATAGTACTTCAGAGTTTTTCTTAAAATGACAAATGGTTTGGTGAGAACTTTTGAGATAGATAGCATATAGCTATCTATCTCATACATGTGCCAATTTTTGGCTGTAATTTCTACCTTTTTCTTGGGTTGTTCATGCATATATTTAGTTCATTAGACATGCTGGAGCCAGCTTGCATCCTCAGTCCCAATATCATCAGCTCGTAGGAGCTCATTTATTTCAAGGGGAATGCTTTAGTGTCAAACATTGGCTCTCTTTAACCGTCGAGCATTGTTAATGACCTAAATCACACACTTTTCCTCTAAAGATGCCTGAACTTCAGTCATTGAGTATGTGTTTGGTTGGTGTTAAACTGAGTTCCTGCATATGCTAAATGAAGTAGTAGACACTATTTACTGTTGGACTATTGAGAATTAAGTGATCATCTTAAGTTTTTTTTTTTCCATCCTTTTTACTCATCGGCAGAAGCAAAGAAGGAATATGAAGTTGAAGATGATGATGATATGGATGGCCTCCAATCTGACGCAGAAGATGAGGATGATGAGTCTGACAAAGAGATGGGAGATGACGAAGAGGAGGGGGATGAAGCAGACAGTCTCAAGCTCCAAAGATTAGCAGCGCAGGTCAGTCGTCCCGAAAGAATCAAACTATTTTAACATATGATTTATGAAGTCAGACGTGGGCATTACACCTTGACACGTACACGGTGGACTGAAATGAAAACTCTCTGGAATATAGACACAAGGATGCAACAACTTTTCAGTGTGTAGACACAAGGACACTGCTATATATGTGACGAATATACATAAAACTCAAAATATTAAGCATGAATATTTTTTGTGGTTGAGTTTGTGTTTGAATATTAGGGAACTTAAGAACTTCAATGTTCAAGTATATTGAAATCTTGTATTATTTTGCTTATGAATATTTTATGATCAATCTATAACACGTGTCAGACCCGGATGGACACGTCTCCTGTCTGAAATGACAAATTTTTGTATGAAGAAGTGTCTTACATACCATATTTCCTAAATTTGAGTCTTGTTTTTTTTTCCAGTAATTCAATTTTGAGTTTTTATCAATATAAATACCACCTTTACTCTTTTGTGGAACTGTAGTATTGTTTCAATGCTGTTGCGAGGCTGAAATTATATTCGACAGGTAGATTATAAATATTAGTAACATCCTCTTAGCTCAATTTAAAGTAGTTCTTTTGCCAAGCCAATTTCATCCTACAAACTTCTATTTTTTTTTCTCGATATTATAATTCTCAGTAGTAAAAATGACACTTGGGTGCACCTTGCATTACACATTTTCGTTATTTTTGACAATGTACAAAAATTACTGAAATATGGTCTTCTTGAGAGTAGATGAGCTGCATAGAAGATTGAATGCTGTTTCTTTGCTTCTTTATGATAAACACACAAAAAGATGTATTGAGTGCAAGAGAGCGTGCTTTGTATTGCATTCTTCAATGTCGAAATCATTCTTCAATGTCGAAAGGTAACGAGGTCCCAAATCCTTTATTTCTATTGAAAAAAATGAGAAATGAGTATAAAGTTGTAGGACTTGAACAGATAAAAGACATTAATTCAGAACTAAATACTAAGACAAGGATTTGTATATAAAAGCCGGAGAGCAATAAGAAACTAGCACATTTATGTTTAAGGGCAGGAAAGGGTCGCGGAAGGCCTATGTTAACAAGAATGTAAGTTGTAAGAGTTTCAAAAAGGTTGATGTGATGTCAAATGTTGCCTTCAAAGGAATGATCTGCCAAGGAAATTTATGGAGCTGATTTCCGGCTAATCAAAATCTTTAGTTCCACCCACTTGAGTATCCAGGATAAGACAATGATTTGGTTGAATATAACCAATATTGATGCAACCTTGCAGTAACTTGGTTTGTTATCTGTACAAGGCCTTGCAGATATGCCAAAAGTAATGAAGTAAAGATGATATGGAATGTACAAGGAGTTCTATATGATATCCTATACTATCCACCGAGGATTTTTTTTTACAGATTCACCTTTTGTCAGACGATTTTGTATGCCCTTTACTCTATAATTCAATTAGTCTTTGATATTTCAGGCACGAAAAAGAAAATCAGGAATTATTTTTATAGATGGATACGACTTGTCCTCTTTTTTAATTGTTTAGTGTTGGAGGTGCTCCTTGGTTTCATGATTTCCTACCAAGTGCACCCCTAGGTTTTATGACATGAACCTCTCGTCCTCCTAGCTCCCTTTGTTAGGAATTTTGCACCAACATAGAGGGTTGATGTCGGGTCGACAACTGTAATGAAAACTTTCTAAAATATTTTATGGTGGCTTTCTTATGCTCCATAACTGACTACGTTCTTATTGGAGAAGACTTGGATGATGATGACGAGTGTTTTACACTCCAACTTAGAAGAAATATACTTAATAGTAAGACAGCTAAACTATGAGTAAGAACACAGCACAACTGATAAGCTAAGTAGCTATGCAGTTAATAACGGTTTTTTCATGATAACGGTCCAGTAGAGTTATAGATATATCACCGATATATCGGTTTTATAACGGTAAATATCGGTTTTTAACACAATTTTTATATATGAACAATACACTTAATAGTTTTTATTATAAAATATGCAGAAAGTATACATATCGTCGAGAAATCCAAGAGATCCAAGATAAAGGAGATCACTTGAGGAACTACATCTCTAAATAAGATAAAGGAGATCACTTGAGGAACTACATCAGCGACCCGCAAATTTTTCTTTTCCTCTTCTCCTCTAGAGCAGCCGCAAATTTTTGTGTGTGTGTTATGCAGGTGTGCACTTGGTTCCCACATTTACCTGTGCTCACCAGGATGATGATCTATGCAATTAATCACTACACACACACACATAGATCATCACTCCCAGGTTCCCACATTTACACATTCTCTTGAAACTCCTTGCACAGATCACCTGCTGCTACTGGTAAACACCACACACACTAACAGCAGTACCCGAGATCTCCCCTCATCCTGGAACTGTCTACATGTAACACATGCTGAACCCAATTCCATATCTCACTGTAGTACCTGCAATGCAATGCACAACACAGTGCAAAGTCCCAAATGATACTGAAACTCTAAAAAATCCCCCTTCCTTAGCTCACCAATGCTTCTAATGCAGTTCCTACTGCTACTAGTGTACCCCTTGCTTAACACCATCTCACACTTGTTTATAACATGTATTACATATCACATGATACCCATGTTGGAACTCTGGTATCACATTTACACACTAATACCATGTGCCCAGAGATGCATCTCTCCTCCACAATCTTTCTAATATATAAATACCACTAATACACACACACACAGTCCTACACTCAAATACTCAGGCACATCCTCCCCTTAAGATACCTCAAGACCCCTATTCCCTGTTAAAAAAAAAAAAAAATTACTGTGAGATATCGGTTTTTATTAAAACCGATATTTTACAAAATATCGGTAATATCGGCCGATTTTATCGGTTCCGATATTTAACCGATTTTTTCCAAAAAAAATATCGGTTCGTCACCGATACCGTTATATATCGGTGATATATCCGATATATAACGGTTTTTAACTACATAGCTAAGTAGTCAAAAACGGTTATATATCGGTTATATAACCGATATATAATGGTATCGGTCTTGGACCGATATTTTTTTTGCAGAAATATCGATAAAATATCGGAACCGATATTATCGGCCGATATGGCCGATATTGTTCGAAATATCGGTTTACAAAAAAACCGATTTCTCACGGTTTTGGTTTTGCTACAGAAAAACCGATATTGAATGATATGACATTCTGGTTTTGCTACAGAAAAACCGATAATGAATGATATGACATTCACATCAATGGAGAATGGAGATTACATATTCTGCCATCAAAATCTTAATGCATCAAACTTATTCAGAGATGTAGTTCCTCAAGTGATCTCCTTTATTTTGGATCTCTTGGATATCTCGACGATATGTATACTTTCTGCATATTTTATAATAGAAAACTATTAAGTGCATTGTTCATATATAAAAATTGTGTTAAAAATGTAAACCGTTATTTACCATTATAAAACCGATATATCGGTGATATATCTATAACTCTACTGGACCGTTATCATAAAAAAACCGTTATTAACTGCATAGCTGATAAGACAGTTTAACCATCTAGTATATACTGATTAAATTTTTGGAGTACAGTAGACTAGGACATTCCTTAACATTCTATGATGATATCCCCCCCCCCCCCCCCCCCCCCCTCTCCTCCTCTCTTGTTCTCTCCTGAACTTGAAACTCCCCATGTGTGCTGGACCTCACTCACTGCAATCCTCAAGCTTAATGATGAAGTTCGAACTTCCCATGTGTAGTTACTATATTATGTTTTTCTTGCAATTCAAAAGTCTACTTAACTGAGGCTCTGATTACTAGTGTCGGACATTTTGGAACCTTATGTATTAAGTCCTTGCAAAATATACTTTTGGGCATCCCTACTCTAGTAGCAAGATATTGCATCAGGACCTGGTACCATGTTAAATTTTCAAGGGAGCTTAGCTAGGATGTCTTAACTCTTCACTGGTAGTTTCAAGCCTGGATAATCGAGGTGCGCTGTGCTATGTCAATAGATTCTAGTGTAGAACCTTGTAAGATCTTTATGTAATGATATGGACTCCTAAAAGGACACATTTTTTTCTGTTCGTTAGTAGTGATGCCCTGCATCTGGATGGGTGCAATGTTAAATGGACAAGGTGGCTAGGTAGCATGGTATCCATAAGCAACATATCTAATGATACTATATCAGTGCATTGACAAGGATGGGTAGGGATGGGGTGATGCTACATGCTTCGACCCAATTTGTTGTCAAGTAGCTAGAATTTCTGGCTTTATAGTCTAAGGAGCTAATCAAAATTATTGGATGATATTAGATTATTTGAAATGTAGGAACATTACAATAAAAATGCTATAGGGGCAATATTTTAGTTCGTATACAAATATCAAAATGTGTAGTTGACAAATCTGAAATTTGCAAACATTGTTAATACATGATATAAAGTTAACATTGGTAATTCATGATATACACATAGGCTACAAGAGAAAGAAACACAAAATGGGTTGATACTCGTGGAGAATATCATGAAAGAAAATGTTGTATAGATGCATATGCATTGTAAGTAGGATTAGTGACAATTTGGGAAAAGGCTTGGAATTATTAGGGAGGATAAATTTATATTCATGTTGTCATATTTTAAATGATTGTCAGGATGATATTGGACATAAGATAGTGATTGGAGCTTCTGAAATAGACTATATTGACCGAGGTATATAACCCAGTTATGATGTGGTCTTACAATTGAAATACGTTTCAGGAACTGCGAAACATACATCTCTTTTAACTGAATAGCGAAATTGTACTAAGAAGGCAGATAATGTAGCAGAGTGACAAACTAGCACACAGTTGGTACAGTCACAATGGGAGATAGTTGACCTCACTAGGTTGGTGGTATTAATCATTGTCTTAGATGTAGAAGAGAATACCGTGAAGATAAAATTAAGAGCTAGATTGTAGGAATTTGCAAGAGAATAGTTTATACCCTCTTAAGAAAGATGGAAAATTGATGCACAAACTATTGTTAGGTAGTAATTTAAAAACTTTAGAGCAACTTTTTAGAGAAGGAACTAAAACATGAAGTGAGGATAAGCTTTGCAATTTTAAAAAAATGGATACTTAGGTGGAATAGAAAGATATATGAAGTTTGGTATGAACGGAGAAATTAGTATAAGCCTAGGGAATGTTAAGGCTATTATGACTGGAGACCAAAAACTACGAGTTAGGACATTGATAAACGAAGCGAAAAAGTTCTTATTGTAAGTTTTTGTAGAAATACTCTGGACTAGGGACAAGGAAATATGGAAGTGGAGCTTTTGGTTTCCGTTAGGACCCACAAGCGCTCTGCTGAAATACTATAAAAATATGCAATGTTAGTGATCAATGATCATTTTGATATTTAAAGTATTGGTTTTGTTAACTTATTGGCAAATTACATGAAACCCCATATACAAAAACTTTTTCGCTTAGCTTTCCCTTTATCAATTTATGTTGCACGGAGATGAATACAAAACGATACAGACATGCTGTTACACAAAAAACATTGATTTTGTATTTTGCAATGTATTTGTCATGTTTAATGCGATACACACACCATATTGTTTTTTGGAGTGTACGTGCTTCCTAGTTCCAATCCTTGGAACTTTATTTCTTTGCAGATTCATGCTGTTTGGTTTAAATGATTTATGTGTAAAACGTGCTTGACATGCACATGAGCCCTTGGGATGACCAAAATATCCTGAGTTAAAAAATTTAAAATAAAAACTATAAACATATTTGTGTAACATCTAAAAGATTTAAAGGAAACATATATCTTCTTCCTCATCACCTGTCCCGTGCTGTTGTCGGTGGTACTGGCCTGGTGATAGGCCCCCACCTCGTCACCTCATTCCTCCCTTCCTCTTTCCCTTTTATCCTTGTTCTTTCCCTCTACTCTTCTTCATCACCTCTCTTACTGTTGACGACACAGATGACAATGACACCCGCATAACTGTGTTCCTTCCTGCATCGACCTCCTTAGCTTCTTTCGTCTCGATCTCCTCCTTCCTTCGAAGTCCAGATCTGGACAGATTTGGCTAGGTCCATATCTTACACTAGGAGGGGCGCAAAATTAGAGAGGGACAGTGGGGAAGGGGTCCTGTGTCAATGCTTGCTTGACCCATCAGTTGGTGGGAAATGAGAAGATGAGGAAGAGATAAGAGGATGAAGGGGGTGATGAGAGGTATACGTCACATGGGCAACTTTTACACTTTATTTATTTCGATTTTCTTAGCTTAATAGTAATATTGTCATTATGGGCTAATGCACATGTTACACATTTTCCAAATAACAATCATTTAAGACCAAGTCGTCAAACAGGGGTGGGGTGGGAATAGAAGTAAGGAGGGAAAGCTAAAACAGCATCATACATTATGGGTTTCATGTAATTTACACTCACTGGACTAAATCGTAAAACCAATGTTGGTGTGGGTAACCCATTCAACTAATAAAGCTGTGATTTTTTTTCGCTAATAAAGAAGTCATTTTAAGTATATTATAGAAAAGGAGATATATGAAATTGTGGTATGATACTGATGAGTCAGAGCCTTGTCATGTGATTTGGTTATGGTTAATTGAGCAATGACTTAGATATTAAAGGATTAAACTGTTGGAACTCTAATAGCTATCTAGTTATGGACACTACTAATCTATGAAGCAAATATACTTCTAAAGCCTGGTATACGCAGACCCCGGTACGTGTATGCCATGGGTACACCTGTGTACATGTACCTGCTACGTCTCGACTTCTTATTTTAATTTTTTAAAATCCGCTATGCCTCAGTTATGGCACGACAACACTGACCAGCTTCGTTAGGTCTCTACAAGCTTGCGTATGGGCCAGCTACGACGCCAAGATACCATTTTTTCATCCTGTTAACCCAACCTGGGTGACAAATGCATACATATGTTATTTGGGCTGAACCGTAACACCACCCCCCCCCCCCCGCCTCTCTCTCTCTCTCTGCACAGACACCCCCCCCCCCCCCATCAACTTGTAGAAATTGCTGCATCGACATACCAGACACTTGTACTGGTATCTATGCTTCATACATGTTAATGGATAAAATACGAATTTTCAGCAATTTATTTGCTGTTTCGGTACATAAGGAAAAGGACTGTGGATTTCCTATAGAGATTATGGCTACTTTGCTTCCCGTTTGGAACGGATTATTTGCTGTTCCATCGATGTCATAACCAAAATGGCAGTTCTCATCTTTTGCCGTTTTCACCATACAAAAATGGTGGAAAATGCAAAACGGGCTCGTGAAAAGTTTGCCATTTGAAATGGAGTGTTTATCATTTCAAATGGGAACGAAATTGGCCCTATATGGTGGATTCCAGAAAACCACCAGTAGTTATGTGGATGTTATTGCAGGCATATAGCACTTATCAACATTAGAAGAGTCCAATTTTATTGCAATTTGGCTGGGCAAGATCTTTACCAGCCTAAACCAAAGCCTTCCAAAATATATTCCACCTCTTTGGCATTTGAAATGGAGCGTTTGTCATTTCAAATGGGAACGAAACTGGCCCTATATGGTGGATTCTAGAAAACCACCAGTAGTTATATGGATGTTATTGCAGGCATATAGCACTTATCAACATTAAAAGAGTCCCAGTTTATTGTAACTACAGATGTTATTGCAGGCATATAACACTTATCAACATTAGAAGAGTCCCAGTTTATTGCAATTTGGGTGGGCAAGATCTTTACCAGCCTAAACCAAAGCCTTCCAAAATATATTCCACCTCTACGGCGCAATTCGTATGCACGGTACTGCATGCTTATCAAATGACACCACTTTGTATATAGGTGTGTCAATCCTGTAGATAGGCTCCGAAACACACACGCTCTGAAAATATGGGCAGTGTCGTGTAGGCACATATTGGGCACAGACTGGACACTCCAAAATATACTAGGACACACCAAAATAGGCCTCGTGTCCATATTGCTATTGTGCCTGTGTCCATGCCCGTAAATATACAACCTAAGATATTCCTTTTTTTTCATTTTTATTCTCATAGCAAACACAACTATGAATATTATCCATACTCTAGAACCAATGTCAATAACTGGTTAAAAGGAAGCTATTTTTTTTTGATAGAAAATAGATGTTACCAAATATGGCTTAGTAGTAAAGGATCTTCTCTAGTTTTCTTGTACTGATAATTTTTGCTTTATTGTTAAGATGCTATCAGATATTATATGGATATCCATGTTATTTTAGCTGGATGGATAACAGATACCGAGTCTGTTAAATTTCGAATGAGTAAGCTTCTGATTGGATTATTTGCAGCTGTTGAAACCCCTGCTTGGATCTTGATATGGTTCGCCTAGTTTCGTAAAGAGTATTTTATGTTTTTCATGAAGGGAAAAGTCTTATTATCTCTGAATAAGCTAAGAATTTTGATAGAAAATAAATGTTACTAAATATGGCTAAGAAATAGGAAAGGTAGTCATCTTCTATAGTTCTCTCATAGTAATAAAATTTTGCTTTATTGTTAAGATGCTATTCAGATATTATGTGGATATCTATGTATATTTTAGCTGGATGGATAACAGATACCGAATCTGTTAAATTTCAGATGAGTAAGATTCTTATTGGATTATTTGCAGTTGTTGAAACAAGTGCTTGGATCTTGATATGGTTTGCCTAGTTTCATAAAGAGTATTTTATATTTTTCATGAGGGGAAAAGTCTAGTATGTTACATCCTCCTGGAATAAGCTCCTAATCATAGTTTAAAGTATCGGCCGATACCGATCCGATACGGCCGATACCGATACAGTTTGGCATGTCCCGATTCGATACCGACCGATATCCGATACTGACCGATACCGACATTAGAGGTCTCTTTTCCGGTCAATTCGGCAAAAAATATTGAATTAAAAAACTAATTAGCAAGGGTGTAAAAGCATAGTAAGGTTGTAAAAACATATAAAAGAGAAAAATTTATCTATCGCATATAAATCAATCGACAAGGATAACTACTATTTCATTCAATATCAAAAATACTAAGAAACAATACTGGAAATACTTTAAATTATGCATAAATGTATAAAATATATTTTCTAAAATGTTAATAATTTACTAATAGTTGTTTGCTTTCCGATACCACAAAATCCGATACTCCGATCCGAAACCGCCGATACTACCGATACCGCCGATCCCGATACTCATAGGAATGGTCCGATACCGATTCCGATACCGATACTTTGAACCTTGCTCCTAATACCGATGTATATGGACCAACCAAAACTCGTCAGAGCTTTAAGCTACTCTTACCCAAAAATATTCTACTACTACTTTCCCTGCTCCCTGAGCCTGTGAGTTAAATATGTGCTTATTTGCTTCCTTTTATCTTTTCTCAAATTGTCCTCTGCACTTGTGCCATACTGAATACTTATTTTCATCCTTTTCCTTATCTTTCACCCAATGTCTTTTATGTTAAATTAGTTGATATCCAGCTTGATTAACTAAATCAAACAATATTAAGTTAGATCTGATAATCCAAAAAGTGCGACATTATTCAATTTATTTGTTAGTGGAATAATATGTTGACGTAGAGTATGTCAAGAAGGTAGTACAAAGATTTAGTACACATGAAAACAGTCGACTCATAACTGTACACCGGTTACTTGATTACGAAGAACTACAACTAATTTAAGTCCTTAATTTAGTTGCTCATAACTTTCTTATAACATGAAAAAGTCACAAGTATCATCGTAGTAGTAAAATCCTTTGGCAATGTGAGCTATTGGCCTGAACAAAAACTTCAACTAATGCTGTTTTTCTTACTGTGCGTATAATGTAAGAAAATCCTTTTACGTAGAATTATTACCTGTTTTATATTGCACATTTTTTTCTTTATTATATCATGTTGTGTACATATGTAATTTCTTGGTGCTACCTGGTGTATAATTGGGTTTGTGGAAACATTAATTGTTTACTCATATTCATGTAACATTGCTAAGCTTGTGAAGTTTGCAGTTTACCTTATCAAAGGTTCCTTTGATAATCGTGATGGCCCCACCCCATCAAACCATCACAACCACCGCCTACTTAAATCTTGTAACATCAGTTGGATGCCTGTTTTAACCTCTTCTAGTGTCATCTGTAGATGATTATTATATTGTATATCTAATCTGATTATCCTTGTCAGATTTTACTAAATTTTATAGTAATTCCTTGTGTATTGGACTCAGGCAAAGTCCTTCCAACCTAATGATGATGAGGAGGACGACGACGACTCGGATGATGATTACAGTGATGATGAGTTGCAGTCACCCATTGATGAAGTTGACCCTTTTATATTCTTTGTGGAAACTGTCAAAGGTGAAAGTTATTCCCATGCTTCTTTCTTTAGTTATTCCCATGCTTCTTTCTTTTCTTTACGCTTCCAGGTTTTTGGTCATTTTGACATCTGATGTTTACAAATTGTTCAGTTTTACAAGCTTCGAACCCCATTCGCTTCCAGAACCTCATGCAGGCGATGGACTTCCACTATCAGGCACTTGCTAGCGGGATAGCTTCTCATGCTGAACAGAGGAAAGAAGAAAGAGAAAAAGAGGCTCTGGAAAAGGTGGCCAATCCATGATGCATATGTTATTGCTCGGAATTTGGTTTCTCATGCTTTTCTATTGGGTGGGAGAAGTCTAGTAGCAGATGTTGGGTCTAGTCTTTGATATCTGGCCTGCACATGCTGTGATTTCTTTTTGATTGGGAATGATGTCTTAGATGGAGATTGTCACTTCTCTGCTTTGGGGGATTTTTTTTTTGACGTGGTTCCTTCCCTTTTTTCTTTGGTAGTATACAAACAAGCTATATTTGGGGAAATGTTGCCCCTATTTTATGCTAGTCACGTCATCGGTCGGACATTGGTAAAATCTTTCAAGGAGCCCTCTCGGGGAGGGTTGCCAGTATAGAGTGTATATGATTTATTTATCAGGGAGCTATGATTTTCCCTAGAGGGGAAACAGTTGTTAGTATACTGGAAAAACTGATCTGTTGGTCAGCTTGGTCCAGGTCTTCTGCCTCACTGGCCTTTGTATGTAAACTTTCATTCTTTTAATGGTTATCATAATGGGGATGTTGTGATTCATTGGGTTATATCATGCTTTTATCTGGTTGGTATATATTAAGGTACTCCAATTTGGTTATACTATTACATTTTTGAGGAAAAGTTAGGTCATAGTAGTCATTTTGAGGGAATGTCCAATGTTTGAATGATGGGAGATGCTTAGTTTTAAATATCTCGATGACATAAGTTGTGTAATTTTGGTACAGAAGGGTGCTGAAGTTTGTGGTTTTGTCATCAATTCTTGTATTTACTTGTGGATATTTGCTCAGTAATTTCTATCAATATATTTCGGTATTTGGTAAAAGTAGATAGTAATGATCGGGTATTGTATTGCTCCGTTTTCTTGTTGTTAACAAGTTATTTTATTGTGTGGATAAAGCTGATTTGTCCGCACGCGGGCTGGCCCGTCTGTCGCGTGGCTGATTTCCATTGGCCCCTCCTACATTCACGGGTTCCACGTCGGTTGACCTGTCAATGGGAAGGCGACACGTGGCTGATGATTCGCCCTGCGGGCGGGCGGGCAACGTAGCAGCACTTACTCTTTTTTTTTTTTTTTTGCAGGTCTAAAGATTTCCTAATGGATCTCGTTTACTAAACTAGACCAATATGGGTAATACTTAATTATTTCAATCTGCGAAATTTGAAATGCGGTCATTTGATTCCCTGAAATGCGGTTTATCAACTGGTCTATTTTTTCTATTATTTTTTTATCATCCAGTAGGTTAATTATAGTGATTGTTTTCACATCTCAAGGAATATTCAATTTGCAACATTTATGTTCTTTTTTCCTTCTGGCATATTACTTTCGACAAATTTATATTCGTTGGTGTAAAAGAAAGTTTCTTTCTGAAAACAAAAACAAAATTTACAATGCATGGTTCGAGGTTCAGTATGGTTGGTGTTGATACATGCAATAGGTGTAGGTAACAAACAAATTATTTATTTTTTTGCTTCAATAACTATTAAAATATGCATCATTTACATCCCCCCGGAACTCCACAACATTATTAACAGTAGGGATCACTCAAATGTTATTGTATGGCATGATCTCCATTATGTGCATATAGATCAATCAGACAAGCGGGAACGGAAAAGAGTGCGCAAGAGGCAGCATCGCCGGAGACGACGCAACCTTAATCATCACTTTCTTCACCGGCCCGAGGAGCTCAACCACCACCAGCCACCGTGCCTGCGTCCACCGCACGAGCCGCCTCAGCGTCAGCCGCCTCCGACGGCTCCCCAGCCGCACCGTGCCGCCTCCCCTCCGCGCCCTGCTCCGCCTCCGTCCGAGGCATGGTGCCGCCAGTACTGTCGCATTGCCGGATACTGCTTTCCTTGCCAATGTTGCTCCCATGATGCGAGTATTATATCTAATTAAAGAGTAGTAAGTGGCCACTTGTTATATAGCTGTGTTAGTGATGATACGGAGTGATTAAGAACTCTAAGTGTGGGGGGAGGGGGGCCTTGTTATGATATATGTGATCATTAGGAGTGTGCGTCATGGGAGTATGATTGTAGAGGTTTGGTGCGCTCCAGCTTTTGGTCAAGTTGATGAAGTGGGGTCACATTGAAGAGAGCACTTTTGGCTTCCGGCGGAGAGCCTTTACGTATGGCTTACTATGCTATTCTTCTTTCTTAATTTCTTTCTTTCTTTGCGCTTAAAGCTCGTGATTGGGGGAGAGAGGAAAGTACAGAAAGAGAGGGAATCATGTTGCGCCGAAGGCAACCATGCATCTTGGAGAGTTGGGAGTACTTTTCGAAAGAGTAATATATACTTTTCGTAACATCCCTTTTGTTGTATGGTTCGGCAAAGTACAACAAAGTAAAAAAATTTAAAAATATATATTTCAAAAAATTTTATACAGAGCATCGAAATTATAACAAATTTTACTCAAAGCACATAAATTTACAATTTTACAAATAAAGCATCATAACATTCATCCGAATGACGTTTTACAAGTTCCAAATATTTTTTTTTTCGTTTGGTGCCGTCTGTTTCCGTTAACTTTTTTATATATATATATATAATATTAGAAAACGTCTTTTGGAAGAACATTTTTTCTAGAAAAAATGTCATTCCAAAGAACGTTTTCTAATATTATATATATATATATATATATATATATATATATATATATATATATATATATTTTCTCGCACTCTCGCTCTCTCTCTCACCTGTGCTCTCTCTCTCTCTCTCTCTCTCTCTCTCTCTCTACTCTCTGTGTTCTCTTTCTCTCTCTCCCACTCACTCTATGCTCTTTTCTAATATTATATTTTTTTTTCTTTCTCTCACACTCTCTCTCTCTCTCTCTCTCTCTCTCTCTCTCTCTCTCACGGTTACAATAAAAATAAATTTTCTAACAGGATGAAATTGTTACAATAAAAATTTGTTTATATTGCCATAAACATATAATTCAAATTTCAGGTTACCAATCATACTATAAATCATCAAATAAGTAAATCATTTAACCATTATATTTATCAAATTCAATATATAACTTTATGAAAGTGCTGGAACATTAAACAAATCTAAATAACATAAAGCTCAATAAAGTTGGAACAACTACCAAAAAAAAAAAAAAAAAAAAAATCCCACCCGATATGTTGGCCAAATCACGAAGTCTCCATAGGCTACATCACAAAGTTTATAATTGCCATTTTATTGACCATCTCTAATGACAAATGATGTGTTGCGACTTCATCACCTTCTCCTTTAAATCCCTCCTTCAAAAGAATAAGGAAATGTATATCAACAAGTGTCAGATACATCATATTTTACTGCTAAAAGAATAACTGAGTAATGACAAGATAACAAGTAGATTGCAAAACAGTAAGAACTAAGCTTTTACGGAAAATCAGAACAGAGGACATGCAGATCCTAGGAAACATATTTGCTGTTCAATTATAAAAAAATTAATATATAATCGAACATCCATTCTCCTTAGCTGGCTTATTAAGGGCCAAAAATGGCAAGAAATAGAATAAATAACAATAAAGATAACAGAATATTCCGGAAACTTAAGCAATCGTATGTAGTAAGAAAGCAACAATCACAAAAGTGCATGTATATAATTCAGCAGAGGCCTTCTACATATTTTTGAACCTGAGAAGTAGTGCACATAACTGTTAAAATAAAACAAATTTTTATTGTAACAATTTCATCTCGTTAGGAAGTTTATTTTTATTGTAACATTATTGTAACAGAGAGTAGAGAGAGAGAGAGAGCGGGTGAGAGAGAGAGAGAGCGAGGGTGTGAGAGAGAAAAAAAACTATAATATTAGAAAAGAGCAGAGAGTGAGTGGGAGAGAGAGAGAGAGAAAGAGAGAGAGAGAGAGCGAGGGTGTCACGCCCCAGTCCCAAAATACGTAGGATTAGGAATACGTAACACGCCCAGCCGTATGTATACGAACTCCAATATATGAAAAACCATATACATACGTACACTGTACATGGATATCCAATCCACCAGTGGTAATATATTGTCACAATAAGTCACACAGAATCTATATCTCATCCACAACACAAATAATCAGTAGGATAAAGAGCTGAATAATAACTAAGTATCAGGATGAATATCAAGTTTGATAGTCGGGTGGAAACAAATCCACTACAAAACGACTATCCTGAAACAGTGGTAATCAAATCACAGCTACTCCAAAGGTAAGACCTCCTCAGACGAGTAAGTAGCATCCGGTCCAGGCCCGTACTCCTGCAGATACTCCGGCTCGTCCATATCTGGAAAGGGACCAGGTCCTCAGAGGGACGTAACAAGATACATAATAACATGCCAATAAAGGACCGAAATATAAACATCCAATGGGTCGCCTAACCATCTAAGTGAATGCAGTTTGATGACAACTTTGAGTGTATGGAAAAGTGTAGGCTAGACATATGCTGACGTAATTCACCAATCATGACGACTGGCTAGTATATGCCACATATGCCCCCAATACCAAGGGCGCACTGTAATGTGACCGTCGAGTGTGGGATCTGCATAGAGGAAGTGGGTGTCCCATACACCTATTAGTCGTCCTCCCCGCCCAATGATCTATGCATGTTGTATCCACAACACGAATAATACCTCTAAATAACTTCCAGGTCTACTATCATACAAAGTTTATATCAGCAGTCATCCCTAACGCACGGCCCATGCATACAGGAGGCCATCCCTGTCCCGCTGTCCGTGATCTATATGAGACTCACAACTCGTGTAACAACTGTGTCACGGCCAATGAACCTAATGATGCTTCATAATACTGGGGTGGACTCATAAAGTAGGTCCAAAATATACATACATAAACATCTATATAAGCAGAATTAAACATGCATGTATCAACTGGAATTGTAAATAATCATACTATGGCAAGGTATACTTGTCGAGCAAAAGTCCTGTATATTGCACGTCCAACAGTGTTAAGTTGTAGTAAGAAGAAGTGGGTTAGGATTTGGAAGTGTAATATATATATAGATAAGGAGGCGGTGGAATGAGGCGGTGGGTGAGCTGTTGCTGTTTTCCTTTTATTGGTTTTGGTTTCGGTCGAGGAGAGTTTGGTAATAACATGGAGATAAGAGGCGGTGGGTTGCTGCTAATATTTTTCTCCATACGTGCGGAGGAGAGAATTAAGCGGTGGAGTTCTGTTTTACACGCGGAGCAGTAGAGGTTTGCTTTACGCGTGGAGCAGAATTTAGGCGGTGGGGGCTTTTACGCTTGGATTTGTTTTACGCGTGGGGTTTTTACGCGCGTAGAAGGAAAAAGCAAAGTTGGTTTTTGCTACTGCTACTGTTGATATTTTCCTAATGGGTTTGGGTTTGAGGTTAACGGGTTTCGGGTTGAAATCCAATAGGAATCCAAGCCCATTTATTTTATTTTATTTTTCTAATAAAAAATATATATATATATATATATACCTATACTTAGAACTTCTAAAAATTATATGGGTGCATATGATTAAGCTAGCAACTGTCCAAAGGGTCTCCTACATGAAATAAATTAGGAAAAATTTATAATGGCTTCATAAATCCTCTAATAACACAAACACCTAAAAAAATTTTAATAAAATTTATTCCTCTATTTAGCTCATAACTACTAAATAATAAAACGGTCTTCCAAATTTAGGGGTTTTACATTCTACCCAACTTATAAAAATTTTGTCCTCGAAATTAAAACTAAGCTATGGTAGAAAGTCAAGAATGGTAGGAGATATAATTTTAACAAAGTAAATTTATACCTTGGTCAATAAATAGGTTCGAAAAATGTTGGCGCATGTCGTCTTCTCATTCCCAAGTAGATTCTCCTGGTGTGCTATGTTTCTATGCCACGTGGACCAAGGGAATAGACTGGGTCCTCAATACTTTCTCTCTACGATCAAGGATTCCCACAGGTTGTTCTTGGTAAGACAAGCTTGGCCCAATGGTGATCTCCGAATGGTCTAGGACATGATTGCTGTCTGCCACATATCGCCTGAGCTGCGATACATGGAATACGTCATGTACTCCCTCAAGTGAAGGTGGTAGTGCAAGTCAATATGCCACTTCTTCCACTCTCTCTAGCACGTCAAATGGTCCAATATACCTTGGACTCAACTTGTCGCGTCCTCCGAATCGAATAGTGCGTCTGGTAGGTGATATCCTCAAGAAGACATGATCGCCCTCTTTAAATTCCAAGGGACGACGATGAAGGTCTGCCCATTGTTTCTGTCTGTCTTGCGCTGCTCGCAAGTGTCCTTGTATCTTCTAACTATCTCAACGGTGTTGATTACTAATTCTGGTCCCAGAATTTGACATTCTCCCACGTCACTCCAACACACAGAAGACCTACATTTTCTTCCATATAATGCTTCAAATGGAGCCATCTGGATGCTTGCCTGATAACTATTGTTGTAAAAAAATTCCACAAGACGTAGGTGGTCCTCCCATGATCCTCCAAAGTCTAACATACAAGCCCTAAACATATCCTCCAATGTCTGAATAGTACGCTCTGACTGTCCATCTGTCTGCGGGTGATAAGATGTACTGAACTTCAGATGAGTTCCAAGACTCTCTTGCATGCTCCTCCAAAAATGTGATGTAAAGTGTGAATCTCTGTTTGATACAATGCTGACTGGTATGCCGTACAATCTCACGATCTACTTCATATATAAGTCAGCCAAAACTTCTGTAGATTGCCCAACTCTAAAAGGCAAGAAATGGGCCGATTTGGTGAGTCGATCTACTATTACCCATACTGCATCTTTATCACTTGGACTTTTGGGATAACCCGTGACGAAGTCCATAGTGATATGTTCCCACTTCCATTCTGGAATCGGAAGTGGTTGCAATAATCCTGCTGTCCTCTAGTGCTCCGTCTTTACTTGCTGACATACCAAACATTTGGCTACAAAGCGAGCTATTTCTCTTTTTATTCCATGCCACCAAAAGTGTTGTCATAAATCACGATACATCTTGGTGCCTCCAGGATGAATAGAATATATCGAACTATGAGCTTCTGTCATCAGCTCCTGTCGAATCTCTCCATTTGGAACATAAAGACGATTACCACATCGTAATGTCCCGTCATCATTAATGCGCAGTCTTGTCTGCTCTCCGGCCTCTGTCCTTTCCTTTAATCTTCTGAATCTGGCGTCTGTAGGCAAAGCTGCCTTAATCCTCTCTACTAGTGATGATTGTACTTGCAAATTGGCTAGTGTCCCGTCTGCTCCGGGTAATATCACTTCAATGCCAAGATATTGCAAGTCCTCCAATAATTCCCTCTGTGTCGTTAAGAAGTAAGCTGCTGGCTTCCGACTTAACGCGTCTGCTACAACGTTAGCCTTGCCTGGATGATAATGTAGCTCTATCTCGAAATCTTTTATTAACTCAAGCCATCTACGTTGCCTCATATTTAACTCCTTCTGCGTGAAGACATACTTGAGGCTTTTGTGGTCTGTATAGATTTCCACTCGTTCCCCATATAAGTAATGTCTCCATAGCTTTAAAGCAAATACAACGGCTGCAAGTTCCAAGTCATGAGTTGGATAATTCTTTTCATGTACTCGTAACTTTCTAGATGCATATGCAATCACCTTGCCATGCTGCATCAATACGTATCCCAAGCCTTTTCCTGATGCGTCACTGTATATCACATAGCCTCCTAATCCTGATGGAATAGTTAATACTGGTGCTGTAGTCAGTCGCTTCTTTAACTCCTCGAAAGCTGCTTGACACTCGTTGGTCCATATGAACTCTTGATCTTTGCAAGTCAACCGAGTCATAGGTGTTGCTATCTTTGAGAAGTTCTCCACGAACCGTCGGTAATATCCCGCAAGTACAAGGAAACTTCTCACCTCCGCTGCTGATTTAGGAACGGGCCATGTCTCGACTGCCGAGATCTTTTCTGGATCAACAGAAATATCATCTCTTGTAACCACATGTCCAAGAAATGAGACTCTGTCTAAGAAGAACTCACATTTACTGAGCTTTGCATATAGCTGCTCTCTCCTCAAGGTCTCTAGAATAATCCGCAGGTGCTTCTCATGCTCCTCGTGGCTCTTTGAATAGACAAATATATCATCTATGAAGACGATCACAAATTGGTCCAAATACTGATGGAAGACTCGATTCATTAAATCCATAAATATAGCTGGAGCATTGGTCAATCCAAATGGCATGACCAAGAACTCGTAGTGTCCATATCTTGTACGAAATGTGGTCTTCGGAATGTCCTCCTTTCGTACTTTCACCTGGTGATATCCCGATCTCAAATATATCTTTGAGAACATCTTGGCTCCACTAAGCTGATCAAATAGGTCATCAATGCATGGCAATGGATATTTATTCTTCACTGTCACTGCATTCAAGGCTCTATAGTCAATACACATACGCACTGACCCATCCTTCTTTGGTACAAATAACACTGGTGCTCCCCAGGGTGATGCACTTGGTCGAATAAAATATTTCTCTTCCAGTTCTTTCAACTGTGTCTTCAGTTCATCCATCTCCTTTTTTGCCAGTCTATAAACATGTGATGCTATGGGTGCTGCTCCTGGCGTCAATTCAATCGAAAACTTTACGTCTCTATCTGGGGGTAGTCCTGGCAATTTTTCTGGAAAGACGTCTTGGAATTCTGAAATAATGGGATGATAGACAACATCGTCCATTGCAAGCTGCATACCATCAAGGATTTCCGTAGATCCTCGTGCAAACTCAAGTTCAGGCTGGCCGGGTACCTTAAAAAGAATGCTTCCTCCAAACAATCGAAGAAAGCGTGGTACTTGCTCAACCAGTCCATTCCAAGCACAATATTAAAAGTTGGCATAGGAAGGACTAAGAGTCGGGCGTTCATCTCTCCGCCACGTATCACTATAGGACACGATCTACAAATTCTACTAATAGGTACAACTCCTCCTCCGGTAAGAATTCTAACACAACTAGGTAAAGTTGTAGAGGTAATATTATGTTTTGCAATAAATCTAGATGATATGAATGAGTGGGTAGCTCCCGTATCAAACAATGTCACAGCAGAAAAAGTAAAAGCAAGAGTGATACCTGCTATGACATCAATCTCCTGATCCATGTCATCTACTTCCATTGCAAAAGCTTGCCCCTTCCTCTGTGGCTGTTCATGACTAGCCCCCATGTACTGATCCTCCTGGGTAGGTAGCGGAGGTCCTCGCTGAAATCCTCCTGCTGTTGGAGGTCGAGGTGCTCCTGGTTTAGTTATTTGCTGAGCTGGCTTCGGTGCTGGAAGTGCTAGCCTCTGTGCTGGCGGTGGAAGTGTCAATGTTTGTTGCATAGGACAGTCTTTCATCATATGCTGTCCGGAACCACATCTCATACATTGCCCTAGGCGAGTTCGACAGTTCCTTCTAATATATTCGCGTTTCCCACAATGATGCGCAGAGGGGCTTCTCTGGGATCTGGTATGGTCCTGCTCTATGCTGGTACTGCTGTTGCTGAGCTAAATGACGTCTGATAGGTCCTCCTTGTTATGTCCTGGTCGGTCCCTGCTATATCCTTACTGGTCCTTGTTGTGTCCTCAGTTGTCCTCCCTTTCCTCTGCTGATAGTTTCTTGCAATCTGGCTTCTGTTAGTAACTCGGCATAAGAGATCCGGGACTGTGAGGTAGTGTAGTGTTGGAGCTCCTGAGTCAGTCCGCGATGAAATCTCTTAGCCTTGGCCAAGTCATATGGTATTAGGGCAGCACCATATTTACTAAGACGACTAAACTCAGCATCATATTCGTCCATTGTTCGGTTCCCCTGTTCTAGGTGGAGAAACTGATCGTACAATGCATCTCTGACGGTGTCTGGAAAGTACTTCTTTTCAAAGCACTCCAGGAACTGCTCCCAAGTCTGGTATGTACCCAATTGGTGCTCCATGGATTCCCACCAGTGATGAGCATTACCATCTAAAAACGTCCTTACACCCGTCATCCATAGCTCTGTAGGTAGCTGCGATGCTTGTAATAACTTTCGAGTGTGAGTAATCCAGTTGGTAGTTTCCTCTGGGCTCTCAATACCCATGTACGGCCTCGGACCCATCTGTATAAAGTCTTTTACTGAACCAACTCTAGCTCGAGGTTCTAGAGCTAGTGCTTGAGCTGGTACAGTAGTCTTTGCAGCCATTCTCTCAAGTGCTGCTAAGAACTCTTGTCTCTGTTCTGCTGCTTGCTGCCTCTGCTCTACAGCTAGTGTGGCGGCCTGTTGTCGCTGTTCCTGCATTATTATCTGGAAGAATTGAAATAGTTGTGCCTGGCCATCCTACGGTGTCGATGAGACTGAAAGGTTCCCATTAGGTGGAACGGGAAGATCAGATGGAACTGGATTGTGAATCTGTCCATCTGGTTCCGGAAGTCTAGGATTTCATGAGGTCTCTCCTTGAGTCTGACTATTGACTCCAGGAGTTGTGTCACCATCGGCAACAGTACATCCTTTCTGCATATCCATCTTTCTGCAGGTGATGTACACAACGTTTAGACGAAGTACATGAATCAAAACATGGTGCAAGTATTTAAATAGGATGCAGAAGCATAAAATATGTTGGGGAATTGTCTGCGTATTTCACAGTCAAAAATCTGCAACATACATGAAGTCTCTCCTGCGTAAAACAGGGACTCAAGGTATTAGGCGTAAAACAGAGATTCAAGACTATCGGCGTAAAGCATGGCTTCAGAGCTGTCTGCGTAAAAGTTGTGTAAAAAATCTGGGCGTGAAAGCTACGTAAATCTGTGCGTAAAAGATCTGCATGTAAAAATCTGCCCGCGTAAAAAAAAATCTGCGTGAAATGTTACTATTCATCCAGCGTAAAGATTTCCTGTGTAAAGTCTGCTATTCTTCTAGCGTAAAATCAGAAATATATTGCAGCGTAAAGTTGTATGAGGAACTCTTCGTATTTCCTCGAATGAATTTGTCAGATACTTCAGTGAACCTGACATCTAACAAAAGTACTGCACGATGATCGAGAGGACGGCTTGTGATGATGATTTTACACAGAGACCCAGGTTGTCGTTTAGTGGTATATCTGATACAACTCATTTTTACGCTTCCAAGGGGAAGAAAAGTTGAGTCTTCTGAATACGCTGCCTACAGAGATGAGTTTTACGCTCAAAATAAAACAAAATCATGTGCCACATCAAAAGCTGTTTCTACACAGGGCTTGTGATGATGATTTTACACAGAGACCCAGGTTGTCGTTTAGTGGTATATCTGATACAAGTCATTTTTACGCTTCCAAGGGGAAGAAAAGTTGAGTCTTCTGAATACGCTGCCTACAGAGATGAGTTTTACGCTCAAAATAAAACAAAATCATGTGCCACATCAAAAACTGTTTCTACACAGGGCTCGAGGCATATCTCTGCATTTAATGCACGAGATTTGATTATGACTGAAAAACTAAGGCTATGCCAAATACGCTTATCTCACCATCCTTACATTTTATGCCAAATCAGGCTACTCTACGCTGGTTTATATATATTATTCATGAATCATCAAGTTTACGCAGGATGGTTACCTACGTAGCTTGCATGTCATGATCTTACAAAGGGATACATGGCATACGCGGATTGAACGTGGGTAACAGTTGTCATAACCGCAGCGTAAAGGAGGCAATCTTCTTCATAGTTTGTCCTTTTACGTAGACAAGATAGTGATTTGGCTTTTACGCCAGCTAGGTAAAGGCTCTGGTCACAGCGTAAAGGATTTTTTTTTTTTTTGGCGTAAAAATTTGTTTTACCCAACAGAGAATGATTAAAAGGAAGAATGTGGTTTAGTCAAGTGTGGATGAGATCCTTATAATTTATTCCTATACGCAGGCTTGTTTGGTACGGTTACGTAACCAAGACAATATATTCTTGACCTGTATGGGCCACCACCAAAAATATGTCACGCCCCAGTCCCAAAGTACGTAGGATTAGGAATACGTAACACGCCCAGCCGTATGTATACGAACTCCAATATATGGAAAACCATATACATACGTACACTGTACATGAATATCCAATCCACCAGTGGTAATATACTGTCACAACAAGTCACACAGAATCTATATCTCATCCACAACACAAATAATCAGTAGGATAAAGAGCTGAATAATAACTGAGTATCAGGATGAATATCAAGTCTGATAGTCGGGTGGAAACAAATCCACTACAAAACGACTATCGTGAAACAATGGTAATCAAATCACAGCTACTCCAAAGGTAAGACCTCCTCAGACGAGTAAGTAGCATCTGGTCCAGGCCCGTACTCCTGCGGATACTCCGGCTCGTCCATATCTGGAAAGGGACCAGGTCCTCAGAGGGACATAACAAGATACATAATAACATGCCAATAAAGTACCAAAATATAAACATCCAATGGGTCGCCTAACCATCTAAGTGAATACAGTTTGAGGACAACTTTGAGTGTATGGAAAAGTGTAGGCTAGACATATGCTGACGTAATTCACCAATCATGACGACTGGCTAGTATATGCCACATATGCCCCCCAATACTAGGGGCGCACTGTAATGTGACCGTCGAGTGTGGGATCTGCATAGAGGAAGTGGGTGTCCCATACACCTATTAGTCGTCCTTCCCGCCCAATGATCTATGCATGTTGTATCCACAACACGAATAATACCTCTAAATAACTGCCAGGTCTACTAGCATACAAAGTTTCTATCAGCAGTCATCCCTAACTCACGGCCCATGCGTACAGGAGGCCATCCATGTCCCACTGTCTGTGATCTATATGAGACTCACAACTCGTGTAACAACTGTGTCACGGCCAATGAACCTAATGATGCTTCATAATACTGGGGTGGACTCATAAAGTAGGTCCAAAATATACATACATAAACATCTATATAAGCAGAATTAAACATGCATGTATCAACTGGAATTGTAAATAATCATACTATGGCAAGGTATACTTGCCGAGCAAAAGTCCTGTATATTGCACGTCCAACAGTGTTAAGTTGTAGTAAGAAGAAGTGGGTTAGGGTTTGGCAGTGTAATATATATATATATATATATATATATATATATATATATATATATATAAGGAGGCGGTGGGTGTGCTGTTGCTGTTTTCCTTTTATTGGTTTTGGTTTTGGTTTCGGTCGAGGAGAGTTTGGTAATAACATGGAGATAAGAGGCGGTGGGTTGCTGCTGATATTTTTCTCCATACGTGTAGAGGAGAGAATTAAGCGGTGGAGTTCTGTTTTACGCGCGGAGCAGTAGAGGTTTGCTTTACGCGCGGAGCGGAATTTAGGCGGTGGGGGCTTTTACGCTTGGGTTTGTTTTATGCGTGGGGTTTTACGCGCGTAGAAGAAAAAAAGCAAAGTTGGTTTTTGCTACTGCTACTGTTGATATTTTCCTAATGGGTTTGAGTTTGAGGTTAACGGGTTTCGGGTTGAAATCCAATAGGAATCCAAGCCCATTTCTTTTATTTCCTTTTTCTAATAAACTATATATATATATATATATATATATATATATATATATATATATATATATATATATATATACCTATACTTAGAACTTCTAAAAATTATATGGGTGCATATGATTAAGCTAGCAACTGTCCAAAGAGTCTCCTACATGAAATAAATTAGAAAAAATTTATAATGGCTTCATAAATCCTCTAATAACACAAACACCTAAAAAAAATTAATAAAATTTATTCCTATATTTAGCTCATAACTACTAAATAGTAAAACGGTCTTCCGAATTTAGGAATTTTACAGAGGGTGTGAGAAAATAATAATAATATTAGAAAACGTTCTTTTGAAGGACATTTCTAATATTATATTATATATATATATATATATATATATATATATATATATATATATATATATATAACGGAAGCAGACGGCACCAAACGGAAAAAAAAATTGAAACTTGTGAAACGCCCTTCAGATGGACGTTATGATGCTTTATTTGTAAATTTGTAAATTTTTATGCTTTGAGTGAAATTTGTTATAATTTCGATGCTCTTTATGAAATTTTTCGTATATATTTTGCGTTAGAATTGAAGTGAAGTGGAAGGAAGTGGGATTTTTTTCCCTCTCCGTTTGGATGCCTTTAGAAGTAAAATTTTCTAAAATTTAATTTTTAATTGGTTTTTGAAGTAACTGGAAAAGTGTAACTTTTTTTTATTAAAGTAAGTATATATTCTCATTGTTAAAATAGAGAGAAATGGTCCTCCAACCAAACGCGCGAAGCGAAAATGACAGTTTTTTTACTTTCGCGGTCCACTTCGAATGAGAAAACTTCTATTTCGTTGCAAACAAAATTTACTTTTCATGTCAAATTATATTAAATAATGTCTACAAATTTTCCAACCAAACACGTGAAGTGGTCTAAAATTCAAATTTTGGCCGCACGAACCAAACAACCCGTTATTCTTATTATTCTTATTCTTATTATTATTATGATACAACTATTGACACTGCTAAAATGTTATCCTGCACTCATTTTTAATTTTTTTATCATTCAAATTACAAATCAGTTCCTGTACTAGGAGTGCATAATGACATTTTAGAAGCATCAATAACGACATCCTAGGAAGCTGTTATTGGTACTCCTAAAATGTCATCCGTCCATGCATTCACAAATTAATATCAGATTTAATGTCGAGAGAGATTTATAATTTGAATGCTAGAAAATTAAAAAAAATACATAATAATATTTTAAGAGTATTAATAATGGTAGCCTTCTTATTATTATTATTATTATTTTGTTTAATCGTCACTTTGACACTTGGAATTATGTAACGAGCAGATACATCAGCATGAGCTCAATTCATATTGTTATATATTACGAAGGATCACATACACATTACTCTTTATTTGGTAAAAGGACACATCAAATCAAAGGTCTGAGGTCACATTAAAAGCATTAGTTTTATGAAACAATAATGAAGTCATGGTCTTACCATTCTACGCATACCAAACAGTGGAATTTGGGTCAGGGCGAGCTGATTTGAGAGAGAAATTGCACTTTTAGCATGCAGCCATGGAATGGAATGGACTGTCCAAAGCGACAGACTGGCAATGATAAGTTCAACCGCAAGCTATCTAGCAACGCAATGGAGCCCAAATAGCAACAAAATGGACTGAGCCAGCCGTCAGTAGGAGGAACTGGTCCAATTGAGAAGTGCCAGGAGTTGCTCCTAGTAGTGGAGTGTGAATTCTTCAAAGGCCCATGCATGAATTTGGTACTTTCATACCAACCTGGATTCTAGGCCTGGTCCTGGATTTGGGGGGCTAAGGGAGATCTCACACTATTTAATTTTTGCAAGAAGTTCCTTTAAACACTATCAGGGTTTGATATGCTTCTTGAGTTGTAGTTTTTTTTTTTTTTAACATAACTACTGTGTTTATAAATAATCTCAAATTAATCTTAAGCTTTCGAGTTTAAACGAACTGTTTGTTGATTTTTTTTGCTTTGGACTTGTAAAGATGAACATTGGCTACACCACCAAGTGGGTATCTCAATATAATACTTTATATGTGTAGAGGTGTGCACATGAGGTGTGGTGGGGCACATGGGTGTCATGTGGGGATGTTTTATTAGGAGAAAAAAATGATTAACTCCTCAATGAAAGCTTTTAAGCTTTTTGTCATGCTCTTGGATATTATTCCATAGGAGCTAAGCCATAAGCTTAGCGACTCAGACTCGAACTCATGGGTGCAAAGTGACGTTTTGTTGGCGCACTTAGCACATCAGCATCGTCGCAAGGCGCTTTGTTGCGCTCGTGCGCGAGTTTTATGATCGGGTTGCATGCGCGGGAGCTGAGCGCTTGTGCGCTTTTGTTACGCTCTTGCGCGAGTTTTATGCTCGGGTTGCATGTGCGGGCGCTGAGCGGGTGTTGGATGGGCGTTGGACGGGCGTTGGACGGGTGCTGAACGGGCACTAAGCGGGCTATGCATTGGGCTGCGATTGTGGAATATCAATTTTGTATATTGGCTTTTTAGTCCCACATCGGAAAGAAGAGGATGCTGGGCTTCCATCATTCCCTATATAAAGAGGCCTCAAACCTCCTTTTGAGACACACCAAATATTGAGAAAGAGGAGTCCAAAGGAGTCCGTTTGAGTCACACAAATAGGTGACTACGAGAGTTCCAGAAGTTCTCTTGTGAACTTGCTAGCTCCTGGGAGCAGATCGTCGATATAGGACGAATCTTGCTTTGAGCAACGGTGGTCTTCACCGCCCCAGCAAGAATAATTTTTTATTCTATCTTCATCTCTTTTCTTCTAGTTGTAAATATTCTGTCCCAATTGCAACTGCGTTTGCAAGAAAGAACGTGTTTTTGGTTCTTGAATTCTGTGATAAAAAAGAAGTTGTAATTAGCTACTATATTGTATTTTTTTATATAGTTCTTCATTGGATCGAGGTATATCACCGAGAAAACTTTTGTGTGAACTCATGATCTCGTCTTCAACTTCTTATTCTGCCATCTTTGATTAAGCCTCGGGAATAACAATCTCAAAGCAAGATCCGAGTAAGATGGAGAATAACCATGCAAGTCTTCTTAACACAAGTTTTTACAAACTTGAGAAGATTGACGGGCTACACTTCAATCATTTGGATGAGGAAGGAGTCCTCTGTCAAATGTTGGACGTGGGTAGAGAGATCCAGGATTTACCATTCCTACAGATGGAAGTGAACTTGATCTGGTGTCGCTGGAGACGCACATTCCAAGAGAAAGAAAGTCAACATATGATGCAAGTTGGCACATGGAGATGTCTGAAGCTAGTAGCCACATGGAGAAGTCTACTGCGGTTGCCGAAGAGAGACTGGCACTATGCATCTACGCATGGCAAAAATTATAACAGGAAGAACTCGACAAATAAGCAGTCTCGACGCAGGGCACTCACTGCGCATGGCAGGCTCAGTGCAGTGTAGTCACTGCGCATGACGTTCTATCGATGCATGGTAGAACTTGGTACATTAAAGTGTCTGGGTGGCTAGCTCTAAGCAAGGTCTATGCGCAACCAGGTTATGCGCATATGGCTATGAGTACCTTGGCGCATGTCTCTTCAAGCATAAAGGATCATGAGAATGAGGGTTGCAGATCCAATTTCAAACAAAAATAGCAAGGTAAAAGCCTAACTAGGTTACTTTGATTACTTAACTTGGTTGCTATGATTACGCAGGTTAAGTCATCTGGCGTGGTTGCTGACTGGTGAATGGATACTAGTGCATCTAGCCACAGGAGCTCTAGAAAGAGAAGTTCACCGAGGTCAAGCCTATCACTGAAGAAGGCCGAAGATCTCAATAGCGAACAAGAATCAAACAGAGGATCTGGGGATTAGGATAATGGTTCTAGACTTCGAGAAGTTACAGTCAAAGAAGTACGTGTAGCAAAGTACCAGTGATTTCCAAGGAACTAATCTCAGGAAGTCTGTTGCAGACTTGAGGGTGAACATCCATGGTTGCCAGATGGTGATATCTTGTACTTTGAAACAATGCTTCAGTATCAGATGGATGTTCGAGCTTCTGATTGTGAGTAGAGTCTCATTACAAGAGTTGTGGGACAACAAGACTAGGATATGTACTCTGTACCGCAAGATGTCTAGTCTATGGCCTATCTCTAAATGTGGGGATAAGAAGGTGAAGAAGTGTGAGGTCTGTGCACAGACAAAGATTACAAAAAAACTTTCAAACGGGTAAATCAAAGTATATATTTTCTGGAGTTGGTATACTCAGATATCTGTGACTTCAAACAGTTCTCTACAAAGGCCATGATGAAGTATTTTATTACCTTCATCGACTAATACTCGAAGTACGCATTCGTCTATCTACTCAAGACAAAAGATGAAGCATTCGAGAAGTTCAAGAAGTTCAGGGCTGAGGCTGAACGTCGAAAAGGACAAAAACTTAAGAGACTCAGAAGTGATTGAGGCGGAGAGTATAGGTCCATTGAATTTGCATCGTTCTGCAAAGAATATAAAGTTGTCAATGAGAAGAATGCTCTGAATTCTCCTTAATCAAATGGAGTAGTTGAACGGAAGAACAAAATATTGACAAAGATTATAAAGTCAATACTGTTAAATATGGGTCTTCTAAACTGCTTCTGGGGAGAAGCAGCGGTAACGGCTACGTTCATTCTGAACAAAGTGTTGAACGCAACTTCCGATGTCACTCCTTATGAACTCTGGTTCAAAGTCAGACCCAACTTGAATGTCATTCGAGTGTATGGGTGTCTGGCGTATGTGAATCTTCCGGACTTGAAGATTCAGAAGCTAGGAACGAGGACTACAAAGACAATCTTCCTGGGATATGATGAGAAGAGTAATGCTCGGAGGTTCCTTGATATTGAGTCAATTTATATCATCAAAATTACGGGATGCAGAATACTTTGAAAGATAAATTTGCAAGACACAAAAAATTTGTTATTGCGGACATTCTGAAGAATAATGTGAGTCCAACGGAGGATATCGCTTCCAATGAAGATGTAGTCCAAGAAGAAAAGTTGTCATTACAGAGACAACGTTCGAACCGGAACTCGCAGAACCAAGAACTAAGCGGGTGAGGAGACAAAATAACTTCAGAGATAATTTTGTCACCTATCATGTGGAAGCCGACCCGCTTACCTATGATGAGGCAATGAAGACCAGAGACGCTGTCTTTTGGAGGGAGGCTATAAATGATGAGTATGGCTTAATAACCTCCAACAACACTTGGGTGTTAGTTGATATCCCTGAAGAAGCTAAACCAATCAGATACAAATGGATCTTCAAGAAAAAGATAAAGGCCGATGGAACTATTGACAAGTTCAAGACAAGGCTGGTAGCCAAGGGATTTTCTCAGAAGCAGGGGATCGACTACTTCGACACATATGCTACAGTAGCATGGATGACGACCATCATGATATTGATTGCTATAAGTGCAATCCATAACTAATTATATATCAGATGGATATGAAAATAGCATTTCTGAATGGTGAATTGACTGAAGAGATTTACATGCAACAACCAGAAGGATTCATCGTCAAGGGCCTTGAAGACAAAGTCTGCAAGTTGGTAAAATCGTTATACGATCTGAAGCAAGGTCCCATGATATGGCATGAGAAGTTTGATAAAGTTATAAGATCAAACGGCTACAGGATCAATGAGACGGACAAGTGTGTTTATAAAAATTTTGCTGACGAGAGAGGAGTCATCATTTGCCTATACATGGAAGACATGTTGATTCTAGGTACGGATCTAGCACATATCACTGAGACAAAGAAGTTTCTCTCATCTAAGTTATCCCGGGGATAAATATTATCCGGACGGATACTGGAGTGGCATTATCACAGTCTCATTATATTGAGAAAATGCTCATACGCTATGGATATTAGAATCTTTCTAGGATCGATACTCCTTACAGGTGTGACAAGAAGCTGAAGCCAAATCCGAGAAAAAGTGTCAGGCAACTGGAGTATTCAAGCATCATCGGAAGTTTGATGTATGCAACAACTACCACAAGGCCTGACATAGCTTTCACCGTGGGGATGCTGAGTTGGTTCATGAGCAATCAAGGTGTTGAGCACTAAAAAGCTGTGAAGAGAGTAATGAGATATCTCAAAAGGACTCAGAATTATGTACTGCACTACAATGGGTATCCGACAGTAGTGGAAGGCTTCAGTGATGCAAGCTGGTATTCAGAAGTTGAGAGCGAAAAATCCACAGGAGGATACGTCTTCTCCATGGGTGGAGTTGATATATAGTGGAATCGAAGAAGCAGACAATGTTCTCTCATTCCTCGATGGAATCTGAGTTCTATGCACTGGCGGCTGCAGCGGATGAAGCAGAGTAGTTTCGGGAGCTCATGTATGATCTTCTAGTGGTTAGTACACATATTCGACGGTACCGATTCACTGCGACAACCAGACGACTGCAGCGGTGGCATCGATTTTTTTCTTCAATGGTTAGAAGAGATCTGTGCGGCTAAGGCCTATGGTGCTGTATGAGCGCATCATGGATGGCGTTATGATAGCGGTTAATGTTTGGAGCTAGATGATTCTAGCGGGTCCGTTCAAGACACTACATGAGCGCATCAAATATAACATTATTACAGTGGTTGATGATCAGAGTCAGGAGGGTCTGGCCGATCCGTTTATATAAGACCTCAAGCGCCGGCTTATCATAAGAACTATAAAGGAGTATAGTACTCCATGTTACAGTGGCGACACCACATGAGGTACCTTGACAAGATAAAGCTCCGGCTTTAGGTTATGTCATAGCGGCATAACACCGCATATAGTCAAGGACACAACATACATGGGCTTGGAGGACTTTTGATATTCTGTCTTTGTAATTCTACCATAAAGTTTTATGCTATTAGTTTAAAGAGAAATCTACTAGGCATCTAGCTTTTGGTTCAAAGAATGGTCATTGACTGGAATAATATCAGGAACAATGGGTAGTCCATTGAGATATTGAGGGGCTACAGACCCAGAACCACATTTGTCTACTATATTTTCTTTGAGTAGAATAAGATCCTGTGGGAGGATGGCTTAGACGCCTTAATGAGTTCTAGGACATTTGGAATATCTGGCATGCTTTACAGGAAGCACGATAGCACAACACTACAAAGGAGCATCGAACTCCATGCTATAGTGGATGACACCATCATGAGGTTCCTCGATAGGATAATGCCTCGGCTTCGTGAGCCATGTCACAACGGCGTAGCATTGCATATAGGCAGGTGGCCCAATTCTGTAAAATGAAAGTGGTAGACAGCACTACAAAGAGGCCGGTGTCCTCATGTTACAGTGGTGTGACACCACCAAGAGGTACCTAGAGAGGGTAAAGCCTCGGCTACGCGAGCCATGTCACAACGGTGTAACACCGCAAGAAAGAACAATACTTCATGCTCGGTAGTTTGGCACTACAAAGAGGCTGGGATCTCATGCTACAGTGGATGACACCACAATGAGGTAGGACCTCGACTTTGGGCCATATCATAGCTGAGTAGCACCACAAGGAAGCGCAAGGCTTCATGTCAAGGACTCTTTAAAAGAACTCTTCTAGAGTGTATAAAAAAAGATATAGGCCATATCTTGAGGGTAAACTTGTAGACGTCCAAGATATATATATATCAAAACCAGGCATGCATATGGCCTTTAATTTGCAACCGAAAGCACTTAGCACGTCAGCATCGTCACAAGGTGCTTATGCACTTTTGTTGCGCTCGTGCGCTCATTTTATGCGCTCGTTTTATGCTCGGGTTGCATGCGCGTATTGCATGAGAGGGCGCTGAGCGGGTGCTGAACGAGAGCTGGAAAGGTGCTGAGCGGGTGCTGAGGGGGCGCTGAGCGGGCTATGCATTGGGCTGTGATTGTGGGATATTAATTTTGTATATTGGATTTTTAGTCCCACATCGGAACAAAGAGGAGGATAGGCTTCCATCATTACCTATATAAAGAGCCCTCTGCCTCCTTTTGAGACACACCAAATATTGAGAACGAGGAGTCCAAATAAGTCCGTTCGAGTCACACAAAGAGGTGACTATGAGCATTCCAGAAGTTCTCTTGTGAACTTGCTGGCTCCTGGGAGCAGATCGTCGATAGAGGACGGATCTTGCTTTGAGCAACTGTGGCCTTCACCGTCCCAGCAAGAATAATTTTTTATTCTATCTTCATCTCTTTTCTTTTAGTTATAAACGTTCTGTCCCAATTGCAACTGCGTTTGCAAGGAAGAACGTATTTTTGGTTTTGAATTCTGTGATGAAGAAGGAGTTGTAATTAGTATATAGTCCTTCGTTGGATCGAGGTATATCAGTGAGAGAACTTTTGTGTGAACTTGTGATCTCGACTTCAACTTCTTGTTCTACCGTCTTTGATTAAGCTTCGAGAATAACACTGTTCGCTAGCCGAGTTTGTACTCATGATATTTTAGAGAACTTAGCTTGAGCTTAACTTCTGGCTCATTTTTATTCTTAGAGAGTCTAGTCCGAGTAGGAGAAGGGGTATAGCTTTGCTCAAAACTGGGTCTATTAATATCCTAGGCTTGAATAAGGGGCAGTTAGTTTTTAGTATAGGTATGATTTCATATTATTATGGATCTGGCCAATTTCTACTCCTTGTTATCTTTTCTAAGAGACGATTTCAACCGCTCTCGTGTAAAGTTGTTTTGAAAGTTTTTTGACTTATGAGAAATTTTTGTATATTATGTCTATAGTAATTCTTTATATATACATTAGTTGTAGCAAAATTTTTTTTTACTTACATATCATAACATCTAAACTATAGGAAAAATTTAACATACAAATAAAGATGGATCATTCTGGCTAAGTCATTAGCCTCGCCAAAATGCCAACAATATTAGATACTCTCTAATGCCAGAAGCATTAGTTTTGTTGTTTTGTTAGCTTTACCATCACAAAAGCTACAAATTGACGGAAGATACAACTTTTTCTGAAGCAAAACTCCTATTCGATAGAGGTCATAACCTTGCCGTAATGCCAACAACATTAAGAATCATCATAATGCCAACAATATTAACCTCATTGAATATTAGCTTTGCCAGAAGCAAAGCTTAATATTGGCAGATGACTAGCCTCACCATATTGCTTGCTTTGCTAGAAACAAGGCCAGATAATTGTAGAAGCTTAGACCCACCATTCCGCCTGAAGGAAGCTGCTAACTGGTAGAGGCATAGCCTCGCTATGGATATGTTTAATGCGTACAAATAGAACTTGAAGTTCATATGCATGAAACCTAAAATTTTCTAAAATTAAATATTGCATGTTAAGAACCAGAAGTTCCACATGGTTAATCCGTAATTTCTATGTCGTAGAACCCAAAGTTCTTATATAGTTGCTTGTGGATAATTTATTTATCCAACGTGCTCACATCTTGTGGCGATGGCAAACATGAACAATCTTTTTCCCTGAAACAAATGCGAGATATTTAGAACAAACCATTGGTCTCGCACTTATCGAATATGTTGAGTTATGGGAGACTTATTTAGTCCCACATCGGATAAAAAATAAGGAGGAGGCTAGCCTCCTTTTATATATATGTACCCCCTCTCTTGGAAATAAATCGATAAAGTCTTTTCTACATGGTATCCGAGCCAAATCTCTGAATCCTTTCTCCATAAAAAAACCAAAATTTTCTTCTCTACCCCGTCTCTCACCCGACCCCTTTGCCTCCCTCTGTAAGTGGACGACCTCCCCCCTACCTCCCTCTGTGAGTGGACGACCCCCCACGCCTCCCTCTGTGAGTGGAGCCCCCCTCCCCCGCCTCCCTCTATGAGTAACATCCCCCTCACCCCACCCTTGGGTATCGTAGACGTCCCCTGCGGGTGTCGGCATGAGAGGTGCATGTCGGGAGGTAGGGTACGCTGCTCTTCATATGCTGGCATAGGCGAGTTCTACCTATCATGCACCTCTCTTGCCGCATAAACTTGGAGGTGTATAGATAGATGTCCAGGATCACGTATAGGCGCACGACCCATGTTTAAGTTGCGTTTGATCTCGTTCCTGTGCAACTGTGAAGATGAGAACACCTGTGACTAGTCAGGAGCTGAAGGAGATACTGGAAGGAATGAGCAGGGTATTTCGGGCCTAATTAGAGGAGACCTCATCCAGTAGGACAGTTGTGTCTGCACCAGAAATGTCGTAGATAATGAAGAAGGTATAGTTACTACCCAATGATATCAAACTTGAGGGAATGAGAAACTACCTGAGTTATTCTAGGAGGGCGCTGTTTAACCTTCGGAACAAGGGACTTGAAAAATATTTGAAGAGAGAGTGCACTGAGCCACAAGATAAGATGAGTGCTGAGTAGAGCACATGGAGTTACCTTAATTCTCTGATAATTTCTTGGCTGCTGACTTTTGTTTCTCCATCCATAGATGAGATGGTAGAGTCGATCTATAATGCAGCTGATGTTTGAAAAATATTGGCTGGGATGTACTCTGGAGCTGGGAGCGTCATGCTGATAATGAAAGTTGAGAAAAAAGATTGATGCTACCACAAAGGAGGAGAAGACATTACTCCAGTATGCAGCGGAGCTACTTCGCTTATGGGCGGACTTGGACCACTATGATCCGCTATCATTGTAAAACCTGGCAGATATTCTCTTTGGAAAACAGTACCTTGAGTGTAGGTGTGTGGCTCATTTTCTTAAGGCTCTGAACCCGCAGTTTGAGGCTAAGAGGGCAATAATGTGTCATCTGCCATCTTTTCTGTCCCTGGATGAGGCTATTGCATCGATGGAGCAAGCGAAGATCAGACAGAAGGTAATGAAAGACGAGACCTCACCGGCTGTCTTCTCGACATTGGTGATTCCTAGTGCTCCCATCAGCGATGACAGGGAGTGCTATAATTATGGGAAGAAAGGGCACCTCAGTTACAACTGCCCTCAACCCCGTAATTCTGGTCATGACCTAGGAGGCATAGGACAAAGAGGTGGACATGCAGGTCAAGGAGGCAGGGGACGTGGAGGCCGGGCATTTGCTTACCTAGCTGTGGTGGAGAAGACCACTACCTAAATGACTATAGGTGAGATGACAGAGCTGGAGGAACTACGTCAGTTCCAGCTTCAATTTGAGATTTATAAGGGCAAGGGATCGACCACTCAGGATCTGGATGACACTACCTACCTTGATAAATTTACTAGTTATGTTGCTCATATGGGCCAAGGTACCCCGATTCAAGCACTTGCATCCACTAAATCTCATACTGATTGGATCATAGACTTAGGTGCATCTAGTGAGTTTGTATTATATTATCTGAGTAAGCATATGCATCTCGAGATAGTTCATACTGCTGATGGGACAATCTAACCCATTAGGAGTACTAGCTAGGTCCATTGTACTTCATCTGTTATCCTATCATCTGTATTGCATGCTCCTTCATTTTCGGTTAACTTACTTTCTGTTAACTCTCTCATTGATCAATTGAATTATACTATTTTTTTTGATCGGAAAATGTGTTCTTGTCACGCCCCAGTCCTAAAATACGTAGGACTAGGAACACGTAAGCATGCCAGCCGCATGGATACGACAACTCCAATATATGGAAACCAAAATTCATACGTACGCTGTAATATAAAAATCAATCCACAAGTGGTATAAACATATGTCACAAGTCACAGGGTATAATCTAAATCTCATTCCTAGAAAATTAATATAAATGAATAACCAGCATCTATATAACTAGATCTCAACATAAGTATCTAAGGATGATAGTTGGATGGAAACAAATCCACTACCAACTCGAATGAAAAAGTACAACGCAATAAACATAATATAGGAATACCAGCTAATAATCATGGGGCTCGGAGAGAAGACATCCACGAGACATATATAACCATCCAAATTTGCGCTCATGCAAATACTCAATAACAGATACACCTGGAAGGGGACCAGGTCCTCAGAGGGACGTAACAAGATACAGAACAACAAGCCAATTTGAATACAGTAAACATGCATAATAGGTAGAAAATATGTAAGTACGCTGTACAAGATAATCTATATGAATGCAAATGAGGATAACTTATCGATGTATGGGCAAGGGTAGGCTACTCGATCTAATCTCACAACTCACACACACGTCAGTGACATCATCAGCCGACATACCTCGGGGGTAGCGACCCTCGTGACTCCATCAATAAACATACCTCGGGGGTAGCGACCATCGGACACGACCACCATAGTGCGTGCTAGTTACTACGGTTTAGCAGAGTGGTTAAAACCCATACGCCTACTGATTGTCCTCTCATGATACTAAGTGCCATGTGTGTGTCAACATATCTAATATATAGTAATGACTGAAAGAAAACTACACATGCAAGAAATATACAGAAATGTAATAAATATACAGAAATAATTAAGCATACAAAATACTGTAAGCAATTTTGCAAGGTATCTTGCCTGGTAAGAAAGCTGCAAGGTGTACTGTCCAGAAGTCAAGCACACAGGATCAGAAGCTACGACCTCAGAACAAATATCTCCGAATGCTGAAATAGATATCACCAACATTCCTAGAATAAGCAAAATAGCTAGAAAGCACTTTCCTTTCATCCAATTTGTACACAGGGGCAAAACGGTAATTTCGGGTAAAAGTGGGGTCTACGTGTGGCCAACTTTGCACCGAAAAATGTGCCAAGAGTAACAGTCTCTAAATAGGACAAATTATAGGTCAAACAACTCTAAATGTCAATACGAACCCAACGGTATATCCAAAGATGGATTCTGATGGGCCGAACCCAATTTTGTTCAAAAAGTCAACTGTGGGGTCCGCCAATTGGCGACTTGGTCAACTATCTCAGAATTGCGTAAAAATTGGGTCACAGGACCAGCGTGTTACCACGAGTCCAGTGGCATAAGTTTCGTCGCAATCTGACGAGCGTGCACAAAATGCGCGCGACTTTCGCAAAAGTTGCGACACAGAATGTTTCTGCGGATACGGGCTGATTCCGGCGCGCACACGCGTCCGAATCAATTTTTGTGAACTTTTACGTGTCCGGTTATGCTGCGCGCACCGTTCGGTATACTTGGTACACAACGGGGCGGTCCCGTTTGGCGGGGCGAGCTCCGTTTTACAACTTTTAGAAATTTGAAAAAGTGGGTTCGCGAGATTTTCCAACGAATTTAATTCTGTCTACAGCAGTTAATAATCTAGGGTTATTTAACAAAAATTAAACTAGGTCATATGGTCTACGCATACCAAAAAGAATCATCGAATTTGGATCTCTGTGGTGGGAGATACGAACTCTGAAATATGGGTGGTCATCGCAGTTTTCTGCGATCCCAGAATTCGGTCTGTTTCTGCCAACTTTGGCGCTATTTTTGCCTAAGGTTACGCGTTGTTCGAGGTCTACTAATACACAGATATGGAAGAGGGTTAAGGCATAAGCATACCGGTGAAGACGGGGCGGCGTTTGGTTGAGCGAGTCGACGGAAAACAACTCCGGAACACAGGTACCTCGCTGTGGGAATCTGCAGTGCGCGGGGTCGCGGTCGTCGAGATTTGTTTGGACGGCCTGACGGGGTTCTCCGACTGCGGTGGCGGCGCTCTCTAGGTCTAGATGGGAAGAGGGAGAGTCTTGATGATTTAGGTTTAGGATTTTAGAGAAATAATGAATATATATATGAATAGGAAGAAAGAGGAAGCGGGTTGGGTTAGCTAATATCCGAGGGGGGGGGGGGGTCTGTGCATTTGCTACTTAGATTTGCTAAGGGGGGGGGGGGCGCTGCTCACAAAAAGGAAGCGATGGTTGCTGGTTGCTTTGGTAGGTAGGTTAGTGGCTAAGGTTGGTAGGAGTAAGTAAATAAATAGTTATTTAATAATTTTGTTTTGTTTTGTTTTATTTTGTTTTATTTTATTTTCTTTTCCTTTTTCCAATTATATATATATATATATATATATATATATATACTCATAGAAAAATTTTAGATTTATATTAATGTATACCGTTAAGCTAACAATTGCTCAAGGGGTCTCCTACATGAAATAAATTCCAAAATTTTTCCTGATGGTCCCATAAATCCCCTAAGTGCACCAACACATAAAATAAAAATTAATAAAAAATTATTTTTCCTAATTAGCCATTAATTACTATAATTTAATTAATAATTAATAATTAAAAAGGGTATATACGATTTCTAGGAATAGGGGTTTTATATTCTACCCAACTTATAAAAATTTTGTCCTCGAAATTAAAATTAAGCCGCGGTAGAAAGTCAAGGATGGTATAAGATTTGCATTGTTTAAAATACAAGGCCAGGTTTAAAGGAGTGGGCGATGTTGCGTGTTGCACATCCCGAAAAATTATGAGAAAATCCACATGAACGAAAAATAGGTTTTTTCATGTGTCATGTCCAATGGTGTGGACACCTAAATGCTCTTTTGCATAAAAGCGTCCAACAATTGGAAAATTTCACAAAGATGAGAATTGGATGATGGACACGTCTAGGATAAGGGTGTAGAATTTGTAGGAAGACAGTGGCTAGTGTAGTGCTCCAATTATCGAAGCACGGTAAGGTGCGCTAAGTGATATAATTATTGCAAAATAAAAAAATAAAAAAATAATATCGTGTTCTATTTCTAACTGGATTCAATCTAGCCTTAGTCTCACTATCTCTGCCAAGTGGGTCTAATTTTTGGTGAGGGGTTCACGATCTACCGAACTTAAAATTTATCCATCTATCACCTAAGGCTATACATCTAGAAAAACTTTTCCTCAAATTATTTAATCATGTTATTCAATCCTCAAAGTTTTAACACCAAACATATCACCTATGATATGCCCTTAATCAATTATAAAAGATAGTCACTAAGTCATGTGATTAGCCTTATGGGATATATCTAGTACTATCAGTGTCAACTTATACCAGCACAAGGTTTCGTCTTTCCGAAATAGGTGAAGACGGAGAGCAATAATAAAGAATTCAAGGTGAAGGTGACAGAATACAAGTACGAGGTTCAAAGAGATTAAAGAATTTGAAAAGAGAGTTGTCAGGACAGTTGTGGATTGAAATCCTATTTTTGATAATTTCCTATTTACATGCTCGTATCAGTATAGTCATGTAGACATGTCTAGGGGCAAGTATATCCGTTTACTACCATATATCTCAATCCACGTAAGGTAGTCATGCTTAGAGCGAACCAAGCGCACGAAGATTAGCTAGACCTTAATACACCAATTCTTATTAGACAATTATATCATTGTGTGCACCCAATAATACATATGTCATGAGCAAGCTCGATGAAAGAATAAGCTTGCAAAAACTAGGCTATAATAGTAGCATAAGTCAAGGTAGTACAGTAATATAAATACGCTGGATTATGATAAAAGAAGGTACATAACAATTCAAGTTCACAAAAGATAAGACTACATAATCTCTACAGTTGTCATACTAATTCCTTGTCTAAGTCGATAGTCGACCAAATAGGGGTATGGACTTCTAAGATCTACAGTCTGATGAAATATTATCTTCTTATGCTAGCACACAGTTAATGTCATTCAGCTACACTTCAATAATAGGGCAAAAGGCTAGGTGATACTAGGTTGTGAGGTATACTACCCAACTTATAACAATAAACTAGTACTGTAATTGTCTTAAGGATACTGTAGAAACTCCTGTTAAGGTCTACGAGAAGGGGTCTTGGTACTTATTAGGGTATCCTCTATACTAGGGTCAAACAATATGGTAAAACTTCTAACTAACTCTAGTAGTGTCTATACTACTCTCAAGTCTTCATAATACATCAGAGGGTAATGGTAAACCAATTCTAGAGATAAGAAATTCTAGGGTTCACTAGATATTCTAAACTTAGTGGTGTGTCTATATTCTCGTTGTATTCTTAATAGGTGTGCTATCCTAATTATCATCCTAATAACAGTGGTTCCTATATTCTAGCAGAAGGCTATACTCAAAGAACTATTAGGAAAGTATAGGAGTCAAGCTGGATACAATTGTTCAAATAGAACAGATAGGAGGAAGATGAATCATAGTCAATTGTGGATGAGATCCTATACTCTAGTCCTAGGTGCAAGCTTATTCGGTACAATAACGTAACCGATACAATATGCTCTCGACCTGCATGGGCCATCACAAAAACATGTCACGCCCCAGTCCCAAAATACGTAGGACTAGGAACACGTAAGTATGCCAGCCGCATGGATATGACAACTCCAATATATGGAAACCAAAATCCACACGTACGCTGTAATATAAAAATCAATCCACAAGTGGTATAAACATATGTCACAAGTCACAGGGTATAATCTAAATCTCATCCCCAGAAAATCAATATAAATGAATAACCAGCATCTATATAACTAGATCTCAACATAACTATCTAAGGATGATAGTTGGATGGAAACAAATCCACTACCAACTCGAATGGAAAAGTACAACGCAATAAACACAATATAGGAATACCAGCTAACAATCATGGGGCTCGGAGAGAAGACATCCACGAGACATATATAACCATCCAAATCTGCGCTCATGCAAATACTCAAGAACAGATACACCTGGAAGGGGACCAGGTCCCCAGAGGGACGTAACAAGATACAGAACAGCAAGCCAATTTAAATATAGTAAACATGCATAATAGGTAGAAAATATGTAAGTACGCTATACAAGACAATCTATATGAATGCAAATGAGGACAACTTTTCGATGTATGGGCAAGGGTAGGCTACTCGATCTAATCTCACAACTCACATACACGTCAGTGACATCATCAGCCGACATACCTCGGGGGTAGCGACCCTCGTGACTCCATCAATCGACATACCTCGGGGGTAGCGACCATCGAACACGACCACCATAGTGCGTGCTAGTTACTACAGTTTACCAGAGTGGTTAAAACCCATACGCCTACTGATTGTCCTCTCATGATACTAAGTGCCATGTGTGTGTCAACATATCTAATATATAGTAATGACTGAAAGAAAACTACACATGCAAGAAATATACAGAAATGTAATGAATATACAAAAATAATTAAGCATGCAAAATACTGTAAGCAATTTTACAAGGTATCTTGCCTGGTAAGAAAGCTGCAAGGTGTACTGTCCAGAAGTCAAGCACACAGGATCAGAAGCTACGACCTTAGAACAAATATCTTCGAATGCTGAAATAGATATCATCTACGTTCCCAGAATAAGCAAAATAGCTAGAAAGCACTTTCCTTTCGTCCAATTTGGACACAGGGGCAAAACGGTAATTTCAGGTAAAAGTGGGGTCCACGTGTGGCCCACTTTGCACCGAAAAGCATGCCAAGGATAACAGTCTCTAAATAGGATAAATTATAGGTCAAATAACTCAAAATGTCAATACGAACCCAACGGTACATCCAAAGGTGGATTCCGATGCGCCGAACACAATTTTGTCCAAAAAGTCAACTGTAGGGCCCGCCAATTGGCGACTTGGTCAACTGTCTCATAATTACATAAAAATTGGGTCACAGGACCAGCACATTACCACGAGTCCAGTGGCATAAGTTTCGTCGTAATCTGATGAGCGTGCACAAAATGCGCGCGACTTTCACAAAAGTTGTGATACGGGATCTGTCCGCGGATACGGGCTGATTCCGGCGCGCACACACGTCCGAATCAGTTTCTGCAAACTTTTACGTGTCCGATTACGCTACGCGCACTGTTTGGTACACTTGGTACACGACGGGGCGATCCCGTTTGGCGGAGCGCGCTCCGTTTCACAACTTTTGGAAATTTGGAAAAGTGGGTTCGCGGGGTTTTCCAACGAATTTAATTCTGTCTACAGCAGTTAATAATCTAGGGTTATTTAACAAAAATTAAACTAGGTCAAGTGGTCTACGCATACAAAAAATAATTATTAAATTCGCATCTCTGTGGTGGAAGATACGAACTCTGAAACATGGGCGGTCACCGCAGTTTTCTGCGATCTCAGAATTCAGTCTGTTTCTGCCAACTTTGGCGCCATTTTTGCCTAGGGTTACGTGTTGTTCGAGGTCTACTAGTAAACATATATGGAAGAGGGTTAAGGGGTGAGCATACCGGTGAAGACAAGGTGGCGATTGGTTGAGCGAGTCGACGAAAAACAACTCCGGAACACAGGTACCTCGCTGTGGAAATCTGCAGTGCGCGCGGTCGCGGTCGTCGGAATTTGTTTGGACGGCCTGACGGGGTTCTCCGGCTGTGATGGCGGCGCTCTCTAGGTCTAGATGGAAAGAGAGAGAGTCTGGATATTTTAGGTTTAGGGTTTAGAGAAATAATGAATATATATATGAATAGGAAGAGAGAAGAAGCGGGTTGGGTTAGCTAATATCCGAGGGGGGGGGGTCTGTGCATTTGCTACTTAGATTTGCTAAAGGGGGGGGGGGGGGGGCGCTGCTCACAAGAAGGAAGCGGATGGTTGCTTGTTGTTTTGGTAGGTAGGTTAGTGGCTAAGGTTGGTAGGAGTAAGTAAATAAATAGTTATTTAATAATTTTGTTTTCTTTTGTTTTTTTCCTTTTTCCAATTATATATATATATATATATATATATATATATATATATATATATATATATATATATATATATATATATATATATATATATATATATACTCATAGAAAAATTCTAGATTTATATTAATGCACACCGTTAAGCTAGCAACTGCTCAAGGGGTCTCCTACATAAAATAAATTCTGAAAAAATTCCTGATGGTCCCATAAATTCCCTAAGTGCACCAACACCTAAAATAAAAATTAATAAAAATCTATTTCTCCTAATTAGCCATTAATTACTATAATTTATTTAATAAATAATAATTGAAAAGGGTATATACGATTTCTAGGAATAGGGGTTTTACAGTTCTTTCTAGGAGAAGGCCACGGGAAAGAGGCTTGTGACTGGCATCAGGCGTGATGGCTTTGGTACTTGGACAAGGAGGCTGCAATTCTTGTTGCTACTGTAAAACCCCTAATTCTAAAAACTGTATTTATCCTTTTAATTAATTATTTAATCAAATTATTATAATTATGAGTTAAATAGAGAAAATAAAATTTATTTAATTTTTATTTTAGGTGTTTGTGCATTTAGGGAATTTATGGAGCCATTATAAATTTTTCCTAATTTATTCCATGTAGGAGACCCTGTGGACGACTGACAGATTAATTGTATACACCAGTATAAATTTCTAGAATTTTATATGTATATATATATATATATATATATATATATATATATATATATATATATATATATATATATATATAAAGTTAGTAAAAGAATAAGAAAGAAAAAGAAAAGAAAAAGAAAAACGATTTCTTAATAGATCCAAAACCCAATAGCCCCTAGATAAACCTACTACCTGCTAGTTCTAAACAACAGCACCTCAAAACCCTTTCTCCCCCGCGCGTATGGCCCCTCCAGCCGCTATGTATATATATATATATATATATATATATATATATATATATATATATATACACACAGTAAACTTTTACAAACCCTAAACCTAGATCATCCCTCCACCCTCGACCAGAGTACCGCCAACCTCGATCGCGCCTCCAGCCCAGAACCTCCGCCTCCATCCACCTGGACCGCCGCATGGACGGCAGCGACCCTGCGCACAACCCCACGGCTGCAGATTTGATCTACAGCGTACCTGTGTTCAAGCCCTGTTTTTCGTCTCCTCGCTCGACCAAACTCGACCCCGTCTTCACCGGTACGTTCATGACCTAACCCCCTTCCATATCTGTGTGTTAGTTGACCTCGAACAGCGCATAAACCTAGGCGAAAACAGCGACCAAGTTGACAAAAATGATAAATTTTGGGTATCACAGAAAACTGCGGTAACTATCTATGTCCACGGATTCGTATCTCCCACCACAGAGATCCGAATTCGGTTTTTTTTTTTTGGTATTCGAAGACCACCTAACCTAGTTTATTTTCTGTCAAATACAATAATTTATTAATTGCTGTGTGTAGAATTAAACCAGTTAGAAAACCCCAAAAATATACTTTTTCCCAAATTCTAGAAATTGCGATACGGAGCACGCTCCTCCAAACGGGACCGCCCCGTCGTATACCGAGTGTACCAAAAGGTGAGCACAGTATAACCGGATGTGTAAAATTTTGCAGAAACTGATTTGGACGCGTGTGCGCGTCGAAATCAGCCCGTATCCGCAAAAAATCCTTCGTGTCGTGACTTTTGCAAAAGTCCTGCGCATTTAGTGAACGCTCGTCAGAATGCGATGAAACTTGCGCCACTTGACTCGTGTATCGGGCCGGTCCTGTGACCCAATTTCACGCAATTCTGAGACAGTTGACCAAGTCGCCAATTGGCGGGCACCACTGTTGACTTTTTGGGCAAAATTGTGTTCGGCTCACCGGAATCCATATTTGGACATACCGTTGGGTTCGTACTAACTTTTAGAGTTCGTTTGACCTATAATTTGTCCCATTTAGAGACTATTATCCTTGGCACACTTTTTGGTGCAAAGTGGGCCACATGTGGACCCCACTTTGATCCAAAATTACCGTTTTGCCCTTGTGTCCAAATTGGACAAAATGGTAGTAATTTCTAGCTATCTTGCTGATTCCGAAAATGTTGGTGATGTCTATTTCAGCATCCGGAGATGTTTGTTCGGAGCCATTAGTTTCTGATTCCGTGTCCTTGATATTTGGACGCTTACACTTTACAGATTTCTTGCCAGGCAAGTATACCTTGCCATTGTACTGTATTTACATTCCATATGATGCATGAATATTTTATTTCTATTTATTTTAGTTCATATATTTGAACTGTTATATAAATTGTGCGTCCAAGAAAACTTTGGTGCAACGACGGTGTCGTCGTGTTCTATTTTTATTTATGTATATGCATTAGACCTACTTTATGAGACCACCCCATTATTATGAGGCATTTATGTTTTGTTGGCCATGACACTGTTCTTACACGAGTGTGAGTCACATGTAGGACACAGACTTGGGTATTCGGCTGGCCACTGGTACGTATAGGTCGTGCGACGGATAGGGATAACTGCCGATATAAACTTTGCATGCTAGTAGACCTGACAGTTATTTAGAGGTTTTATCGTGTCATGGATGTGACATGCTTAGAGCATGGGATGGGGAGAACAACAAGTAAGGCGTTTGGGCTCTTTTGTACTTTTCCCTTGTTCGCCCGGACGCTCCGCCGGAGCGACGGATGGTGATGACCACTATATATTATATATTATCAGGCGGCCTCTGAGGTTCAAAAGATGTCATACTTTTTAGGCCCCTGGATCTCCAAGAGAATCATGCCAATCCCATTTTTAGCCAGATAGCCCACGTGTTGGAAAGTTGTTCTTAAACTGCATTCACTTAGATGGTTAGGCGACCCATTGGATGTTTACTTTTCAGTACTTATTGGCATATTATTATGTATCTTGTTATGTCCCTCTGAGGACCTGGTCCCTTTCCCGATATAGATGAGCAGGAGTATCCACAGGAGTATGGACCTGGACCTGACGCTGCTTATCAGACTGAGGAGGTCTTACCTTCGGAGTATCTGTGATTTATTGCCGCTGTTTAGAGATCTTTGTTGCTACTCTTTTAGAGATATTTATCTTATATTAGAGTTGATTCTCTTCTCTCTTTAGTAGTTTAGTATAGTCGATTTGCAGTGGATTTGTTTCCATCCGACTATCATACTTTGAGATTTCTTACTTGGTACTCATCTTTGATTTTCAGTTATTTATTCCCATTTATTTCTTTATTTGTGCTGTGGATGAGATATAGATTGCGTGTGACTTGTTGAGATAGTATATTACCACTGGTGGATTGGATATTCATGTACAACGTACGTGTGTATATGGTTTTCATATATTGGAGTTCGTATATATATGGCTGGCGTATTACGTATTCCTAGTCCTACATATTTTGGGACTGGGGCGTAACATATTTTTGTGGTGGCCCATGCAGGTCCAGAATATATTATCTCGGTTACGTAACTGTACCGAACAAGCCTGCGGATAGGAAAATAGTATAACGATCTCATCCACGCTTGACTGAAACTCCCATTCCTTTCAACTATCCTATTTAATTGCTTGTAACCTGTTTGATTCTTATACTTCTTCTAATCGTTTCGTACATCACCTGCAGAGATATGGATATACAAAATGGATGTACTGCCGTCGATGGCGACACGACTTCTGGAGTCAATGGTCAGACTCAAGGAGGGACCTCAACGATTCCTAGACTTGCCCAGACACTCCTGCTCAGAATGAGATGGTTGAACGCAAGAATAGGCATCTACTAAAAGTGGCACATTCTTTGATGCTGACAATGAATGTGTCCAAATTCTTGTGGAGTGAGACTGTTATAAAGTAGCTTATCTAATCAACATGATGCTGTCAAGAGTATTAGGGATGAAGACACCATTTGAGATGCTCTTGGGATCTAATATTTTTATTGTTCCTCCTAGAGTGTTTGGCTGCACATATTTTGTGCGAGATCACAAAATGATGGTGAGCAAGCTGGATCCACTGGTAGTTAAATATATCTTTGTGGGCTACTCACAAAGTCAGAAAGGATACAAATGCTGGTGACCAACTGAAAGAAGGCTGTTTCTCAGTATGGACGTGACCCTCCGGGAGTTTAAACCATTTTATGGAGAGAAGACATAGTTAAGTTCCTTATTCGATGACGTCTCTACTTATGCTAGTAAAAAGTGGCATCGTGGTTGGTATGATTCCATATTTTTTGAGTCACTAAGGAGTGATGGTGTCTCAGGGGGAGCTGATAGTTAGGGGAAACTAAGAGTATAAATGGAGCATGGGCAGCAACATTATGAGCAGCATGAGCAGCATGAGCTTCCTCCTTCTGTCCCTATGCCAGTACCCATAAATGTTGATGTCCCAAGTTCCTCTTTTCCAGGACCTTCTTTGGCTGTTCCACCTGAGATACCTGGTAACAATTCCTCCTAAATACTTCTAATACTCCTGTCTTGCTTCGTAGAACTTCTAAAGTCAATGCTAGAAAACCTACAACTAAGTTTGGCAGTTGGGATACTGACATTGCATGTTATATTTCATATACATCCATTCCACCTGCATATAAGTCCTTCCTTGCATCATTTCATTTAGTTCTTGTACCTAACAACTGACAGGTAGCTAAGAAAGATCCTAGGTGGTTGAGTGCCATACAGGAGGAACTTCAGGCCTTGAAGAAGAACGACACATGGGAGCTGGTACCACTGCCAGCTGAAAAGTGTATTGTTGGATGTAAATAGGTTTATACTGTTAAGCAGACTCTAGAGGACAAGATTGACAGATACAAGGCCAGATTGGTTGCCAAAGGCTACAACCAAACTTATGGTATCGACTATGACGAGACCTTTTCTCTAGTAGCAAAGATGCGTACTGTGCAAGTATTGGTGTCTTATGCTGCCTACTTCAATTGACAACTACATAAGCTAGATGTTAAGAATGCTTTTTTGTATGGGGATCTCCAGGAGGAGGTGTATATGGAGATTCTACCAGGCTTTGCTACTTCATAAATAACTGGGAAGGTATGCAAATTAAAAAAGTCTTTATATGGGCTAAAGTAGTCTCCGAGAGCGTGATTTGATAGATTCAGGCCTTGTAGTCTGTGGTATGGGGTATATACAATACAATAGATATCATATTGTGTTTTATAGATACTCTAAGACTCATATCACTATTCTTGCAGTCTATGTTGTTGATATTGTTATTACTGGAGATGATACTGAGGAGATCCTACGGTTGAAAAAAAACTTGGAGAGAAATTTGAAGTCAAGGATCTGGGACAGTTGAAGTACTTCCTCGAAATTGAAACTGCAGGGCCACGAAAGGGTATAGTTCTTTTCCAGCAAAAGTATACTCTGAACCTTCTTTCAGAGATAGGGATGCTGGGTTGCAGAGTGCCTTCTACTCCTATCGAGCAGAATCATAAGTTGTGTGCCGATGGTGGTGACCCGGTGAGTAAGGAGCAATATCAAAGATTAGTTGGTCGGCTTATATATCTATGCTATACAAGACCTGATATTAATTAGGCCGTGAGTGTGGTGAGTAGATATATGCATGATCCTAGAGAGCCGCATATGGAGGCAGTTCGTAGAGTTCTTAGGTATATTAATGGAAGTCCAGGAAATGGGTTATGGTTCAGAAGTTCTGGACATCTGAGAGTTGAAGGCTATTGTTATACCGATTAGGCAGGTCATATGGATGATCGCTGTAGAAGCATGAAAAATATGCTGAATAGCTATACGCAGCATTTTAGTGCTGGACAGCGTAAAATATGACTTCGGAGCCATCGACGTACAATAGAGCTTTTCCGCTAAGTACAGCGTAAAATATAAGCTCAAGGACTATCCGCGTAATACAGTATGTCCAGGCTGCTTCAGCGTAAAAGGGTGCTACATCGCCTTTATGGCGTAAAACTCATCCGCTTTTAATGCAGCATTAAAGTATACGAGGAACGCTTCGTATTCCTCGAAATGAACCAGTCGAATCATGCAGTGAACCTGACGTCTGACTCCTGACAAAGAGTACTGCACGACTACCCAGACGACGGTTGTAATGATGGCGCGGCACAGCGACCCAAACTGTCGTTTAGTGACATTTTTTTGGCATAAACCGCTTTTACGCATACAAGGGAATACGTTGCCTAGTTTTACATAGGCAGACGTGAGCTTTTTACGCTCCACAGAAGACAAACAGGCTGCCACGTCAAAAGCTGCTCTTCACAGGGCTCGAAGCACATCTCTGCATTTAATGCGCAGAATGGTGGCAGATCTTCGAGGCACGTCTTTGTATTTAATGCGCAGAATGGTGGCAGATCTTCGAGGCACGTCTTTGCATTTAATGCGCAGAATGGTGGCAGATCTTTGAGGCATGTCTCTACATTTAATACGCAGAATAGTGGCAGATCTTCGAGACACGCCTCTGCATTTAATGCGCGGGATGGGGGCAGATCTCTGCATTTAATGCAAGAGATTTGATTATATCTCCAAAAGCCATAATTTCGACTAAAACGTCCACATCATCACTTTTGTACGTTACGCCATCAGGCTATTCTCAGCTATGGGAGCACGCTATACGCTATCTTCTTGGAATACGCCAACTCAGGCTACATTTGCGTTGGTGCGTATTAAAGCTATTCGGTCCAGAATTCGCTCAAAGCCTCAGTCAAGCAAGGAGGATCAGCTATCTTCTACGCTAGCTAACCTGTCTATGCAGCACTCGGCTTCTACGCCTACTCGGCTTCTTTGCCTACTCGGCTTCTACGCCCACTCGGCTTCTATGCCTACTCGGCTTCTACGCCTGCTCGGCCTCTACGCCGGTTTGATAACTCTTTGGCTTCTACGCCATGGTGACAGTTATTGGCTTCTACGCCAACCTTTTCTACGCGAGGGATAACTACCTACGTGGCTTTTATGCCGTGATCTTCGCAGCAGTTATACGCATTATCTCTTAATGGGATACGCGTCATACGCTCGTTCAGAAGATTATTTATACGTGGGTAACGGTTATTGTAACCATCGCGTAAAAGGGTACCATACTTTCCACTACCCGACTTCTACGCCGACTGGATGGTTACTGTCACTAAAACCCTATAAATAGAGACCTCTATTGACAGAGGTCTAGTGTGGAGAAAAGGTCAAAAAAACTCAAGGTCAGAACCAAGGTCGAAGATTCCAAGATCAAAAGAAAAGGTCGAAGAACTAAGAGTCGAAGAGTCTTTGAGAGAGAAGAATCCAGAGCTCAGACAAAGAGTAGTGATCGACGACTTTGGCATCGAGCATCCACTCTCCTTTGCAACCTTCGAAGCTTTTTCTGTCTTCTATGACACTTTTTCATCATCGTGTGGTCTAAGGGACAAAGTGATCGACTGCAGATCAGACTCCTATAGCAATATTTATCCAGATTAAAAAATTATACTTGACATTCTCGTATAGGATTAATTGTACTTCTTGTTTGTAAACCAAAGAACGGGTTTCGTATAAACCTTATTTTATTTCTTTCATTTATTATCAAACACAAGATGGCGACTCTGCTGGGGACGTCTTTCTCTTCTGATGAGAAAGCAATTGCTCAACACGATACGGTATCCGTAGGATCCGTAAAGAAGACCCTGGTCGTCCAGTTCGACCAGTCTGCCTACAAAGATATGCTTCGAACAGGGGGTAGCTCTCACTCTCTCTCTGTCCAAGACAACATGAAGCTGCGTAAGGTCTGGATGCCCAAGACATCCCCTACCATTCCTGCCGACTCTCCGATCTCTCCGACCAGCCAGGTTGTAGCTACACAACCTTTGTGCTCTGCGCTTAAAACTCTGTCTCCCATCCGTGATGTGGTAGACAAAACTTCTGACTATGCCTCAGCGCTAGTCCAGAAGTCTACTCCGAGCTCTGCGCGTAAAACTCAGTCTCCCGTCGATGACCAAATCAGAAATTCCAAACGCTCTCCGCGCGTAAAAATGCATCTGCCCTCCGTGAAAAAGTAGATGATCCCTGCAATCTACGCAAGTGAAAGCAAGTGGCGGACTGCTCAACTTCTCGGCCTTTACGCCAGCAAGGAAAGAATCTGCCAGCCCTCCGGATTACGCGAGAAGCCGATGGCCGACTGAGGACCTCCTCAGCTTTACGCCAGCTCGAGCAGAGCTCCAAATTACGCCAGGTGAAGCCCCTCAGCGTAAAGAAGGCTCAGTTTGTGGAAAGACACACTCCTCGGGGATTATCCGCTACCCAGATGGCCAACCTGTTGTATATGGGTGGCACAGAAAGAACTATGGTTCCCAACATCCGTATGCCCACTGAGGTGAACAGAAGGAACAAGTCATCTTCTTCTTCTTCTGTAAACCCTCCTGACCTGCGTGAGTATCTAATCCAGAAACGCAAGGATAGGGGATCTTTCGGCATGTCTATTATGTCTCCTAGGGAGCACTATTGTAATAGTCATAGGATTGTAGTTAATTATTGCTGTTCTGAAGCAAAACGGTCGGTTTTTGACCGGTTGAGCTACTCTCTGTCTTTCCAGGAAGAAGAGCCCACACATGCATCAGTGAACATGGCTTCACATATGCCTAGAGGAAGGTCGAACTCAAGACGTCATCCCTCTAGAACTCCGAGCTGAAGGAGATTCAACAAGCTCCTTAGGAACACTGAAGCTGGGGTATTCCGAAACACCCGCTCGAGGTTACGACAACCGGCTTCGTACTCTTCTGATTCCGATGCTGGGGGTCGCCAGTCTTCCGAATCAGATACCGAAAGTATAGAGTCAACTTCTACAGAGACCTATACTAATCCTTCAATGACACCCAAGGAGATGGGAGTCTATGCCATTGGAGATGAACGCGAGAAAGCTTCTCCGTCGGGGAGTACTGAGCAATGCATTACTGTACTGGAGACATCTCTGAAAGAGATGCAATCCATGATGGAGAACATGCACCAGATGATGCTGACTCAACACACAGCTGCTATGGCTCAAGCATCGATCCCTCCAACTCAGATACGTGTGGGGGTGGACTTACCACCATCCAACGCGATCCAAGAGCCTGCTCTAGATCAGGAGTCAGCAGCTCCTCCGCTTCCTCATTTGGAGAACGTATTACCTCCTATTGGAGTCGCGATACAACCGATTTCTCACCACTCCGTGGCCCCACTACCGGCTGAAAATCTGATGCAGGCAGTACGAGAGTTGAAAGCCCAATTTGATGCCTTAAAGCACAAAGATCAGCTCAAAAAATTGGGAATCAACCAGCCTTACCCAGCTATCTGGGATGAGGTCCCTTTCCCTCCTAAATATAAACCACAGACTATGGCTTTGTTCAAGGGAAAAACATCACCGAGTCAGTACATGAACTACTTCAGTATGATGACGGTGTTATTACAGGGGAATGACGCCCTCCTCACTCGGGTGTTCAAGGGATGTCTCTCGGGTGTGGCTTATCAGTGGTACCGTAGCCTGGAGGACAACTATATTACTTCCTTTGAAGACTTCAAGGCTTTATTCTTTTCACGATTCTACGAGGGAGGGATGGACATGTCTATGTCCTCTCTCATCGAAGTGAAGCAGAAGAAAAAAGAGGACGTTCGCACTTTCATCGAATGTTTTCGTCAAGCCACTTTGCAAATGTCTCCCGGAGTTTCAGACTCGGCATTGGCGGACATTTGCAGGAAGAACCTTCTTCCCGTAATCTCGGTGTTCACAGGACCATATCAGTTCCATGATTGGCCCTCGTTCATCATCTCAGCGGTAGCCGCCGAGGACAACAGTCGGAAGGTGCGTGATAATGGCATCATGATCTCTATCTCCGATAGAGGCAAGAGGTCATCCTCCAACAGCGACCATCTTGGTGGTTCCAAAAGAAAAGAAGCTCTGGCAATCAATACATCCAGGCAAAAGACTACGGCAACCACACAGACGAAACCTGGGACTTCCATGCCCATTGAAGTATACTCTTTCGACGACGACGATATTCCGAGCATATTCGAGTGTCTCGTCAAAAGCGACAAGATTACCCTTCCTGAGGAGAAGCGACCTAATAAAATCGACAGTACTAATAACCCCAAGTACTGTATCTTCCATAGATACATACACCACCCTACAAAAGCGTATTATGTACTGAAGAGAAAGATCCAGGAGCTGATCGATGCTAAGGCCATCACTCTGCGTAACAGCGAGAAGACGGTCACAGCCAACATGATCTCTCTGCAATTTGGCAATCTGCCTCCCCAAGAAGTCCCGGACGGTGTTACACCTGTTTCCCGGACAACGATGAATATCGTTAATCTCCCTCCAACTAGGGGTCAAAATCATGACCTGGTACCCCTAACTACCCAGCGGGGCGAGATCATATAGGTTCATCCAGATCTGGTATCAGAAATCGAGGAAGAGACTCAAGCTGCTAAGGCTAAGTCTAAGAAGAACTCGAAGCGTAAACCATGTCACATGGTTACGGTACACTCGGCATCAGAAGACGAGGTCTTGGCTACTGGAACCCGTTCAGGAAAAGCTTACCTCAAGGACTATGGAGCAAGTCAGGAAGATACACTGGCAGACGCTTCAGCTGTCAAGTCTTCAGAACCAGAACCCGCCATACCAGAGGCCGATCCTTCGAGACCAACTTCGGCGGACAAAGGAAAGCAAAAAAGAAGTGCGCTTCGATAAACCTTTGAAAAGCATTCAAAACAAAGGTTTAGAGAAGCCATACAACTTCGACATCCTAGACCAATTGGCCAATACACCAGCCAGGTTGTCCATCTTCGAACTACTCAGGCTCTCTCAAGACACTCGTCAAGCCCTGAGTGAAAAATTAATGCAGGCGGATGCATACTTGACCCAGCTCAAGTCCCCTGACGAAGAACCCATGGCATGTCCTCAATGCCACAGTGTGATGGAGGTGGTCCCGAATATCACTTTCACTCAAGATGACATACTGTTAAAGCATAACAGGCATGACAGACCCCTCTATTACATCGGGTACGTCGGTTCCATGGAGGTCGACCAGATTCACATAGATCCGAGATCATCAATCAGCATCATTCCTCATAGTCTGCTCAGACCGCTGAGAATTCCTACTAGCGAATTGGCTTACACCACCACTACAATCGTGGGTTTCAACGCCAGAAAAAGTAAGCCATTGGGAAAAATTTGCCTGAGGATCCAGATTGGCGACCTCAGATCAGTGGCTACATGTTATGTCATTGATTCAGAGGTATCCTACAATATTCTGCTGGGTAGACCTTGGATCCACGACCACAACATCGTTCCTTCGACTCTACATCAATGCTTTAAATATGTAGATGCCCAAGGAACAGTACAAAAGGAGTTTGCTGACCTGAATCCGTTTAAAGGAGTAAAATCCTACTACTCTGATGCCATATTATACAATCAAGACTACATGGAGGAGGTGTCAGGCGAAGCAGAGAAGGAATCCCATCGGAAGCCAGAAGAACCCTCTGCCGAGCAACCTCTGTCAATCAAGGTGAAAGGACGAACTACTCGTCCAAAAACTATGGAGCCTATGGCTATCCACCTGAACAAAACAAGGTCAGGGAGAGGAGGTAATCCTCTAGTGATCACTTTGAACCAGAAGCCTCGACCCTTGGTCATCAACCTTCGGCGCAACAGGCAGCCGATTGATGTAAATACAACCAGGAACGCGGTTTCTGTTGATAATAAAGATCATCTTTTCCAGTATATTAACGCTCAAATTCAAAATCAGGAATCCTCTCCCCATAACGATATAGAACCTATAGCACAAAAATTCTTGGAAGCTATAGATTCCTATCATCCGTATATGTGGGAAGTAGCATCATCATCCAATGTCATCACGACATATGGACCACATGAGGATTCTATCTTCATTGTCCCTCCTGCCTTCAGTAGTCAGCGTTCAATAGTCTTCGACCGCATGCGCAACGAATCGACTGTACAAGAAGATTCTTTCGATGACGATGCTGGTAAAATACAAGTTCACAGATACAGCCCGCAGGCTTTGAAGATCATGCAAAGTATGGATTATGACTTAAAGCTGTAACCAGGTCTCAACTACGGGAAAGGCAAATGAATGCCGCTGTACGGTGATCCCTACTGTCAATGAACTCGTTTCGGGTTAGGGTACACTGCCTCCCTTGCAACTTCTGAGTCAAACAAGGATACCTTTTCCTCTTTTCAAAATAGCTCGTCGCCCTCCGACTCATATGATGGTCTCGAACGAACATTATCAGTAAATACGGTAGTAACAGATTCTTTCGAAGCAGACGAATAATAATCTGAACCGTTTAAGAATGACTCTTGGGCTCAACAAATGGATACACAATGAAAATTTTGGTTCGAGCAGAGAGAACCTCCCACTGAATATAAAGTTATCCAGATTGATGTTGGGGATGAACTTTTGCCAAAGCTGATATTTATCAGTGACAATCTTTCCGAAGAAGAAAGGAAAAAAGTTATTCAGCTGATAAAAGAATATATCGACGTCTTTGTATAGAATTATGAGGACATGCCAGGTCTTGATCCAAAGGTGGCTACTCATAAACTCAATATATTGCCCGATTCGAAGCCTGTGAAGCAACACCAACGCCGGTCCCGCCCGGATATGATAGACGCCATTGAAGCTGAAATCAAGAAGTTGATAGCCTGCGATTTCATCCGGAAAGAGCAATATCCCGACTGGGTCGCCAATGTTGTCCCGGTCATGAAGAAAAATTAGAAAGTATGTATCTGCATCGATTACCGAGATCTGAATGCAGCCTGCCCCAAGGATGAGTTTTCTCTTCCCATTACAGAAGTCATGATTGACAATACATGCAGTTTTGAACGTATGTCTTTCATGGACGGATTTTTAGGATACAATCAAATCAAGATGCATCATGAAGACGAGAAGCATATTGCCTTCCGGACACCATTGGAGGTATATTGCTATACGGTCATGCCCTTCGGATTGAAGAATGTCTGGGCTACGTACCAACGGGCTATGAGTAACATATTCTATGAGCATTTACGTAAAATAGTGGAATATTACGTGGACGATGTAGCTGTCAAAAGCCGCCTCAAGGATAATAACATCCAAGACTTGAAGACAGTATTTGAGTTGATGCGCCAACATCAACTCAAAATGAATCCTACAAAGTCCTTTCTAGGGGTATCTAGTGGCAAATTCCTGGGATTTGTCATTACCACTAAAGGCATTCAAGTGGACCCTGATAAAGTCAAGGCCATCTTAGAAATGCGACCGCCCCGTAATCTTAGAGAACTCAGGGGATTTCAAGGTCGTCTGGCTTATATCCGGAGATTCATATCCAACCTCTCTTGGAGATGTCAGCCTTTTTCTCGTCTCATGAAGAAAGGTGTATCCTTCGTATGGGACGAAGCCTGTCAGCAAGCGTTTAATGATATCAAACGCTACCTCACTAATCCGCCAGTTCTGGTGCCTCCCGTCATAGGAAGACCATTCTTGCTGTATGTTTGAGCGATGGATCATTCTCTGGGAGCTCTTCTCGTACAGAAGAACGATGTGGGTCATGAACAGGCTATCTACTATCTAAGCAGGATAATGGTCGGAGCTGAACACCGGTACAGTCGAGTGGAAAAAGAATGCTTGGCCCTGATGTTCGCTATTCAGAAAATGCGACACTATGTCACAGGCCAAACTATTCATATCATCTCCAGGATCAATCCTCTTCGGGTACTGATGAACAAGCCAAGTGTTCTTAATTCCTGACTCACGACTTGGGCGATGTTATTAACACCGTATGACATGGTGTACGTTCGTCAGAAGTCCATCAAAGGCCAAGCGTTGGCTCATTTTCTAGCTGCTCATCCGAACCTGGAGACCTCCAAACTATACGAGGATATTCACGACGAAGTTGCAGAATGTAGTTCCGCAATGGAAAGTGATGCATGGCAACTATTCTTCGATGGTGCCTCCAGGATTGGTCCCAGGGGAAACATGGTTTCAGGAGTAGGAATTGTCCTGGTTACTCCTGATAAACTCGTCATCTATCGAGCATACTCTCTTAGCGAGCCCTGTTCCAATAATGTGGCAGAATATAACGCTATACTAATCGAGCTCCAAGTCGCTAAAGAATTGGGCGTCGAATCCCTGGAAGCTTTCGGTGATTCTCTGCTGATCATCAATCAAGTCAGAGGAATATATGAAGTCCGGAATCCAGACCTCATCCCCTATCACCGAGCAACGGTTGAGATAGCCATGAAATTCAAAGAATTCTTCCTAGAACATGTGCCTCGATCTCAGAATCTGGAAGCTGATGCCCTAGCCAGTCTAGCTGCAGATTTAGCTATTCCTATAAGAAGACAGAATTCGGTGATCCTTCTTAACAGAGATTTATTCTGTGTGAAAAATAACTTTCACATAGAACGCAGCTACGCTATGAACACCGATCCTCCTAAGAGAGACTGGAGAAGTCCCTTTATAGATTTTGTGGCATACGGAATCTTGCCGGAGGACCCTAAAGAGGCAGTATCCGTCAAAAGATGATCATTACGCTTCTATTTTGATGCGTCTTTACAGTATCTATATCGCCGGACCTACGACGGACTGCTATTGAGATATCTCTCTGATGACGAGGCACAACGGATTATCCGTGAAGCTCACGATGGCATATGCGGAGCGCATCAACCCGGTCCTAAGCTACATGATCGTATCAGAAGAATAGGCTATTACTGGCCTACTATGATCACAGATACAATAAAGTATGCAAGACAATGCAATGCCTGTCAGGTTCATGCAGACTTTATACATCAACCTTCTGAACATCTACATCCTACGGTTGCTTCCTGGCCTTTCGAAGCATGGGGTATGGATATCATTGGTCCTATTCACCCGTCTTCTTCCAGAGGTCACCGGTTCATACTGGCCATCACGGATTATTTCTCCAAATGGGCAGAGGCGACCCCTCTTGCTGAGGTAAAGACATCTAATGTGATCAACTTCATCAAGCATCATGTCATTTATCGCTTTGGGATACCCCGGAGGATAATTTATGACAATGGGCCTCAATTCATCAGCCAAGAGTTTTATCGATTTTGCGATAAAAATCGGATACAAAATGTGGCCTCTACGGCATATAATCCTGCTGCTAATGGTTTGGCGGAAGCTTTTAACAAAGCCATTATCAAACTCTTGAAAAGTTCGTCTCTTCGAACAAGAGAGATTGGAATGAGAAGCTGGAAGAATATCTCTGGGCATACCGCACAACGGTACGGGCACCGACAGGTTGTACCCCATTCTCATTGGTTTACGGGAGGGAAGCAGTTCTCCCCATCGAAGTCCAAATTCCGTCACTCAGGATAGTAGTGGCTAATGAGTTGACTCAAGAAAAGAATGACCTATTAAGGCTTCAAGAGCTAGAAGGATTAGACGAGAAACGCCTTCAAGCCCAACAGCGCATCGCGTTCTACCAGGCACGCATTTCCAGATCTTTTAATCAAAAAGTAAAGAAAAGAGTGTTCAAAGTTGGCGAGCTAGTTTTAGCTGTGAGAAGGCCAATGATTATTACTCACAAGAGTAAGGGTAAATTCCAGCCCAAATGGGAAGGCCCTTATGTGATCGAGACGACGTTATCAAACGGCGCTTACAGGTTAGCTAAGCCTAATGGAGACTTGTTAATGGCTCCTATCAGCGGCAAATTTTTGAAGAGGTACTTGCTTAACCTCCTTTGCTCGAATGGAGTATGGTGAAGATCTCATTCTGACAATACTACTTCCAAAACGAAACTAGTTGGGACGTATTCTATCATGTCCATATAACCTCTGAATAGATATGTTTAACTAATTTGGAACTTCAAGACTTATCACATCCATATTACCTCTGATAGTGTTTTGTGTACAAATTTTAGCTGGAGCATATTCTATCATGTCCATATAACCTCTGAATAGATATGTCCTGCTGAATCTTACCGAGAGTATATCACGTCAATATTATCTCTAATATCACTTTCACCTAAACCTGTCATTTATATTCCAAAATGATGGGTCCACAAAGTTAGATAAAAGCCTCTTTACTATTCCTAGAAAGAGAAAAATTATATTAAAAAGCAAAAAGGTACATCATTTGGGGGGAGTGGTTAGGTCGCGAATCTGCTGCGCCAGAGCAACCATTCTCTCATCCCTGGAGTTCAAGACGTCGACGCGAGCCCATTCCAACCTTGCTGCATCATTGTTCAAAGCAGATAGCTCGGACCGAGTATGTGCAAAACCTGCATGGATGACACCCACATGCGTCAGGTTCTGTTGAGCGGTCTTTATTCGATGCTTCAGCACATCTCGAGTGGCCGACAAAGAGAGAGCCTTCTCCTCTGCTTGAGCGAGTTTATCTCTCAATCTGCGGACCCTCACTGTCTCTTCCTCATATTCGACTTTGCACTGAGTCAGCTGAGGAATGACATACTCCAATTCGGTACGCTCATGATCCATCTCCTGCTGCTATTCCTGGACGAATTTGTCCGGAGCTTCCATTTGTCCAGCAAGCTCTGCAGTCAGGGAGTCATACCTAGCTTGGACGAGACTGTCAATGCTGCCTCGAGATAGCTGTAAATATTCGTTAATGGGTTGCTCCAAACCATTAACTATCTGCTCCAGTGTGTCAGCTACCCCAGTGTCGTTGAATTCTCTGATCGACACTACCGCTAACCGAGAGGACCTTCTCAGAGCCTCGAAGCTTAGATTCTTCTCCAACACCATTGATATTAGTGGTTTCAAGGTGGTGTAGATGATACTAGTATACTGCTCAGTCAGCATGGCTAGATCCGAATGGACGCTGGGAGTAGCTGCAATATTGGCGAACCCCCCTCCAGGAATGACAGTAGACGATGTTGCCACAGCCGTCGCCTCAACAGATGGTGCTACAAAAGAAGATGCGCCAACAACGAACGAAGTGACTGGTGTACTCAAAGGAGGCATTGTCGTAGTGACAGGCCCATCCTCCTCTCGAGATATCGGAACCATTTCGGGCGAGCCGGCACCCGAAAATGTTTCCTCTTCGAAGTCGGGCACCTCCATGTCATCGCCAGGAGCTGAAATAGAGCCAAAAGGCGCGTCAACATTGCCCTCCCCGTAGATGTCTTCCCCTGAAAAGAAGACAAAAGAAAGTTAATATCAAAATAATGTTAATTTTTCTAAAAAGAGGCGTAAAGACGATATTTACCCATGGCCGATGGTATATATGTCGCATCTGCGGCCAGTACAGCTAAATCATTTCTTAATTATGCTAAGCGAGCTGTCATACCTGGAGAAGGGGGTGTGCTAACTAACATCGGCAGGTATTCTTCCGAATCTTCACCCAAATCCAATCGAGGTTCATCAGGTAGAATCTCGCTGGGTATACTTACAGACGCGACAGGGGTTTCTCCCATTGCTGGTCTGGATAAAGATATTCTTATCTGGCTCGGCCTCGTAGGCGATCTCGTACCACTACCTGAAGCGGTAGCAGCAATAACAGCCTCGAGCAGGGATTCTTCGGCACCACAAGCCAGAACTATGGAGGTTCCCTCTCTAAAAGACGAGGAACCTCTAGTCAAAGGATCATCCCCAACAGGGGAAACAGCAGGTTCACTTCTAGGAACCTCAGGGTGGGAAGTCCTGACAGGACGACTAACCGCCTTCTTCTTCTTGCGTGGGGAAGTCTCCTTCAGAACAGGAGCCCTTCGCTTACCGGAGATAACTAGAGGCCCTGCAGGAGGAGGTATTTTACCCCTCGGTACCGCCAACAGAGGCTCATCTGGATTGACGGAATCTTCACCCTCGTCAGAGAAGACCGAGGGGATTTTGTCTCTTTCTGCGGACTTGGAGGAGGTCATCCTAAAACTTTTACGCATATCAAAATCGCGATGGAAGGTATTGGTTGCCACATAAAACTGGGCATACGAGTGGAGGATGCGCAGCTCCGTGGAGAGTGAAATAACGGGCACAGTAAAAATTGCTTCAGTACAGCCCATGATGAAGTATCGCCATCCTCTCGCTCCATCAATGAGTCCACCCCTGGACTTGAAGCTGGTGACGGCATTGCCCACATGCAATTGGTCATACCCAAACTGCTTGGCAAATCGACTAGGCAGGTAGGGTTCCAAGAAGCATTGGTCCTCACTTCTGTATAGTAAATGGGAAGGTCTAATGCAGACCAACCAATTAAAAGCTTCAGGAGAAAGAACAGTCTTCCCGTCGCCTAAATCCTGAAGTCTGCGCCCCTGTTAATTAAGATGTACAGAGGGGACAGTGCAGAAGAGCTTCCAACTGTGATTGAAATTCAATGCCCGCCGACAATCTAAAACTGTGGTCACGTTCCAGGAGGAATTCTTGTAATTCAGCAAGAAACTACCCCCCGAACTACTGCCAGAGCCGGGAGACATCACCCTAGGGTTATGGAGAATTAACCATCCCATCAAATACAGGTACGGTAATTCTACCCTGGGAAAGCTATCACGCCGAGTTTTATCGGCAAGCAGCCCATCAGTAATGGCCCTCAGGCCAGCTTGTGTGCGGCACACCATGGCAGGGAGTAAACCCAGTCTTGCCCCAAATACCAGACGCACTGCAGACCATAAGGTGTTGCGGTGAATGCGGTCCGCAGATGCAATACCGGATACCACCAGTCGGCGCAGCCATATGGAGAGAAAGCCAGCCAGTTGAGCTTCCTTGGACAGAGGCCTGCGGCAATGCCTCAAATAACTGTAGGCCTTAGTGCCTGCAGGATATTTCTCTATACCTTCATCGAGAATCTGATCTGGAGCCCCAGCGTCTTCCATAAGATCATCGACTACCTGAGCACTAAGCACGCTCAGAAAGCTCAGAGTCTGATCCTTGCTATCCAAGACTTTCTCTGGCCTAGCAGCCCTGGCCCGGTGAAAGAAGAGGTAGGACGCCCATTTATTGGTATGGGCCAAATCTGAAGGCTTATTATAAAAGGCGGTGCAAGCAAGGTAGTGGCACATCAGCTCCTGGTACACTGCTACTACCCGAGGGTCTGAACCCCAGCTCCCGGTTTGTGGGAACATACTCTTCATAAGGAGTATCCCCCATTGGCAGTCTTGAAATCTCTGCCATCTCGTGGAGGGCCAATCCTAACTCCCCCAGTGGAGTGGCAAAAGTTCCGATGAGCGAGATATATCGCTCCATCAAAGCCAAAAATAGGCTGGGGTTGAGAGGTAACCCAACACTGGTAGCATTCACAGCTGCGTACAGACCAATGCTCTCCAGCTCGGTCTGAAAATGCTTCAGGGCCCAGTCAGCTAAACGAGCCCATCGAAGATTTGTAGGGGTGATCCACCCATTAGTCCGAGGATTAACCTTGGGGTATACTCCTCCATGCCCCATAAAATCATTGCAGAAAGTCGGTAATTGGACCGGTTGGAACAGTGAAGTATCTTCACTCGGGACACTGCCCGGATATAATCCCCTGAACGGCATCACAGAGCCGGAAGGGCGGCTGACAAATGACCCTTGGTCAGATCCTTTCTGATAAAATATCTTTCCCGGCTGGCCGTGAAGATTGGGTAAAAAAATATAGATTGTTACATAATAATTAATATAACAATATTTAGCCTGTAGTTTATACAAGTATATTCATAGTTTATAAAAATAGATTGTCATACATAAGCAAATGATTAAATACCGATAAATTCAAATATACTGTCACTGTTAGCCAATGTCATACATATTCAAACATACATAAAAGTCTGAAATAAATATCCTCATGTCACAAAAAAAATATATACAACAGACCCAAAAAAGGGCCAATGTCACACAAATTTCAAAAAATGGGCCAAATTCACACAAACTCATAACTATCTGTCTAACCTAGGACTGATGCTGATCAGGAGGAGGAGGAGGAACACCATTGCGCAACTGGGATACGATATAGTCCAACTGGCCCTGTGAAAGTGCCATCGATACCGGAGAACCAGGAGGACGTATCTGCTCCAATGCTGATAGGCGATCATTATATGAATCCATGACACCTATAATCCGAGTGACGGAATACTGTGTCGATGATGCCAGATCCGTAATATCCTGCTGTGTCGCCTTGGTTTTAGTCCGGAGCTCTAAACGGTTTTGCTCGAGCGCATCAAAATATGCTATGATCCTCGCATCGTCCATCTGTGGCTGGAACTAGAGTTGCTACGAAATCAGTTTCATCATCTCGTCATGCAGAGACGTAATCTGATGGTCAACTCTCTTCTGCTGGACTCGCACCGACTACTGGGAAGGCTGTGGTGTACGCGCAGGGGCAGAGGGGGTCCTAAAGTCCTGTGTCACAACATAGGCACCATAGGATCTTGTATCGTAGTACGTATCCCTCTGAAGACCACCAGCAATGGTCTGCCACAGCTCATCAGCCGACGGTACTGGGTGGCCGCGTGGAGGGGAACCGATGGTGGCTGCACGGAGGAGAGACGACGATGGCCAGGCGGAGGGAAGATGATGGTGGATGATGTCACGCCCCAATCTCCCGCAAGCTCAATCGTCCCCGCTGAACGTGAATCACCATGTTGCAACGCTCCCGCGGGACAATCGTTCTCATCGGGACGTGATGTCGTACGAGCCTGGAGTTGTACTCGCATAAGGCAATATTGTCAAACATCAAAGTTATCATCAAAACGACCAAGTTGCAGCGAAAGTCAAGTATTGTGTACTAAGCACACATTAGAGTATACGCAGCGAAGCTCTCGATAGGGTCCAAATAAAAATGCCACAAAGGGGAATGCCACAAAGGCGATGCAACACTCTTGCTCTTCCTCTTGCCCACAAATGTACTTACCGTTCATACATCATGTCCCATATATCCAAGCAGCGCCACTACACCTGTGTACCTGAAATAATGCCCACAAATATGGGTCAGTACACAACCATACTGGTGAGCGGGGTAACCCACTCGTCTAAACCAACACAAAGTAGAATAGTGAATGCAAACAGTTATATGGTGATCTTTCTACTTGAATCCTAGAATCATTTCATGGCAGAGGTATGACATGTTAAGAAAAATTATAAAGCAGATTAAGCATGCAAGCATTCAACTCAAGCAAATATACATGCCGATATAGCCAACTCGAAGGAAACTAGCATGCAAATCGTCCTACTCAAACCTAAGCAACGCGTGAACCTATCGAACCATAATCCAAGCCTCAATATCCATCCTCAATCCAAGCCTTATTAATCCAATAATATAGATTAATGCTCTCTGTGATGGATATTGAGGCTTGGATTGAGGATGGATATTGAGGCTTGGATTGTGGTTCGATAAGTACACGCATTGCTTGGGTTTGAGTAGGACGGTTTGTATGCTAGTTTCCTTCGAGTTGGCTATATCGGCTTGTATATTTGCTTGAGTTGAATGCTTACATGCTTAACCTGCTTTACAGTTTTTCTTAACAAGTCATACCTCTGCCATAAAATGAATCTAGGATTCAAGTAGAAATATCACCATATAACTGTTTGCATTCACTATTCTACTTAGTGTCGGTTTAGACGAGTGGGTTACCCCGCTCACCAGTATAGCTGTGTACTAACCCACATTTGTGGGAATTATTTTAGGTACACAAGTGTAGTGGCGTTGCTGGATATACAGAACATGATGTATGAACGGTAAGTACCTTTGTGGACAAGAGAAAGAGCAAGAGTATTGCATCGTCTTTATGGTATTTTCTATTGTGGCATTTTTATTTGGACCATATCGAGAGCTTCGCTGCGTATACTCTAATGTGTACTTGGTACACAATACTTGACTTTCGCTGCAACTTGGTCATTTCGATGATAACTTTGATGTTTGATAACATCGTCTTGTGCGAGGGCAACTCCAGACGACATCACGTCCCGATGAGAACGATTGTCCCGCGGGAGCGTTGCAACATGGTGATTCACGTTCAGCGGGGACGATTGAGCTTGCAGGAGATTGGGGTGTGACAGCCGGAGCGCACAGTGGGTAGAAGTATTGCCGGAGGGGGGGCCGCCGGAGGGTAGCTGGAGCGTCGATGGGGTGGGAGGGATTTTGAATTGGGGAACAAAAATTTTTGATTTGGGGAGAGAAGGAATGGGGGGAAAAGAATGTTGAACCGGTATATTATAAAATATAGCGACTCCAAACTAGATGTCGCTAAACGTCGCTAATTTAAGAAAAAATAACGATGCCAAAGGCGACTCTAAATGTCGCTAATTTATGAAAAATTAGCGACTCTAAAAATAGAATGTCGCCAAGCGTCGCTATTTAGGAAATATAAGCGACATTTCGCTACTCCTAGTGCCGTCTATTTAAATACTACTGACAATAGTCGCTATTCGTCGAAATTTGTCGCAAACAGCGACGTATTGTGACATTTCTTATTGGTGTCGCTAAATTTTTATAGTTTAGCGACGTTTGCATCTTGAGTCGCTAATAACGTCGCTAATAGGTCTTATTTTGGTAGTGAATGATCTAACTATATTTTTGAACATAGTTAATCTATTCTATTTAACATTATGACTTAACTAATATTCATGCTATCACTACTTTGAATACTTAATATGCATTAAATGTTATCATACTTGCTACTATGTATATTGCTTTGTCTGCCTAACTTGTATTTACAAAAAAGTAATAAACAAGATCAAACATGGACATATGCAATAAAAAAATTATGATGGGCCAAAGACAACGTCATCCCACAAGATTGCCCCCGAAAGGTATTCAGATTTCATAATCTGGGTATCTCATGATAGCTGCCGTCAAGGGAAAAGCCATCATCTATCAAGGAAAGAAGCCAAGCTATGCCATCATTATTTTCCAACTCTGAAGAAGCCTGCACCTTCCATAGTCTGTCTAGAGTCTGTAGTAAATCTTAGGAATTATTGTGAACACAAGTAATGGATGGCAAAATTGAAAGCTAGGGTAGAAAATAACCCAATATCATTTTTGGCCTAAAAATCGGCATACCGACGATATACTGGAGTATACCGACGGTATATCAATTTTATATAAATATTTCTCTCTGTCGTTTGGACCGGCATATCGACGGTATACTGGTCTATACTGACGGTATAGTGGATCATTACAGTTGGCAATCTAACGGTCAGATTTTGTGCATTAAATGATCCCAACGGTCATATTTATAGCCATTGCTACTGTAGATCGTTATACCAACGGTATACTATAGTATACCAGCGGTATACCGTTCGCGACTAAAAGTTGCATGTTTTGCTCTTTCTTTGTGGTGGCATATATAAAGCCTTGAACCCCTTCCTTCAAGGTTGATCCCTTTGAGCCTAAAATTTTTCTATCTACTAAGGGCCATCCACAAACACTCCATCAAATCTTTCATTTGCCTATCCACAAACTATGTTAGAGTGTTCTTGAGTTATAAAATTTAGATCATTATATTTATTGTAAGATGATCAAAACCATCTTGTAAGAGGTTGAAGAGTACAAGCCTTCAGATCAAAGCTTGTGTGAAGTTAGAGAGCCTTTGGATCAAAGCTCTTGTGTAAGAATTCAATGGGCCTTCGGATCAAAGCTCGTGGTGTAACTATTTTGCTAATAGTGGATTCAAGCCGGACAAGAGTTTCCGGGTCTGGAGTACTTCGAGGAGGATACCATGATACATCAGGTGTCAGTATTCTTATTGCTTTACTTCTTACACACTTAATTTTTAAATTATCTATTATTAATTATTTATTAGCTTGACCCTATTCACCCCCTCTAGGATTTCTATAATTGGTATCAGAGCAAGGACTCTATTTCTTTTGGCTTAACATTCTTAGAGTAGATTCTTATTATCTCTGGCATCCTATTCCTCCTCCGATAAAGATGATTATTTTTCTAGTAGCATAGACATTCATGTTTCTTCTAAATGCAAGAAATGCTCTAAGTAAAAAGCTATGGCTGACCAATCCTTAGAAATTCTTGATAACCTTCATTTTACAAATGAAGAACTTTCTGAAAAGGTTACTCATTTAGAAGAAGAAAATGAGTTATTGAGAAATAAAAACCATGATTTATTATCTAAAATTGATTCTCAAAACTCATCTTGTGTTTCTTTAAAGAGTTTAAATAATGCTTTGATTTTAAAAATCAAAAATCTCTCCTCATCAATAGAAGATTTCAAGAAACAAACTCATGAGTTATCACAATTGCATGATTCTTCTATTGATACTTTAAAGAAACAAAATGATATTTTTATCTCTAAAATTACTTTATTTGAAGAGGAGAATAATGTTTTAAATGCTAAATTTAATTCTCTTACTTGTATGCATGATGATTTATTGTTAGAACATGATATTCTTAAAACCAAAACTTTTCATGATCACACTAGAGATATTCATCATTCTAGTATGTCACATGATCACAACAATGTTTATTCTGATACATGTGAACACACTAGCATTAGGTGCTTCTATTGCTCTCGCATTGGACACATGAGTTTTACTTGTCTTATTCGTAGAAGTTTTACTACCAATGCTAGAGTAAATATTATATGGGTTCCCAAAGTTAACAAATGTGGATCCAAATTTATTTGGATACCAAAGTCTTCGCCTCATGTTGTAGGTGGAGCTTCTTGTGCCGGGATATTGCACCGTGGATCATGTTGGTGATTGCAAAGTTACAATGGTCATCTTCCAAGCAATTGCACCAACACAAATGTGGCCACTAGAGCCACTTTGGTAACATGCTAAACGATTCTTCCTAAATTGTCTATATTTATAGAATCTAGCATGTTTCTTTTTTATGTCTTGCTACTAGATCTCATTGATTTCTTTTAGTTGCTTATTATATGAATCAATGTGAGATATATGATACTAGCATGCTTTGTGTATTTTTTGTGTAATCACTTTTATCTAGCATGACTAGTTGCTTAACTTAAAATGATTAGTTCACACTATATAGTCTATCAATCATTTTCTATTAGCGTGACATATTTATATATGCATGTTTTAATTTCTTAGTCCTTATTTATAAAGCATGCATATTACTCTAGTCCATAGGATCTTGAGACTTTGAATTGATTAAATATTTTTATCTTTTCGTCTTTATATTATTGAGATAGTTACTTCTCACCGATTTATTTTTAAATATCGTATTTAATATAATCGGTTCTTGTGAGTATATATGTTTAGCACTAGTTTCTTATTGCTTGAAAAGTATATACTTATACTTTGATTTAACCTTGTGCTTGCATAATATATTCACTATTGATTCTTGTGCTTCTTATTGACAAATCTCTTGTGAATCAATTATGTTGTGCCTAATCAAGCTTATTTATACATGTTTAATTTTGTGAGTGCATTTCAACTTTCATTAAGGATACATGATTATATAATTAATCTCTTATATTCATATGATGTTCATGTATTTCTTATATTGTTATATATTTTGTGTAAATATCTTTATATAGGCATATTGGTTAAGCTCAAGTTTTACTTTGATTTGAAGAGTATTCTATACTTGTATCTTTAAACTTGTGCTTATCTCATATTTTAGCTATTGATTCTTTTGACAAATTTGTGCATGTTTCTTTGAATCAATTAGCTTCTTCCTTAAAGTCGTTTACCTGATTATATTTTTTTGGCTTTTTGGTTGACAATGTGTATACATGCTTTTACTTGATTGAATCTTTTCATATATGCCTATATATATATATATATATATATATATATATATATATATATACATTGATGATTCCTTGATTTTGAGTTTTCAAATTGATCTATCTTTGAACTCGGGTTGTTGAGAGAAAATATTTATTATTGTCTTCCTCATGACTATATATGGATGCTTATTTAAGAATCAGATGTACTTGTACTTTAACTTGTGTATCTTTCTTTTATCTCAGTTATTAGTGCACTCTTTCAAAATCTTATTTCTATTGTGCATTATGAAAGCTTTTTGAAAAATATTTTTGCTTTCTCTAGCATCTAGATTTCTTGATCTTGATGATCTTTCTTTGTTCATTCCTTGAATTTTATGCTTAGTTTGTAGTGATTATTTCCAATGATATTGTAGCACATAAGGATACATATAATTGATACATCAAATACCTTAAGTCTTTTGCTACTATATGTTTGAGCACTTATTTTGAGATCTATCCAATTCTAGAGAATACACTTATTTCTTTATAGTAATAATATTTTGCATTCTCAAGATCGATCTATAATTTTATTGTCATGGATTATTCTCAATACTTGGTAAATTTTTTTGTATTATTGTTATCTTCTTGTAAATATTTTAGCCTTTGATTTGACAAGAGCCATTTTCTATATGTTGTTTATTCTTGCTCTTATCCTTGCTTAGTAAAGAGTCTGTAAATTATTTTGATCTTTCAAAATGTATGACCTTAGTGGATACTCTAAGCTTAAGCAAGTATCATGTGTATTAGTGACTCAAGTTTTAATGAGTACATTTATCTTGTTAATGGTTTATCTCATTAATCCTAATTGGTTATATAGCTTGCTCTGTTATAATAAAGTGTTAAGCTATATAATCTTAGTTCACTTTTACTCATCTTGCTATTAGTTTTTTATTCTAATATATATATATATATATATATATATATATATATGTTATGCTAGTTTATAAAAATAAGTTTTGTGAATTATCTTGATGTGATTTATTTTCTACATTAAATAGATATGTTTATTCTATAATATTAGTTTGACAAATCCTTGATTTAATCTTGTTTTTTATGTTGAGGTTTGTGATTCTTTATGATTATTCTCCTTTCTTATTAGTCATTAGTAAGTATCTCTTGAAATTCTCTCACTTTTGAGTCATAATTTTATCGTATCATTATTTACATCTTATCATATCTAAATTTATAATAATTTAAATGAGATTGACTATTTTCATGTTTTTTATTGATTTGTGAGTTTTTATTATAGCTATGGACGTGAAATTTCTATTGAAGTTTATTGATAATATTCTTAGGATCATGCTTGTTTTATTTGTCTCTATTGAAAAATGATCCTAGTGATTGGGTAGTTCAAGATTGTCTAACTATGTAAGCTTCATATCAAATATTTTACTCTACCTTGACTACTCATGGGTTACCACATATGAGCCTTTGCTATTTGAACTTAATTGGTTTTCATCTAAGTATTAGCAAGGTTTGGTCCTTACCTTATGATTGGTATATATGTGTTTTAAAATCTATTAGGTCCATGTAAAGTAATCAATTAATTGATTCTTTCTTAATTAGTTAATCATGGACATGATTTTTTTTTTTTTGTATTTTTGAGTTATATTGTGTCTTTCATCATGTTTTGTTTATTTGATTGATTATACTTTTAGCTTCATGATAAAATTTTCTCAAAAGATAATATATATTGACCTAAATTATTTTTTTATGAGTTTACCCTACTTAGGTCAATATTTTTTATCATTTGATTTATATGCTTTATTGGATATTTCTTTATGCTGCTCATCTTTAAGTGCCTTTTACATTGTTCTCTCTTTTCTCAAAGATGATAGTTTTCATTTTTGTGATGATTCTTTTGCCTTATATGCATTGAGTAAGGAAAAAAAAATCTATAGTTGATATATCTCCTAGATCTTGTATTTATCTATTATTATGCTATAAGTGCTTTGTAACTAGATACACATATTCTTAGGGGGAGCAAATTAATTGGTTCAAATCATTTACATCCACTAATATGTGGTATAACTAGTTATCATGAACTCATATTGCTTATTGTTAATATCTATTTAATTGTGTTCATGATTCATGAGGGGTTTATGAGAGTGTATGCAATTGTCTTTATTATCTTGTTTCTCTCTCATTTATGGGTTAAATGATAGAATTTTCCTAAAATAACTTCTTTATCCTTATTGATTATTCTATTAAGCTTTTATTGTTTTGGATTTTCTTGTATGTTTTTAATTGGTTTGGCTTTTATTGTTTGGCATTACCCAAAATTCATGATTTATCTAGATTGGTCATACTTTGAGGGGGAGCATTCAAGTCGACTGAATCTCTCATTCTTAAGTATTTTTCTTCTTCACCTTTATGTTTATGTAAATGATATTCTTATATCATGATATGGTAATTGAGTTCAGATGCATGAACTTGGATAAATGAATAGATCTTGCAAATAGGAAGATTCATGTATATCTACTTGATTTCTTTTCAATGATTATACTCCTTGTATGTCATTGATCCACTAATTTGTATAGGCAAATTATGAATCATATTTGTGTAATAATCATTGTTAAAAGCTCTTATTTTTTTCTATTATTCTCATGTTATCTATTATATTTGCAAATATCTAATCTTTAGGGCTTTTATTTGAAATCCATTCTTTCCAAACTAGAGTAATATTTTATATCATATCATGTTTTGGATTTCTTCCTTGGATTTTTAGTTGGTAAACCTATTATTGTATTATTCGCACCTTTCCACATTGATATAACCAACTACTTTTTGTTTTGACAAACAATTTTCAATTGGTATTATACATTAATTGTGTATTTTCTAAAACTTGTCTTTACACACTTCTCCTATTATTTTCATAACTGATCTTGATCTTGATTGTCTATGCCTTCCTCCTGCTCTGATTTATTTACTTAAGATTTAATTCCTTGCATCTACTAGTAGGGGGAGCTTATTTTTGATCATGTCAATGGGGGAGAAGTAAGTTTAAGTATGCACTATTATGTTTAAAAATGGGTAGAAGTAGTTTAAGTAATATGTTTTTAGTGATGTATGCTTATATCTTTTACATATTAGTGACATATACATCTATTGTATCCATATTAAGCTTTACCGATTTGCCATAATAAAAAAAGGGAGATTGTTAGCTTAATGATTGTATAATATTTTTGAATATAGTGAATCGATTAAGTTTAGCCGTTTAATATCACTAAGCAATCATGAAATTACTATAATATTTATATTATTCTTCCACCTTTAGTGATATATGCTTATTATTTTATAAATTAATGATATGAGCTTCTATTAAAGCCATCTTAAATAGAACCGAGTTGCCATATTCAAAAAGGGGGAGATTGTTAGCCCAATGATCTAACTATTTTTTTTGAATATGGTTAATTATTCTATTTAACATTACGACATAACTAATATTCATGCTATCACTACTTTGAATACTTAAACTTAGCATAGTCCAAATATGCATTAAATGTTATCATACTTGCTACTGTGTATATTACTTTTTTTTTGCCTCACTTGTATTTACAGAAAAGCAATAAACAAGATCAAACATGGACATATGCAAGGAAGAAATTATGATGGGCCAAAGACGACGTCATCCGCCTACGACATCTCCAGAGCCATGCACTCGGGGGTTCCGCTGCCTGGTCAGCTGACGGGAGTCGAGGGGGCATCGCCCCCTGTGGGGGTTCGGAGGCGAAGCCCCCGAAAGGTATTCAGATTTCACAATCTGGGTATCTCATGACAACTGCCGTCAAGAAAAAAAAGCCATCATCTATCAAGGGAAGAAGCCAAGCTATGCCATCATCATTTTCAGACTCTGAAGAAGCCTGCACCTGCCATAGTCTGTCTAGAGTCTGTAATAAGTCTTAAAAATTATTGTAAACACAATTAATAGATGGCAAAATTGAAAGCTAGGGTAAAAAATAATCCATGATAATTTTTGGCCTAAAAATTGGCATACCGTCGGTATACTGGAGTATACCGACGGTATACCAATTTTATATAAATATTGCTCTCTGTTGTTTGGACCGGCATACCGATGGTATACTGGTCTATACCGACGATATACCAGTTCATCACAGTTGGCAATCCAACGATCGAATTCTGTGAATTAAATGATCCCAACAGTCATATTTATAGCCGTTGCTACTGTAGACCGATATACCGACGGTATACTATAGTATACCGACGTTATACAGTTTGTGGACTAAAAGTTACATTTTTGCTCTTTCTTTGTGGTAGCCTATATAAAGTCTTGAACCCCTTCCTTCAAGGTTGATTCCTTTAAGCCTAAATTTTTTCTATCTACTAAAGGCCATCCACAAACACTCCAACAAAGCTTTCATTTGTCTATCCACAAACTGTGTTAGAGTGTTCTTGAGTTGTAAAAGTTAGATATTTATATTTATTGTAAGAAAATCAAAACCATCTTGTAAGAGGTTGAAGTGTACAAGCCTTTAGATCAAAACTTGTGTGAAGTTGGAGAGCCTTCGGATCAAAACTCTTGTGTAGGAAGTCAACGGACCTTCGGATCAAAACTCGTGGTGTAACTATTTTGCTAATAGTGGATTCAAGCCTAACAAGAGTTTCCAGTACTGGAGTGCCTCGAGGAGGATACCATGATACATCGGGTGTCAGTATTCTTATTGCTTTATTTCTTACATATTTAATTTTTAAATTATCTATTATTATCATGTATGCTTGATTTATTAGTTTAACAATATTCACCCCCAGGGTTCCTACACTAAAGTTTTTCTTCACCGCCAGCAAGATATCTAACAAGAAGGATGGAAAATCTTCTCCGATATTTGTGCCAGCACCGCCAGAGCGCATCGTTCTTATACTCATCCACCCTACTATACCAGGTAGGGTTATGTTCTCGGGCATTGGTTTTAATGAAAGTCAACAAGCTTCTTCGTATATCATATTTGTGAACAAACAATGACATCAATAATTAATGAGGGAACTTCCATAGGTGGTCCTCGACGAACTCTGTCGTTATGCCGAGACTCTTACGAAGAAAGAACAAAAAAAAAGAACGAGAACTTGAACTCCTCACTCTGGACTCTGCCTCCAGCGTGAATAATAGATGTCTTTGTCTGCGCTGGAACATCGTCTCTCGCGGGAACAATATCTTCACAATAAAATCCATGTGGTCGATAGGAAAAACTTTACAAGAAAATAATAATATCAAACTCCTTCCCGTGGGACTTTGCTTCTAGCATGAATAATGCACCTTTGCATGCATTGGAGCATTGCCTCCCGCGTGAAAGATGATAAAAAGAACTTCAACAAAAATCTAAAATCTTCACGCTAAACTACGAAAATCTTCCATGCTAGAAAACTTCCTTTTGTTGAACGAACATAATGGTGAACATAACCAACCTCGTTGTAGGATAGCTATGACATAAGCCTTGACCATGCCTGGACTTGTCTACAACATGGACTAGGTTCGTGCTAGAACATGTTTCGTGTGGGAGCATGAGTCATGCTGGAACCTACTTCACTCGGGAGCATGGTTCATGTTGGAACCTATTTCGTACGGAAGCAGGGTTCACGCTAGAACCTGTTGTTAGTAGTTTGAGTTAGTAGCTGTTAGTGTAGTTAAATAGTTAGTTAGTTATACACTTGATTAGTTTAATAGTTAGAATGATTAGTATATAGTTTAGCTATATGTATATATGTAGATATGTAGTTTAGCTAATCCTAGTATGTAATATATGTTAGTAGTTAATGGTATTTAGTAGTTAGCTGTGATTAGTAAAATAGTTTTGTAATGGGAGGTTAGCTATATATTAGCTATATTCACTAGGATTTGAATTACCTTGGGATACCAAGGTAATGTCAAGGTAATGGGTCGATACTCAAGGTAATGGGTTTGAGTATCGAGATAGGTGTGTGGTAGTGTGATACGCTTTGGTTCAAAGCCAAGGTATCCTATTTGCATTAGTTAACTAAGGTATTATGTGTATTAACTTGTATATATATATATATATATATATATATATATATATATATATATATATATTACTATTTTTATATTAAAAGCTTACGTATCCTATGATACGGCCTTTTGTGTGTCTCCTAGTATCTTAGCGTAGCTAGTGTGGCTTAGTTTCATATTATGGACTTAGTATCCTAGAGTTGGACTCTTACAACATAGAAATAGTCGGTTTGACTTAGAAATGACTTTATAACCTAGAATTGCATCAGTTTAACTTATTTTTATTCCAAAATCTTGTATTGATGCAATATACCATATATAGGTCTGTGTGACACCAGCTTGGGCATCGAGAGACACATCTTGCTCAGGACTTCAGGCGAGTATATTTTTTTGTTAGTTTTTAATTCATAATAGTGTATATATTCATGTTCTAGAACTATATACTTGATTCCGACACAGTGATTTCACGGACTGGTACTATATGGATCTCGTACGGAGATGTTATCCCCTACTGTGTTCAGCGGGTACTCCTGTACATGTATTTCATCGTGTACATTGGATATTAATTTATATTTTGTGTTCATACACTATTCGTGTTCAGTGTGCTTATTCGTGTACACATACTGCTCGTGTTCAGTGTGATTATATTCGTGTACACCCATTGCTCGTGTTTAGTGGTCATATTCATGTTCGTAACTTATCGTGATTGGATCCATTGGTATTAGTTGGGGATGGGAGAGTTGGAGTTGATTATATGATCAAATCCCCATTGTTATTCGTGTACATACTGATTATATACCACACTTGTAATCGACTTACCTTATTGTTCGTGTTCAACCTAAATCGATCACATAATGAACTTATATTCTGAGGCACATAGTTAGATTTTAGTTATTTCTTCGTATTGCAGATATTCATATTATTGTTCTCTATTCTAATATATTACCTGTTTTCTCTTATTCTGTTATGCCCCAGTTCCAAAATACGTAGGACTAGGACACGTAAGCATGCCAGCCGCATGGATATGGCAACTCTAATATATGGAAACCAAAATCCACACGTACGCTGTAATATGAATATCAAATCCACAACTGGTATAAAATGTATCACAAGTCACAGGGTACAATCTAAATCTTATCCACAGAAAATCAATATAAATAAATAACCAATATCTATATAACTAGATCTCAATAAAAAATATCTAAAGAGGATAGTTGGATGGAAACAAATCCACTACCAACTCGAATGAAAAAGTATAACACAATAAACACGATATAGGAATACCAGCTAACAATCATGGGGCTCGGAGAGAAGACATCCTCGAAACATATGTAACCATCCGAATCTGTGCTCCTGCAAATACTCAAGAACAGATACACTTGGAAGGGGACCATGTCCTCAGAGGGACGTAACAAGATACAGAACAATAAGCCAATTTGAATACAGTAAACATGCATAATGTTTGAAAATATATAAGTACGCTGTACAAGACAATCTATATGAATGCAAATGAGGACAACTTTTCGACGTATGGGCAAGGGTAGGCTACTCGATCTAAATCTCACACTCACACACTCGTCAGTGGACATCATCAGCCAACATACCTCGGGGGTAGCGACCCTCGGACTCCATCAATCGACATACCTCGGGGGTAGCGACCATCGGACACGACCACCATAGTGCGTGCTAGTTACTACGGTTTACCAGAGTGGTTAAAAGCCCATACGCCTAATGATTGTCCTCTCATGATACTAGGTGCCATGTGTGTGTCAACATATCTAATACATAGTAATGACTGAATAAAAAACTACACATGCAAGAACTATACAAAAATGCAATAAATATACAGAAATATACTAAGCATGCAAAATACTGTAAGCAATTTGGCAAGGTATCTTGCCTGATCTGAAAAAGAATGAAGTCCCAACTCAAGGCGTCGTCCGATCTACCCGTCACATAAATTAAACAAGTTAGATTACAAAAGTGGGTGAATAGGTTCCTCCATTTTAATCTATTTTAATTCTGAATAAAATAATCTAAAATAGTATTTTAATCTTATTATAATCTAATTTTTGTTAAACCCTAATTTTGGTCCAAAGAAAGTCAACTTTAAGGATTTGTGATCCGTGACACGCAAATCGAGGCAATCCGTTGACCAAAAAGTCAACCGACTCAAATACTGGATTTGTGTGTAGAATCTTATAGATTTCAATGCTACATGAACACCAGAATTGACGGTTTCATAAAATCACAAGTCGGTAAAGAGTTATGGCCACAATGGCGCACAGATGACAGTTTTTAGTGGTTTCCTATTTACGTCTATGTTGTACAAATTTTACAGTAGATTAAACATATATTTTAAATTCTAGAAAATACTTTTCTGGAAGTTCATCATGTCAGCTTTTCGAAACTTTAAACGGTTCATAATTCCGAGTTCGGGATCTCCCGAAATCTCAAAAATACCAAAACGTATCTGATTTCGGACAGCTGGCACTTTTAGAATTTTCTGGAAAAATAGGTTCATAAATTATTAAAATAAATTATATAATCAGAAAACTAACCTTGATATAGTTCTAACAAAAAAAATTGGAGCGCGTTTGGAGTCCGGAGCTAGGAGTTATCGTCTTTTTAATTCGTCATAACTAGTAGAAAATGAGACTGAATTTATGACGAATTTTGACTATTTTTGGACGAAAAAGAGAGGAATTTGGGAAAAAAAAAATGAAGGATGAGGTATTTATAATGTTGGACACTACTTAATTAAATACTACTAGGATTGGTTAATTTGGATAGGATTATGATGAATTTAAATAAGGATAGGATATGTATGAAGTTGCTTTCCTAGTAGGTTCAGGATTTAAATTAATTTAAAATAGAGTTTGAATTTATCTCAATAATTTATATTCTTAAATATAATTAAAGATAATACAAATAATTTATAAAATCTTTTTAATATCTATTAACACTAAATTAGCATCTATCTAATATTAAGACTATATATATCCAAATAAATCCTAAATAATTTTAAAAATCTAAATAAATTTCTTAAAATTCTAAATAAATTACAGAAAATATAATTAAATATTTTAAACTAAAATAAATATTTGGTAGGAACAACATGCAATTATGGTCGTATAGTAAATCATAGAAATCCTAGAAATTTATGTTTCCTGAGTTTTAATTACCAAAAAATATAGAAAAATCTCCAAAAATCTAAAATAACCTAAAATAATTCTAAACAAATATTTATATAAGTAAATATATCAAGAAATTTATTTTCTAATTAACTAAGAGAATACTCTAAAGAAATTTAATATCTATAATAAATATAATAATATAAAATACACACAAAATATCTATTTTTGGTGAGGGAGTTTACATATTCATTTCATTCATATGTTTAGTTATCTTTTATTATTTTCTATTATCAGTTTTATATGCTCGATTATGTTACTGAAACTGCTTTCAGAGGTATGTACTTCGCTCCAATCCTGACTGGATATATTTTTCCAGATGATTTACTTATAGATCAGTATTCTACATTCTACGGACCGCATGACGGTGTACCTATAGAGGACACTCCTATAGACCAGGAGGACTTAGTTGTGAGCCCAAGGAGGTTTAGTTTATGTTGGTGGTTTTGTATTAAACTTTTATTGAGATTCATGGCTTGTATATTATTTTCAGACTTGTGGATTGTATCTTGTTATTTTTTTTGTTATTCCATTCGTGATCTATCTTTTTTAGTTTGTATTGTGATTGAGTATAGTTATATTTATGAGATACCATATTGTTCCTCCATTTGGAGTTGAGATGATTGACATATACCATATTTATATTGTTAAGATGATAGTTAGTTAGAATTGTCCCAGAGAGCATTCTACCGCCGATGCCGCGGCGTAGGCTGGGTGTACCCACGTACTCGTGCCAGAATATCCGAGTGCGGGTCGTAACACCCACCCACCCCCACACACACATACATTATATATATATATATATATATATATATATATATATATATATATATATATATATATATATATATATATATATTCCCTTGTCCTATACTATATTCTTACTAAAACCCATATACAAACCAAAGTGGAAACGAAAATTAGAGCTCGAGAGGAAGAAAAAGTGAGGATGCTCACTTACCAATATACTAAGAAGAAAGAGATTGAGTGGAGCAGTGAGTCTGTCCCACTGATTTCAAAACCTGACTTCGGATCAAGTAAACACATTTCTCTTTAGCTTGCACGCCTACCAAAATCCAATAAAAGAATCTACTATTTTTTTACTTAACCCTTAATTATATGAAAGAGGGAGAAAACTATTTGTCTTTATACTTTAGGGCTATTTGATTTTACCCCCTGTTAGATTAGGTATATTGATATTACCTCCATGTTAGATCAAAAGTTGAGTTTACCCTCCTGAAAGTGTCGTTAAAAGTTTTCAAAGTATCGTTAAAAGTTTTGAATGTGTCGTTAATAAGTTTTTAATAATATTTTCAGAGGGGTAAACTTAACTTTTGATCTAACATGAGAGTAATATCAATATACCTAATCTAACATGGGGTAAAATCAAATAGCCCTTAAACTTTTTCTAAAAAAAGAGAGAGAAAAGAAAGAAAGAGGGAAGAAGTTAGGAGCTGCTCACCGAGGAAGTCGGAGGACGGAGGCGAGAGAAGGCAGCTTGAGGATGCCGTCGAGGAAGGGAGCACAAATCCAAGCTTGTCCGATCGACTACTAATTTAGATTGGGACCAGCAATAGTAGAAACGACGACACTCTGATACCGAGAAGGGGACAGCTTGGAAGAAGGTGGATCCCGACTGCGAGGAACACCAGAAGGCTCCGGCCGGGGTTTGTGGATCGCCATTGGATTCGAGGACGATTGGTTTGGAGGAAGAGCTAAGCTATGCGATGATGTTGTGTCTGATGGTAGAGACGTAGAGGCAGACCAAATTTAGTGGCGGTGGAGCACAACTGAGGGGTTCGAGAACTCAGCACCGATCATCGATGAAGCCTACGACTGGAACGAGGGAGTCAACGAAAATAGAAGGGGGTTCAGTCGGCAGCATCTCTGGAAACCAGTATAGCTCATCAACGACGGTTGCTCACATGAAGAATACTGGAAGCAGCTGTCACGCCCCAGTCCCAAAATACGTAGGACTAGGAATACATAACACGCCAGCCGTATGTATACGAAAACTCTAATGTGTTGGAAGATCGTAACACACACGTACGATTTACATGAATATCAAATTCACAAGTGGTAATATACTGTCAACAAGTCACACGTAATGAGAATAATAGTCGAATGGAAATAAATCCACTACCAATCGACTATATTAAAAACTACTAAATGAGAGAAAAGATCAACTCTAATATAAAATAAATGTCCATAAGAGAAATAACAGCTAGAATATCCATCAGCTGCGATGAATCAAAGGTACTCTGAAGGTAAGGCCTCCTCAATCTGGTAAGAAGCGTCAGGTCCGGGTCCGTACTCCTGTGGATACTCCTGCCCATCTATATCTGAAAAGGTACCAGGTCCTCAGAGGGACATAACAAGATACATATAAATATGCCAATAAAGTACTGAAAGATAAACATCAAAGGGGTCGCCTAACCGTCTAAGTGAATGCAGTTTGAGAACAACTTTCCAACAAGTGGGCTATCTGGTCAAAAATGGGATTGACATGATTCTCTTAGAGATTCAGGGACCTACAAAGCAGGACGTCTTTTGAACCTCAGAGGCCGCCAGGTAATATATAAGGGTCATCACGGCCGCGTATCTCCGGCGGAGCGTACGGGTTACAAAAAGAAAGAAAGTGCAAATGAGCCCAAACGCCTTACTTGTTGTTATTTCTACCCCATGCTCTAAGCATGTGTCACGCCCCAGTCCCAAAATGACGAGGGACTGAGCACGGGAGCAATGGCCAGCAGCACGCACCGATGGACAACCCAATTTAATGGATCCATCAGGGCATGCTTAAGCTGTAGTCTAGTAATACTAAGTTACAGTCCCAGGTATTTCTAATCTCATCCACAGATAACACAGATTAATGCCGGAAATAATGCATTGGAATTAAATAAGCAATATGAAATAAGGTTATCTCGGGAAACAAATCCGAGAATTATTCTGTTACAATTAAGAAAAGACAGGAAATAAAATGCTGGAAAATGGAAATACTGTGTAGCTGAAACAGGTGCTCAGGAGAAGTCTTCGGCCACTACTTCGTCCTCTGTTCCTGGTTCTGTTCCGAGGAGTGCTCCGGTACCGTACACTTCTGGGTAGTTCTCTTCAGCGGTACCTGGGGACATCATCCATTCCAGGTCCTCAGGGGACATAGCAAGGTACAGAAATATCTCAAGCCATAATGAATATCAGTGCAGCAATGAAATAAACAGCAGAGTAACTATGTAAACCAGCTAAGTGATATGCAAGTGAGAGTTCTAGTCATACTCAGGCTGAGACTACTACAGGATCAGTGTTGGAGAAACCATAGCAGTATTTCTCGAGAGGGCCAGTACTTGTGCCAGAGCTCTGTATCAGAGACTAAGACACCTCCAGATAACCATGTTTTCATTATATTATTTTTAGCCTTGATATGATAATCCTCTCCCCACCCCATGTAATCTCACGTCACAGTTCCAGAATATCAGGTACAAGCCACGCAAGATTTAACTAATGCAATGAGTCAGGATAGAATCTAAGCATGTAAACTGTAAATGTCATGAAAATGTAACCTATACGGAATCACCAGGTATATCTCAGGCAATTCCGTTCCATGAATAGTGTCAGGTGTCCTGGGTTGAGCAGTTAAACAAGTTTTCATAAAAAAACTACCAGCAAATCAAGTAAAATACTATAACCAGAAATATCTGAGAATTGGCAAGCTTTACTTGCCCACTGATGTACAACCAAGTCCAGGAAATATGTAGCAAGCTGCAAGTTTTGGCGAGGTACACTTGCCTGTGGTTCCGGCTATGTTTGCAGTTCTGACCTCGGCGGGAATTGCAGGCGGGACTCCGGTTGCTAAAACAAACATCACCATCAGATCCAGAAAATATCAATCAGCTAGAAACGCCTGTCCTTGGGTCCAATTTGGAGACAAGGGCAGAAACGGCAGTTTCGGGTCAAAACGGGGTCCACATGTGGGCCCGCTTTGCACCGAAAAATGCGTCAGGGTCAACGGTCTCCAAATTCACCAAACTTAGTGTCAACAGGTCAGGAACGCTGATACGAACCCAACGGAACTTTCAGATTTGAATTCCGATGAGCCGATCACGAAATCGCCCGTCGAGCGGGGCCTGTGGGGCCCACGACACGCGATTTCGTCAACGTTCTCAGAATCGAACCAAACTTGACCCACAGGACCAGCGTATTGCTACGAGTCCGATGGCGCAAGTTTCGTCTCGATCCGACGTGTGTACACAAAGTTAGGTCGAATTGCCGAAAAGGCGGATACGGGGCGATGTCCGCGGATACGCGTTGATTCCGGGGTGCACGCACACCCGAATCAGCTTCCGCGAAAACCCACACGTCCGTATCGACGAGGCGCACGTATCTGTGAAGACCGCGCGCGACCAAGTCGTCCCGTTTGGCGGGGCGTACTCAGTTCCGGGGTGAAACAGGGTCTGGGTTTTTCCTGTTTTTGGATCGTGGTGTGCGATCACCACAGGACGCGATGCCCCGAACAGTTTGTCCGGACACCGAGAGGGTCATACAGGCTTCGCGTAGGAATTTGCGGAAACGAAAACGGAGCTACGGTTAAAAAGTTACACGCACCTGAAGGGGACCCGAAAACCGGGGCCGAACCGTGTCCGACACGTGTCCGACTCGTGTCGGACACAGGAACCCAAAATTAGGGTTAGGGCTTGGGGTTCGCTGCGGCGGGGCTCCGGCGACTGGGACGGCGGCGCGGGGGGGCTGACTGCGGCGGGGCAGCGCGGCGAGGCGCACGGTGGCGACGGCTCGGCGGCGGCGACGGCTCGGCGGCGGAGCCGCTGCTTCTGGCTGCTGCTGCTGCTGCTTCTGCGGGCGGTGGCCGCCGGAGGGGAGGAAGGAGGAGGATGAGGGGGCTGGGCGCGGAGGAGGACGGCGGCGCGGGGGTCTGCACGGCGGCGGCTCTCGGCGAGGCTGGCGAGGCGCAGTGGCGGTGGCGGTGATCGTGGTGGGGGGGCTGGAGCCGGCGGGGGGAAATATATATAGGGCGGAGGAGAGGGAGCGGGGCCGAGGATGGCGGAGCCGAGGCGGTCAGGGGGGAGGGTCGTGGCCGCTGGCAGCGCGGAGGAGGCTGCGACGTGGCCGGGCAGCGCGGAGGGCGGCGGCCACGTCGCCGGAAGACGCGGGCAGCCGAGGGGTCGTGCAGCGGGGGAGACGGGTGCGGGTCTCGGGCTAGCGGGTCTGGCCGACCCGCCCGACCCGCTAGGCCGGGGATGGGCCGGGTTCGGGTTAGGGCCCAATGGGCTGGGCCGACGGGCCGGGTTATAAATTAAAAAAAAAAAATAATAATAATATATAAAAACCAGTAATTAATTAAATAAATAATTAATTAAATAATAAAATACTATTTAGGCATTTAAAAATAGGTCCGGGGTCCGATAAATTCCAGAAAAATTGCCCTAAGTCCAGTTTTTCATTTTACATCCAAAAATATTATTTTCATAACATTTTAATATCATTTAATATCAATTAAAAATCATTGAATAATTAAAACCCTGTTTTTAAATTACAGAAAAATCCCAGAAAAATCCAGAAAATTGTGAAAAATCCAGTTTTGAAAATTAAAAAAATCAGGGGGTTTACAATCTACCCCCCTTAAGAGGATTGCGTCCTCGCAATCAAAGAATAACCGGTCAACAGAGATGACGCGGTCGCAACATCGTTTGAAAATACATCACAAGATGCTTCAGGGAAATACCGTTTCCCTAAAATTTGAAAGTTTACACTTTCCAGGATAATTTAGTTAAAACCATATCTTTTATGAAAGCCAGGTTGTTATTAACAAGTTGCAATTCACTAGGTTGGGGCTGAGGTCACGAACCCAGAGGCACGAACTACAACAAGACTAAAAACGGGATAACTATAAATCACTTACTCGCATCGGCTTCCTGCACAGCAATCACGTAAGCTTGCTCTCGTCCTTGAGGTAGATTCCTCGGTTGCTGCTGAGCTGGCTGGTAGGGTGCTGCTCGAGGCGCTGGCGGAGTTTGCTGGTTCGCCCTTGGTGCTCCTTCTCCATGTTGAGTGCAATCCCTTACTGAATGCTGACGGGATCCGCATGCCAAACACAATCCTAGTCTGCGTCGGCATTCCTTGGCGATATGGCCTGCTTTGCCACAATAGTGACAGGTAAGGAGGACTACCGTTTGTGGTGCAGGTGCCTTCTGCTGTTGGTGCGGTCTCTTTGCAGATTCTTCTTGTGCTGCTTTGGTTGGTGCGGATGGGGACGACCGCTTCAGTCTGGTCTCTCTCTTGGTGACGCGCTCCACGCGTCGAGCCGCAGCAAGAACGTCCGAGTATGATGTTGGTGCGACGGACCCAATCAGTTTCTGCAGCTCAATGTTCAGTCCGTCGAAGAATTTCTCGGCCTTCTCTTCCTCAGTCGGGATCAGGGTGGGGGCGAAGCGACTCAGACGGATGAATTCTGCGTTGTACTCTTCCACCGTCATGGAGTCCTGAGTGAGGCGGTTGAATTTGTCCCGCAGTTCTGATCGAGCGATGGCAGGAATGTACATCTCTTGGAAGAGTCTGGAGAACTCCTCCCAAGTGACTCGGTCTGGTCCGAGTCGCGTCTCCTCGGATAGCCACCAGTGATGGGCGTTGTCCGTCAGTTGCATTCGGACGGCAGTCATCCAGCGTTCTCGGGGAAGCTCAGCTGCTTCAAGTTGATGCCGTATGTTGGTGAGCCACTCGTGAACTTCAGTGGGCTCTTCTTTTCCAGAAAAAGTGCGGGGCTTCAGTTGGCGGAAGTCAGTGATTGAGCCTGTAGTTGGCCGTCGAGCTGGTAGGTTGGCCTGCCCCAGTGCAGTTACGATGCTGTCCCTCAAGAAGTTAGCTTCGCGACGCTGAGCCTCGTGTTGGACTTGCTGCTGAGCTTGCATCATCGCGTAGATCATCTGAAATATTTGCTGCCCGTCGATCGGCTGTCCTGGTGGGAACACGGGCATTGGTGGGACGAACTGCGGCGGAGGCGGGATGTCATCACGCCGGAATCGTGAGGTAGGTTGACCTGCCGGCTGGCTCTGTTGAGTTGTGGGAATTCCTCCGACTGGTGTCACTTCGTCGTCGTAGGTGACACCTGTAGCTGGTGGTGTTCTGACGGGAGTCTCGTTGTATTCTTGTGGGTCCATTTCCCTGTATCCAAAATACCCAATAAGAGGCGCACAGGAATCAAGGCAAGATGCAAGTTCAAATTAGTTTGAATACGATACAGATATCAAAAACGATTCAAGCAAGTGGATGAGATCCTAAAATTTATCCTATCTTATTGCAGGCCTGTTCGGTCCCTAAATTGAAACCGAACAATTTAGTCGTTGACCTGCATGGGCCACCACAAAAACCATGTCACGCCCCAGTCCCAAAATGACGAGGGACTGAGCACGGGAGCAATGGCCAGCAGCACGCACCGATGGACAACCCAATTTAATGGATCCATCAGGGCATGCTTAAGCTGTAGTCTAGTAATACTAAGTTACAGTCCCAGGTATTTCTAATCTCATCCACAGATAACACAGATTAATGCCGGAAATAATGCATTGGAATTAAATAAGCAATATGAAATAAGGTTATCTCGGGAAACAAATCCGAGAATTATTCTGTTACAATTAAGAAAAGACAGGAAATAAAATGCTGGAAAATGGAAATACTGTGTAGCTGAAACAGGTGCTCAGGAGAAGTCTTCGGCCACTACTTCGTCCTCTGTTCCTGGTTCTGTTCCGAGGAGTGCTCCGGTACCGTACACTTCTGGGTAGTTCTCTTCAGCGGTACCTGGGGACATCATCCATTCCAGGTCCTCAGGGGACATAGCAAGGTACAGAAATATCTCAAGCCATAATGAATATCAGTGCAGCAATGAAATAAACAGCAGAGTAACTATGTAAACCAGCTAAGTGATATGCAAGTGAGAGTTCTAGTCATACTCAGGCTGAGACTACTACAGGATCAGTGTTGGAGAAACCATAGCAGTATTTCTCGAGAGGGCCAGTACTTGTGCCAGAGCTCTGTATCAGAGACTAAGACACCTCCAGATAACCATGTTTTCATTATATTATTTTCAGCCTTGATATGATAATCCTCTCCCCACCCCATGTAATCTCACGTCACAGTTCCAGAATATCAGGTACAAGCCACGCAAGATTTAACTAATGCAATGAGTCAGGATAGAATCTAAGCATGTAAACTGTAAATGTCATGAAAATGTAACCTATACGGAATCACCAGGTATATCTCAGGCAATTCCGTTCCATGAATAGTGTCAGGTGTCCTGGGTTGAGCAGTTAAACAAGTTTTCATAAAAAAACTACCAGCAAATCAAGTAAAATACTATAACCAGAAATATCTGAGAATTGGCAAGCTTTACTTGCCCACTGATGTACAACCAAGTCCAGGAAATATGTAGCAAGCTGCAAGTTTTGGCGAGGTACACTTGCCTGTGGTTCCGGCTATGTTTGCAGTTCTGACCTCGGCGGGAATTGCAGGCGGGACTCCGGTTGCTGAAACAAACATCACCATCAGATCCAAAAAATATCAATCAGCTAGAAACGCCTGTCCTTGGGTCCAATTTGGAGACAAGGGCAGAAACGGCAGTTTCGGGTCAAAACGGGGTCCACATGTGGGCCCGCTTTGCACCGAAAAATGCGTCAGGGTCAACGGTCTCCAAATTCACCAAACTTAGTGTCAACAGGTCAGGAACGCTGATACGAACCCAACGGAACTTTCAGATTTGAATTCCGATGAGCCGATCACGAAATCGCCCGTCGAGCGGGGCCTGTGGGGCCCACGACACGCGATTTCGTCAACGTTCTCAGAATCGAACCAAACTTGACCCACAGGACCAGCGTATTGCTACGAGTCCGATGGCGCAAGTTTCGTCTCGATCCGACGTGTGTACACAAAGTTAGGTCGAATTGCCGAAAAGGCGGATACGGGGCGATGTCCGCGGATACGCGTTGATTCCGGGGTGCACGCACACCCGAATCAGCTTCCGCGAAAACCCACACGTCCGTATCGACGAGGCGCACGTATCTGTGAAGACCGCGCGCGACCAAGTCGTCCCGTTTGGCGGGGCGTACTCAGTTCCGGGGTGAAACAGGGTCTGGGTTTTTCCTGTTTTTGGATCGTGGTGTGCGATCACCACAGGACGCGATGCCCCGAACAGTTTGTCCGGACACCGAGAGGGTCATACAGGCTTCGCGTAGGAATTTGCGGAAACGAAAACGGAGCTACGGTTAAAAAGTTACACGCACCTGAAGGGGACCCGAAAACCGGGGCCGAACCGTGTCCGACACGTGTCCGACTCGTGTCGGACACAGGAACCCAAAATTAGGGTTAGGGCTTGGGGTTCGCTGCGGCGGGGCTCCGGCGACTGGGACGACGGCGCGGGGGGGCTGACTGCGGCGGGGCAGCGCGGCGAGGCGCACGGTGGCGACGGCTCGGCGGCGGCGACGGCTCGGCGGCGGAGCCGCTGCTTCTGGCTGCTGCTGCTGCTTCTGCGGGCGGTGGCCGTCGGAGGGGAGGAAGGAGGAGGATGAGGGGGCTGGGCGCGGAGGAGGACGGCGGCGCGGGGGTCTGCACGGCGGCGGCTCTCGGCGAGGCTGGCGAGGCGCAGTGGCGGTGGCGGTGATCGTGGTGGGGGGGCTGGAGCCGGCGGGGGGAAATATATATAGGGCGGAGGAGAGGGAGCGGGGCCGAGGATGGCGGAGCCGAGGCGGTCAGGGGGGAGGGTCGTGGCCGCTGGCAGCGCGGAGGAGGCTGCGACGTGGCCGGGCAGCGCGGAGGGCGGCGGCCACGTCGCCGGAAGACGCGGGCAGCCGAGGGGTCGTGCAGCGGGGGAGACGGGTGCGGGTCTCGGGCTAGCGGGTCTGGCCGACCCGCCCGACCCGCTAGGCCGGGGATGGGCCGGGTTCGGGTTAGGGCCCAATGGGCTGGGCCGACGGGCCGGGTTATAAATTAAAAAAAAAAAATAATAATAATATATAAAAACCAGTAATTAATTAAATAATTAATTAATTAAATAATAAAATACTATTTAGGCATTTAAAAATAGGTCCGGGGTCCGATAAATTCCAGAAAAATTGCCCTAAGTCCAGTTTTTCATTTTACATCCAAAAATATTATTTTCATAACATTTTAATATCATTTAATATCAATTAAAAATCATTGAATAATTAAAACCCTGTTTTTAAATTACAGAAAAATCCCAGAAAAATCCAGAAAATTGTGAAAAATCCAGTTTTGAAAATTAAAAAAATCAGGGGGTTTACAGCATGTCACATCCATGACACGATAAAACCTCTAAATAACTGCTAGGTCTTCTAGCATAATATTTCTATCAGCAGTTATCCCTATCTGTCGCATGTTCTATACGTACTGGTGGCCAGCCAAATACGCAAGTCTGTGTCCTAGATGAGACTCACTCTCGTGTAATAACAGTGTCCTGGCCAATGAAACATAAGAATGCCTCATGATAATGGGTGGTCTCATAAACTAGGTCAACATGCATATATATAATAAAAACAGAATACGACGCCACCGTCGTTGCACCCAAGTTATTCTTGGATGCGCAGTTTATACAGCAGTTAAAATATATAAACTAAATGGACAAAAATAAATACATGCATCATATGAAATGTAAATTATAGTACAATGGCAAGGTATACTTGCCTGACAACCAATCTGTATAGTGTAAGCGTCCAGATGTCAGGTACACAGGATCAGAAACTAAGGCCTCCGAATAAACGTCTCCGGATGCTGAAATATATATTATCAACGTTTTCGGAATCAGCGAGATAGCTAGAAAATGCTACCCTTTCGTCCAATTTGGATACAGGGGCAAAACGGTAATTTTGGGTCAAAGTAGGGTCCACGTATGGCCCATTTTGCACCGAAAAGCGTGCCAGGAGTAAAGATCTCTAAATGGGACAAATTATAGGTCGAATAAATTCTAAACGTTAATACAAACTCAACGGTATATCCAATTTTAGATTCCGGTGAACCGAACATAAATTTGGCCAAAAAGTCAACCGTAGGGCCCGCAAATAGGTGGCTTGGTCAACTATCTCGGAATCGCGTGAAACTTGGGTCATAGGACTAGCGTGATACCACAAATCCAATGGCGAAAGTTTTATTATATTCTGACGGGCGTACACTAATTGGTGCGATATTTTGCAAAAGTCACGATACGGGAACCTTTTACGGATACGAGTTGATTGCGACGCGCACATGCGTCCAAATCAGTTTTCGCGAAAGCCCACACGTCTGGAAATACCATACGCGCCTTTTGGTACAATTGGTACGCGATGAGGCGGTCTCGTTTGGTGGAGCGCGCTCCGTATCACAAATTTTAAGGTTTTAGAAACACATTTTTTATAATTTTTAATCCAATTTATTTCTGCATATAACATAAAATAAAATAATCTGATTAACATGAATTAATCTCGGTTATATGGTCTTCATATAGCAAAAAGAAAATTTAAGTTTGGATGTTTGTGGAGGAAGATATCAGTCCTTAAACATGGGTGGTCGCAACAGTTTCTGCAGTTCAAATATGTGGTTTTTCTCCAACTTGGCCTCGATTTTTACCTAGGGTTTAACATTGTTCGATGGAAACTAATACACAGAGTTGGACGGGGGATAGGTCATGAACATACCGGTGAAGACGGATTAAAATTCAGTCGAGCGACGCGGCAGAAAACAGCGCGGGAACCCGGGGTCATCGCAGTCAGATTCTGCACGACGTTCTCCCGCGGGTGACGCGAACGTCGACGTCGGGCAATTCTCTGGCGATTGCTACGGCGGTCCGACGTGCAAAGGCGGCCGAGGGTGGTCGCAGGGTGTTGGAGTATAGATCAGGGTTAGGGTTTACTATGGGATATATATATATATATATATATATATATATATATATATATATATATAGGGAGGAGGAGAAGAACACGGGCGTGGGGGTCTGGCCGCTGCTGCCTCGCGGGTTTGGGGATTAAGGGTTGGGTTTGGGTTATTTTAAGGGCTTTAGGCTTTACTTAGTGTTTTGTCTTTTATATATATATATATATATATTCTTTCTTTCTTTCTTTCTTTTCTTTTTATTCTTTTCTTTTCCTTTCTTTATTCAATTACTTTTATATATATATATATATATATATAATTCTAGAAAATTATATTAGTACATAAAATAATCTTTCCTCCTTCTACAAAGACCTCCTAAAATAAATTTAATTAAAAATTATAGTTTTTGTTCAACAATTTCTAAATGAATAACAACCTAGTAATTAAAATTCAATAAATTTTATTTGTCCAATTAACTAAGAAATACTACAATTAAATTAAATAATTAATATTGTTTTAAAATTAGGGGTTTTACAGCAGCGGATCTGGCGGTAGATCCTCGGAGCCGGCGAGGAGACAGGGTGGTAACGATGCATCGTGTCCTCGGGGTCGGACCCGGGGACACGAGAATAGCTGAATTCTGGATTGGTTTTCTGGGTTTTGGAATGTGTTGTGTCAGACACAGATTTCTGGATTTGTATTCTGGATTGTATTAAAATAGGACACGGTGAATATGGTGGACACAAGATTGTTGTGGACAGTCCGGAGTCGGACCAAAGGCCTGACACGGGCTGGACACATAGATCTTGAAATTGGACACGATTGTTGGACTTGAGATAGTAATTGAGATTGGACACAGAGATGGGTATTACTAGGGTTGGGTTGGACTTCACAGGGAATTGTGGCTGGGGAGAAAAATGAGTATGGGCTTAGGGAGTGGGATGAATAATTTAGAATGAATAAACTAACAATTGGGAGGGTGTATTTATAGGATTAGAAACTTGGGTTCCAAATTTGGTCTAAGAACATTAACCTAGAATGATTAGTTAACTATGTTCGAAATTAATAAATTCTAGAAATAGTTAGTTACAACTAATTAACTAATCCTCCTTAAGCACATGCTAAATAACCTTAATCTAGAAACTTCTCAAGTACACTAGAAAGTAAATTCATTATAGTTGTATAAGCCCAAACACTTTTTAAATTAATTCTAATCTTCCTTACACTAATTTTCTAATGACCGAAACGTTGTATTTGGCTCCAAAATGGTATTTGATTCAGCTTAGCTTTTATGCTCCAGAAAATATACTAAAGTCCAAAAGATAACCAAACATTCTAATTTCAATACCAACCAATATATCCCTATTACTGGGCTTTGGCCAAATTAAATATCAGGAGGCCCAAATGTACATTTTCTTTAAACCAATTCCAAAGCCCATAACATATTTACTAACTATTGCAATTCAATTATGGCACATACTGCCACCATTATATTTCGGTCCAATTAGCATTTAAAAACTAACAGAGGGAATCCTATTTTAATTCTATATTCCGACTGCTATATATTCTACTCTATATGTCTACAATATCTAAATCCATCATTCTATTATTAAGAAGTCTTTCTTTTTAGAAAACCAAGGAAAGTAACATTGGAGAGAGAAAACATTTTATTTAGGGATTTAGGGAACATGGGTTAGACAAAGATGAGGCAGTTCATTTTGTCGGCTTTGGGCAAGAAGATTTTGGGTATATACTCTTCTATCTAGTGGAAAAGAAGCTCAAGAGAAGCTGAGACGTAGTATCCATCGATAATCAGGGAGTCAACGACATTCAGGAATTCAAAATGCCTTTTGAGGTTAAGGATTTGCCTAAGTTTGAGTCACTCTAGTTTTAGTCAGTTCCAATAATTAATAAGGATGTACCAGATCAAGGAAAGGTAATACTGAAGTTGCTTCCAACCTTGATTATCAGTCTTTTGAGGATGATTATCATACTCTTTAAGAGGATGAGCATATAGACGAGGAAGTTCCTAAAAGAGATGAGGTTATTGGTAAACAGTCAGCACCAAAGTGGCACATTCCAATTATGTCGAATCACTAATTTGCCACTGGATATGATACCATGTGAATCTAAATTTCACTTGTACAAGACAAGGACGTGCATTATTTATAATTCTTTTGAACACAGGTTAAAATCATATTGTAACAGAAAGTTGAACACGCAGTATAGGAAAAATAATTGCTTTTTATTAATCACTTACAGCGGAATAGATGACTTGAATACATTTGAAATGTCATCTCAGCTACATTCATGAAATAACAAAAAAGACTAACAAACTGCCATAAAATAATACTTATCGTCTCATACATTATACCCCTATATATATTGAATCCAAAATGCCTTTAAAAATGAACCATCTTCAAAATACTCAAAAAAAATTCAAAATAGGTAGAGCTTCTAGCTGTTTTTCCAAGACTTCAACTAGCTTTATGTACCCTCATTGTTTTCGACACCTGTGGGGTTGGGGGTTAGTAAAATGCCATGCACTGGTGAGTGGGACTAACCTACTCGCCTAAACCAAGACGTAATCATATGAAGCATGCAATTTATATAGTGATCTTGCTATTATTTAAACTAACCGAGCAATGTCCATTGACCGAGAATGAAATAAAAGATATAAAAATGGTGCCTTATGCTTCAACAATATAGTTCGATCGGTTAACATGTATCTTTAAGATCTAGGGAGGATAAATTAGGATGCAATCAAATGATTGGATGTCATCTTCAAAGAACTTATAGTTTGAGACATTTATTTGGATATTACGAGCCAAAGCTGATTGGTTATACCGACGATGATATGGCTAGGAATGTACACACAAGGAGATCTACTTTGGGGTACGTAATATTATTTTCATGGAGAGAAGTTTCTTGGCATCCACGATTGCAGAAGTATATTGCTTTGTCTACGACAACAGAAAAACTTATTGAACTAATAAAGATTTATAAGGTGCTATTGTGGATGAAGATTTCTTGCAAGAGTTGGGGATAAAACAGGAGTCATAAACATTGCTTTGTGAAAGTCAGAGTATAATTCATCTCGGGAAGAACCCTATGTTTTATAATTGGTCCAAGTACTTAGAAACTCGATTTCATTGAATATGAGATGTGATAGAGGATAAGGGCGTTGAACTTGAAAAGGTCCATACAGACAATAATGGAGAGGATACACTCACAAAGATTCCGCTAAGAGGGATTTAATTTTTATAGGAAGGTTGCCCCAATGATGAGCTCCTCCACCTAGTCGGGAAGGAAGAGATTTGTTAGAGTTAGATAAGATTTCTTCCTATGTAGAGAACAACCTGGAGTACGACGAGTGTCATCCTTGTGTCGGAGAAGCTCAAAAATTTGTTGGAGATGAAGGGGTTCATTTATACCTGGTTTTCAGGCATATCAGAGCCATATCAAAATTAATAGCCACCGATGTACTTCTATTATTCTTAGAAGTGTGAAAAATGCCCAACAACTTTCTATGGTGAAAAAGTTTTTACCATAATATACCACCAGTATACTGGTTGAATACCAATAGTTTACTATCGTGTATGGGTTGAGCGTTTATTAATAATTTATTTAGTTCATTAGATATTATCAGATTATTAGGATCATTTCAAGATTATTGTGATTTCTAATCTAATTCTTAGCAGCAATTACAAAAGAAGAGAGTTCTTAAAGATTGCAACTTTCAAAAGAATAGGAAGAAGAATTTTGGAGCTCACGGTTGATTCGAAGAGGAATTCGTTTGATAAGATCTATATCGGTTTGTTCTCGTTATCTCATCTTTGGTAACTTGGTAATCTCATTGTAATCAATTTCACTTCAGCTAAGTAGTTATGGTGATCCAGTTTGGATCTATGAAAAAATATTGTAGGAGTTAGTATACTTTATATTCTATTTGTATAGGATTTTTTTGGATTGGACTCTAATCATCTCGTCATATAAATTTCTATGGAAATATCGTTTGTATCATGATATTGTGATATAGTACAGGTGCTATGCTTTATTTCTGTCTCAGATTGTTTCTTACGATTTGGAAATAGTTATATTCTGCTGATTCCATGCTTCTTTCTCAATATACATGTATTGTTATATAAAAGGATAATTATAACCCACTTTGTCCAACACCATCCCATTGTCAACTGATTATTTCCCGTTGCTATGTTTCCTGTAAAGTTTGTCTTGTTTTTCTCTCCCCAATTTGACTATGGTCCCTTCCCTGCCAACTCCTTCCACCCATCCCTCTCCCTTCTACCCCCTCTCTATGGCTGTAAATCCCTTAATCCTTAACGTGCAATTTTTTTCCTCTTAATAGTGTAATATTAAATTGATTAAGCAAAGTCATAAGTTAATTCTATACTCTTTCCTAACTAAAATACTATCAGCTCAAGTGAGCTATTAATCAATTCATTCATACCTAATTAAATTCTAATTTTGATTAAGCCTAGTTCTTTTACTAACTAAATCGTTGGCTGATTATGAATCCTAATTTTAAATCAAATTATACTAAATAAATTTTATCCTTCTAAAGTCATTTGAATCCCAACTATTTTACAAATCCTAAAAAAATTCATATAAATTAGAAAAACCAAATCCTTAATATATACTCAAAAGCTAGATTATTAATATTTATTTAAATATTTTTCTTTCTTTCTTTCTTGTCTTATTTGGAATAGAAATAAATATATCCATATGACACGATTTGTTTTTAGCAAGGATATATACCATAAATTTATCCCTAGTATATGAATGTCTACAAACTACACATATTTTTTAACTTGTATGTTTTCGTAGAAGGATCACAAAGTTAACAAATTTAATTGACAACATATTCATGAGTATCTTGAAAAAGTACTAACAAAATTCCTATTCAAAATGGTAAAGATAAATGTTAAGGGTATAATTGGACTAATTGGTTGGGTGGTTAACTAGAAACTAAAACAAAAATCATAATATATACAAACAATCTCAATTTTTTGTTTCAAATTATATTCTACTATGTTAAAATTCTATCTTTGATCTCCTAAACATGTGATATCTCCTCTTCCCATTATGCTTGGTATAGGAGGTGATTAATTCAAATTTGATATGAATCTACGCTAAATTGTAAGTAAATTGAACAAGAGGCACAAATTGGGAAAGAATTCTAGGCTATATGATTTTGAGAAGTAGATAGAAAGAAGTGGCTATAAGAACTGAAGAAAAGAAATATAAACTGGGATTACAATCATCAATGCCCTCCCTTCTCCTCACTACCTATTGATAGTATTAATGTATAAGTTCTCTGATATGAGAGGATCAATGTTGACTAGGCATATCTAACTCCCCCCAAGCTACAGGTCAGCTCCTATTGTTAGAGCTTAGCAACTTGCGGATATGGTTTCTGAGCTTGATTCAACTAGTCAATCACCGGGTTACTCTCACGGATACTCTGATACTGTGAAAATGTTACATTGTTTTCTCCTTTTTTGCATTTCCTGACTTAGTGTGAGATAGTGATAGGCATATTTTCTCTGAACGATTGAGAACCGGATTACATGATTCATATAGCAGCTAATTGCATTGCAGTTCACTAATGTTGGAGAAGGAGGTATGCATCAATGTTCCCCTTTTCTAACCACATTGTCTAATATTAGAGTTTCTTCTATAATGAAATTTTCTCCTTCATACAAAATTCTATCTAACAAATGATGCTAAGGAATGTCCTCTTTTTTGTCAAACTCTCTAGCTCTGGCTTAGCCTCTTTATATTGACTTTGGTTTAGCTTCTCTTCATTGTAGTACTACTATTAATTCATCTACATGTACTGATCTGCTTTGGTCCTAGGCATGTATGAATATAGCTATGGCCATAGTATCTGTGGGAAATAGGAATGTATCAACATGACAAACCCCCTTCCTTTTTTTTATCATCCCCTCTCTCCTAGATCGTCAATATCCTTAACCAATTCTTCATATTGTACACAATTTTAACCACTTTCTTCCTTGTCATTAAAGACGTGATCATCTTCATCACTATCACTTTCGATTAGCCTCCCTCGTTAACCAACCACATCCTCGCGTGCACTCCTTCATCTCCCCTATCGAAGATGGAACCAACCACCATACCTTGTATCCTGGTGATGGCACTAGCGTCCAGCCCACACGTGTAACCATCACAAAAATACACTATTTTAGCGACAAAATTATCCGTCGCTAAAATTTATTTTTTTATCACAATTTGCATTTAACAACTGAGTAGCGACGAAAATGTTCCGTTAGAAAAAATAATATCGCTATGGAAAATCTGTCACTAATCCGTTGATAAAGCGACGGATTAGCGACGGACTGAGTGACATAAATCCAGTAACGGATCAGTGAAGTTAATTTTCATTGCTAAACTTTCTGACTACTAACCGATAAAATAACGACGGATTATGTGAGCTCAAAATTTGCCAAATTTTCCAGAAGGTTTTGCACATTCAGGGCTCACAGAGTTCGTCGTGAGTGGGATAGTTCTTCTCATGGGTCCTCAGCTGCCTACAGGCATAGGCCACAACCTTCCCATGCTGTATCAAGACGCATCCTAATCCCTTCCCAGACGCATCGTTATAGATCACGAATCCTCCGGGTCCAAAAGGTATAGTCAAGATAGGTGCCGTAGTCAGACGCTTCTTCAGCTCATCGAACGCCGTCTGACACTCCTCTGTCCAAATGAACTCCTGCTCCTTGCGGGTCAAGCGGGTCATCGGCTCTGCGATCCTTGCGAAGTTCTCTACGAACCTCCGGTAATATCCGACAAGTCCTAGGAAACTCCTCACCTCCGAGACGTTGGTAGGGGTTGGCCACGTCTCTACTGACAAAATCTTCGCTGGATCTACCGAAATACCATTTCCTGAGATAACGTGTCCGAGGAAAGAGACACGATCTAGGAGAAACTCATACTTGCTCAACTTGGCATAAAGCCTCTCACGCCTCAGCGTCTCTAACACTAGCCTCAAGTGCTCAACATGCTCCTCGTGGCTCTTTGAATACACCAAGATGTCGTCGATGAAGACTACCACGAACTAGTCCAGATACTGGTGGAAGACTCTATTCATCAGGTTCATAAACACTGCAGGCGCATTCGTCAGTCTAAAAGGCATCACCAAGAACTCGTAGTGACCATAACGAGTCTTGAATGCCGTCTTTGGAATATCTTCTCTCCGTACCTTTACCTGATGATAACCCAATCTTAACTCGATCTTCGTGAACAATACTGCTCCTGTCAGCTGGTCGAACAAATCATCAATCCACGGCAGGGGGTACTTGTTCTTGATAGTTAAAGCATTAAGGGCTCTGTAATCAATGCACATACGGACTGTCCCATCCTTCTTTGGTACAAACAACACTGGTGCTCCCCAGGGTGATGCACTAGGATGGACAAATTCCTTGATCTGCAACTCCTCTAACTATAGCTTCAGCTCATCCAGTTCCTTCTTCACCAATCGGTACATATTTGAAGATATCGGCGCTGCTCTGGGTACCAACTCAATAGTGAACTCCACCTCTTTATTCGACGGTAGGCCTGGCAACTCCTCCGGGAAACATCCTCGAACTCTGCAACAATCGGTGGGGGTGCCGTCTCCATAGCCATGTAAGCTCCAACTGTCTGACATACTCCTTGCTCGATGGTGCCCCACATGTACTCGAACTTTGGGTGATCTGGCGGTCTAAAAATGATGCTACCCTTCCGGCAATCCAGTATGGCATTGTACTGGCTCAACCAGTCCATGCCTAACACAACGTCGAAGTTTAGCATCGGGAATACCAAAAATCGTGCTCTCATCTCCCTACCACACGACTATCGAGCACGTTCTAATAGTGCTGGTAACCGGTACGATGCCTCCTCCGGTAAGAATCTTCCAACTCTTAGGTAAGGGGGAAGTAGCTACTCTATGCATGGCTACGATACTACTAGATATGAAAGATAGTGTAGCACCAGAATCAAACAACGCAGTCGCAGGTAATAATACAACTAAAATGGTACCTATGATAGCTTCCCCTTCTGGTTTCTCCGTAATCGCTGCTAGTGCAAAGGGCTGCCCGTGCCTCTGCCCTCCGGCCTGCCATCTGGCTCGATCAAACTGCGCCTCCTGTGGGGCCAAGGGTGGTCCCCTCTGAAATCCTCCGGGTGCTGGTGGATGTTGGCCTCCTGGCGGGGGTAGCTGTCCCGTCTGCGGTGCTGCATCCCTGCACTGTGGGCAATCTCTGGCAAGGTGCTGACTCGCTCTACATATCATGCACAATCCAAGCTTCTTTCGGCAATCTCTGACAACGTGTCCCTTCTTGCCACAATGGTGACAAGTCGGAAGCTCCTTGTGCTGGTATGACACTGCCCTCTGCTGTGTCTGCGCTCCCGGACGACGGATCAGTCCTCCTGCTAATGGCCTCCTGGATCCTCGTCTCTAACAAAACCTCCTCATAAGAGATCCTTGCCTGGGTAGTGGTGTACCTCTGCATCTCGAAAGTCAGGCCGTGATGGAATATCTTGGCCTTCTCCAGATCACTGGGTATCAAGGCTGCACCAAATCGGCTAAGTCGACTAAACTCTGCGTCATATGCGTCTACAGTCTTATTCCCTTGCTCCAGGTGCAGGAACTGGGAGTATAGGGCATTCCTGACCGTAGCCAGGAAATACTTTACATTGAAGTACTCTAAGAACTGCTCCTACGTCTGTGTCTTACCGACGCTGCGCTCTATGGAGTCCCACCAGTGATGGGCGTTGCCTTTCATTTGGGCCCTCACTGCGGTCATCCAAAGGTCGGGATGTAGCTAAGAATCCTCCAGTAGCCTCTCCGTGTTGGCGACCCAATCGGAGATCTCCTCTGCGGTCTCGCTGCCAGAAAAAGTATCTGGGCCAATCTGGCAAAATCCTCGTACAGTACCAGCTGGCTGAACTGGTGTAGGTGCTGGTGCGGGTGCTGGGGCAGGTGTCCTCTCCAGAACTGCCATCAAGCTCTGTCTTAACGTCTCGGTCTGATGCCACTGTGCCTGCATCATAGTGTAGAAGAACTGGAACATCTGCGACTGTCCTTCAGGATGCAGCATCTGTGGTGGAAAGGGTGAAGGTGGTGGCAATGGGACCTCCGGCTGCGTCGTAGGTATCTCCTCCGATGTCGGCCTCTCGGGCTGTGGCATCGACGTAGCCCTCGAAGTCTGGCCCTCGAAGTGCTGCATCGGGATAGTCTGAGAAGTCTGACCCTCGTGCTGCTGCGTCGAGTCGTTAGGAGAAGTCTGGTGCTAATGTATCGGCGGGGCCTGTGGAATCACCGGGGCCTGGGTTGGTGGTTGCTCTCCGGGTGGTCCTTGGGATATCTCCTCCCTTTGTGCGGTAGCGGCTTCCACTGTGACACCATATGCCCCGCGCCCGCTGCGAAAGTTTATCTCGCTGCAAGAGATAGAACTTCATTAAAAGGGTACAGAAATAAGCAAACAGGATGCAGATATTTTAAAAAAATGAAGGAGGTTCAAAGACGTAATCAAAGTGGATGAGATCTAGTAATTTCTATCCTATTGCAGGCTCGCTGGGCATGTTACCATACCACAAGCTATAAATAAGACATGCATGGGCCACCACTAAAACCATGTCATGCCCCAGTCCCAAAATACTCGGGACCAGGCCACGTGGCAATGGCCAGCTAATACGTCTTCGAGGGATTACCCAATTTAATGGACCCAATGAAACGTACTACGCTGTCCTAAAATACTAACAAGTCTAGTACTAACATACATCACATAAATGTCTAATCTCATCCACTATATAAACAAGAAGTACTGAAATAAATACTGGAAAATAAGTGCAAGTCTGAAATGTCATAGTACAATCCAAAATATGTCTGATGGGAACAAACCCACTACAATGATGAAATAAGAGTACTGAAAGACAGATAAGAGAGTAATAACTAGAGCAGCGGCTAACTAGATAATGATGCTCCAGCCCTAGGAGGAAGACCTACCAGTGATAAAGGAAACTCTGATGGTAGCACCTCAAGCTCCTCCTCGGATGCGTACCTCGTCTCTTGCCCGGGTCCGTACATGGTAGGATAGTAAGCCTCGTCCAAATCTGGAAGGAAACCAGGTCCTCAGAGGAACGTAACAAGATACAAAAATACATGCCAATATAAATACTGAATAAAATAAAGGGGTGTGCTAACCATCTAAGTGAATGCAATGTGAGGACAACCTTGGTACGTATGGATAGGTGTAGGCATAACGTCCACACTCCGAAGAGCGTGGTATCTATACATGTAACATCCATCATTCCAAAGAACGAGGTATCTGCAAATATATACGTCTGTATCGCTCCGAAGAATGGGGTATCTGTATAAAGGAAGTCATTGGATCCATGGCTCCCTCTGGATATTACGGATTCTAATGTGTGTATCCCATATGCCTACCAGCTGTCTTTCTCGCACAATGCAAATATACAAGTCGAATACACGATGTGCATACCACACAACTATATGCCAAGTCTCAACTAATCTAGATAACCCTGATTACGTGCTAAATCGTGATGAATGTCACACGCACCGATATCTAGTCGGGTACGCGAACCCGCATCCCAACATGAGTTTGTCATCGTGATGCATGTAAAAGTGTCAGGGTCTAGTAAGATATTAAAATATTCTCACAATGGTAGGTGGGTCTGCTAGTGACTAAGTCAATTACACTACACATCGACGCATTCGTCGACTGCACCCGAGTTGTTCTCAGAAAGCACAGTTATATGTAATATTGCAACAAGATATCATACAACAGTTTATAATTTAATTTAAATAGTAAATTAGGCAAGGTATACTTGCCTGGGTCCTCAAGCTGCGAGTTCCAATAACCTGCTCCCGAAGTCTCGCCTGAATGGTCCAGCGACCCTATATATATAATATAATAATACGATCATCAGTCACTACAATAGTACGCACAGGAACACAACTACATTACAATTAGGAACTGACGCAGGGGTCACAACTGGTCATCTAGCAGGGTCGCGTGTGCACGCAGCTAAGACGTACACGTGTCATCTCCTCAATTATCGTGTACAGCAAGACAACAAATTAACAAACTATATTACGAATCTAAACAATGTATAATACAGAAATACCAGTCCTAGCTATCATGTCAGAGTGCACAAGGACAATATCTAACCCTCTAAGTCAACACAGTGTTCACATTAAATAACCCTAATTTCTATGAGGTAAATTCTAACACCAATTTTATTCTAAAATAAACACACACACACACACACACACACACACACACACATATTGCACTAGGTTTCACATTACCCGTGTCCGTTCAATGACACAATGACACATCGATACATAAAAAAAGAAGACAATAATTATGTATAACTAGTTCGTTCGTGGCCGAGGAGGACTATGGTTCGTCGGCGGCCTGTCTACGGCGGGGGAGGGCGGAGCTCCGGCGTGCACAACACACGACAACAGCAGCTCCGGCAGCAACTTGCAGCAACGACAGTAGCTAGCAACGACAGCGGTGACGGATTTCTGGCGGTGGAGGATGGTCATAGGGGAACGGGGGGTTAAGGCAGTGGTGGTCTCCGGCGGGTGGTCGGCTGAGAATGGGTGTGGGTGATGGTAATGGTGGTGTTGGTGATGATGGTGTTAGTGATGGCGGTGCTAGGGATGGTGGCAGTGGTTGCTGATGGTGGTGATGTTGGTGGTGGAGATGTAGACGGGGACGACGGTGGCGGAGATGGTGATGCTGGTGGCAGTTGGGATGGTGAAAAGGGTGGCGGTGGAGTCGGGTTGAGGGGGTGCGAGTTGGTGATGGTGATGATGAACGGAGAATGAGGAGGAGGCTGGCGGTGGTGCTGTGGCGGTGGGTTGATGTCGAGGGTAAGGTGATCAGGCGGTTGGGGGATGGTCGGCTGAGGCGGCGGGCTGTGTAGTGGGTGATCGGGGAAGGCGGGATGGTGGCCGAGTTGTGTAGTAGTGTTTCGACTAGGGTTTGTTTTTAGGTTTTGGAGAGAGAGAGAGTTGTATATATATAAGAGAGAGCGAGAGAGAGAGAGAGAGAGAGAGAGAGAGAGAGGGGGCTCTTCTTGAAAATTGGGCCGGCTAGGGCTCCTTGGGATGGGGGAAATGTTCACATGAAGGAATGTATGGTGTATATGGGCTAGGTTGGGTCTAGTTTTGGGTGAGGTTGTGTCCTTACACCAATTTAATTATAATTAGTGTCAGTGATGCTCTTTATTTAATTGGAAATACATAGGGTTAAAATTGGGTGGGATACAAGTGTCATGGACGTAGTAGACTCAGAATATAATAATGTCATAATTTGGGTTGTACAAAATGGGTTGAGGTTGTGTCTCCAATTTCGATTGGAACGGACAAAGATGCAAGGTTGGATTTATTTGAATTTAAAGATGGACGTTGTAACGAATATTGTGCGACTAAAATAAAGTACAAAAGAGAGTATTTATAAGTTACACAAAGGTTAGAATGGAAGGTTGGCACGTCTAGGAAAAGTGTGTGAAGTTTGGTTGAAATCAAAGCTAGTGTAGCGCTCCAAATATCGAAATAACGGTAAGGTGCACTAAGTGATACAAGTATTGTACAATAAATCTAAAACACTTTGTTCTAATTCTAATTGGATTCAAACTAACCCTAGTCTCTCTATTTAAGCTAAGTAGACCTAAAATTTGGTCGAGGGGGTTTACACTTGTGCAACTAGACCCCGCTATGCCTCGAGTAGAACGATATATATATGCTCTTCATAGTGCACTATTCACTTGTTTACACTACACGTCCCTAGATTATGTTGCTCGGTATGTCCCTGTACGGTTTTACCCCTCGCTTTACCCTTAGGCCCGTGCCAAACAAAAATGCTTATGTCCATATGAATGAAATACTTGCCTGCTTATATGTTAACTTGTAATGTTGCATTGATCTAATACTTGCCACAATAAAACTTATGCCACAATCAAGTAACGATATTCGTATCGTGCATGAATTTAGCTAGCCAGAAGACTATCGAATAGTCCTTCTGTGCAATATGAACCTGCAAGTATTCGGGACCGTTAGGTCGCCAAGGCATTCCCCGAACTAGGGGAATGCATCAAGGCAAGTGGAACACTGAACGAGAATCATGTCAAGTAAATCAAGAATCACAGCTCGTGGAACAATGCTCGTTCAGAACAAAATTATGGTTTGTCTTGTCAAGATGTGAATTTGGAAGACCCAAGACTTGTATGTCGCGGACAACTTGGAAACAAGGGAGATTACATCATCTCGTTCCACCGAGGGTCTCCGGGGCACTGGGGCCGATCCGATCCGGATGGAAGTACTGTGTAGCAGGAGGGCGTGTGCGCTTCATGCTACACCATTCTCGCTAGTATGGGTCTATTGTATTGGAGGGATGGCTTGTAGCGCACCTTGTTCTTTCGTTGCATACCATTTTCGTCAGTGGCCCGTCCTTTATGGCTATGCCAGCGACTCCTGTTCATATAGATAAGTCATCCTCGCTTAGAGGCATTCCGCGTCTGAGTCATTACATCGTGCCTAGAAATCGAAAATACCTGAACGGATATGGATTTAACACACTTGTACATATTTGGACAATTGAACCAATTCTGCAATATTTCTGGATAACATGTATACTCGTGCACCCGAAACCTAATCTCGCTCACAACACTTGTGTTTGCATATGCTATTGCCCCCGTGTCACGCCCCAGTCCCAAAGTACATAGGACTAGGACACGTAAGCATGCCAGCCGCATGGATATGGCAACTCCAATATATGGAAACCATAACCCATACGCGCTGTAATATGAATATCAAATCCACAAGGGGTATAAAATGTATCACAAGTCACCGGTACAATCTAAATCTCATCCACGAAAATTAATATAAATAAATAACCAACATATATATATAACTAGATCTCAATAAGAAGTATCTAAAGATGATAGTTGGATGGAAATAAATCCACTACCAACTCGAATGTAAAAGTACAACACAACAAACACAATATAGGAATACCAGCTAACAATCATGGGCTCGAAGAGAAGACGTCCTCGAAACATATGTAACCATCCGAATCTGCTCTCCTACGAATACTCAAGAACAGATACACCTGGAAAGGGACCAGGTCCTCAGAGGGACGTAACAAGATACATAGAAGCAAGGCAATTTGAATATAGTGAACATGCATAATATTTGAAAATATATAAGTACACTGTACAAGACAATCTATATGAATGCAAATGAGGACAACTTTTCGAGGTATGGGCAAGGGTAGGCTACTCGATCTAAGCCTCATAACTCACACACCCATCTAGAACATCAGAAATTGACATATCTCGGGGGTAGCGACCAGCGCAATTCTACAGAAATTGACATACCTCGGGGGTAGCGACCAGCGTGACCCACGCCCGTAGTGCGAACTATATACTACGGTTTACCAGAGTGGTTAAAAGCCTATACGCCTAATGATTGTCCTCTCATGATACTAAGTGCCATGTGTGTGTCAACATATCTAATACATAGTAATGACTGAAAGAAAACTACACATGCAAGAGTAAACAGAATGAAATAAATATACATAAATATACTAAGCATGCAAAATACTGTAAGCAATTTGGCAAGGTATCTTGCTTGGTAAGGAAGCTGCAAAGTGTAACGTCCAGAAGTCAAACACATAGGATGCTAAAATAGATATCACCAACGTTCCCAGAATAAGCAAAATAGCTAGAAAATACTTCTCTTTCGTCCAATTTGGACACAGGGGCAAAACGGTAATTTCGGATCAAAGTGGGGTCCACGTGTGACCCACTTTGTACCAAAAAATATGCCAAGGGTAACAGTCTCTAAATGGTACAAATAGGTCAAACAAACTTTAGATGTCAATACGAACTCAACGGTATGTACAAATATGGATTCCGATGAGCCGAGCACAAATTTGCCCAAAAAGTCAACCGTAGGGCCCGCCAATGGGCGACTTGGTCAATTATCTCAGAATTGCGTAAAAATTGGGTCACAGGACCAGCGCGTTATCACAAGTCCAGTGGTGCAAGTTTCGTCACAATCTGATGAGCGTGCACAAAATTAGCGTAACTTTCGCAAAAGTTACGACACGGGGTTTGTCCGCGGATACGGGCTAATTTTGGCGCGCACACGCGTCCGAATCAGTTTTCGCGAACTCTCACGTGTCCGGTTACGCTGCACGCACCGTTTGGTACACGTGGTACACGGCAGGGCAATCCCGTTTGGCGGGACGCGCTCCGTTTCACAACTTTTAGAAATCTAGAAAAAATGTGTTTACGGAATTTTCCAACGAATTTAATTCTACCTACAACAGTTAATAATATAGGGTTATTTAACAAAAATTAAACTAGGTCAAGTGGTCTACGCATATCAAAAAGAATTATCGAATTCGGATCTCTGTGGTGGGAGATACGAATCTGGGAACATAGGTGATCACCGCAGTTTTCTGCAATCCCAGAAATTGGTCTTTTTCTGCCAACTTTGACGCTGTTTTCGCCTATGGTTACAGTTTGTTCGAGGTCTACTATCACATAGATAATGAAGAGGGTTAAGGGGTGAGCGTACCGGTGAAGATGGGGTACCGTTTGGTTGAGCGAGGCGACGAAAAATAACTCTGGAGCACAGGTACCTCGCTGTTGAATTCTGCAGTGCGCGGGGTGCGCGGGGTCGCGGTCGTCGGGATTGGTTTGGACGGCCTGGCGCGGTTCTCCGGCTACGGTGGCGACGCTCTCTAGGTCTAGATGGAAAGATGAGGGGATTGGATTGATCTAAGGTTAGGGTTTTAGTCGAAATAATGTGAATATATATAGGAAAGGGGGAGAGGAAATCCGGGTCGTTCGAGGATGCTAAAGGAAGGGGGTGTGGTTCAATTGCTATTAGCAAAAGGGGCTGTTGTTGGCTTACAAAGCCAGCGGGTGTAGGCTTTTGCTAACAAAGGAGTGTTGGGTTTTGCTGCATCCAGCGGGTGGGTAGGTTAATGGGTAGTGGGTTGCGGGTAGCTAAGGATCCATTAAGGAATATAGTATATATGGTTTTTTATTTTCTTTTCTTTTCTTTTCTAACTCTTTTATATTTTCCTTTAAATATATATATATATATATATATATATATATATATATATATACACACACGTATATACTCATAAAAAAATTCTAGAATTACACTAATACATACCATTAAGCTAGCAACTGCCCAAAGGGTCTCCTACATGGATTAAATTTAAAAAAATTCCTAATGGCCCCATGAATCCCCTAAGTTCACCAACACCTAAAATAAAAATTAATAAAAATATATTTCTCCTAATTAGCCACTAAGTACTACAATTAAATTAATAATTAATTAAAAAGGGTAAATACGGATTTTAGGATTAGGGGTTTTACATTCTATCCAACTTATAAATTTTTTGTCCTCGACATTAAAATTAAGCCACGGTAGAAAGTCAAGGATGGTATAAGATTTGCATTGTTTAAAATGCAAGGCTAGGTTTAAAGGAGTGGGTGATATTGCGCGACCAAAATGTAGTACAAGGGAGCTTAATTATAAGTTGCACAAAGGTCAGAATAGGCATGTCTAGGACAAGGGTGTGGAATTTGTAGGAAGGCAGTGGCTAGTGTAGTGCTCCAATTATCGAAGCACGGTAAGGTGCGCTAAGTGATATAATTATTACAAAAATTAAATTAAAAAAAACCCGTGTTCTATCTCTAACTGGATTCAATCTTGCCTTAGTCTCACTATCTAAGCCAAGTAGGTCCAATTTTGGGTGAGGATTTTATAATCTACCCAACTTAAAATTTACCCATCTATCACCTAAGGCAATACATCCAGGAAAACTATTCCTCAATTATTTAACCATGTTATTCGATCCTCAAAGTTTTAACACCAAACATATCACCTATGATATGTCCGAAATCAATTATAAAAGAGAGTCACTAAGTCATGTGATTAGCCTTATGGGGTATATCTAGTACTATTAGTGTGTCAACTTATACCAAGCACGAGGTTTCATCTTTTCGAAATAAGGGAAGACGGAGAGCAATAATAAAGAATTCAAGGTGAAGGTGATAGAATACAAGTACGAGGTTCAAAGAGATTAAAGAATTCGAAAAGAGAGTTGTCAGGACAGTTGTGGATTGAAATCCTATTTTTTGGTAATTTCCTATTTACATGCTCGTATCAGTACAGTTATGTAACCGATACGATGTGTCAGACATGTCTAGGGGCAAGTATATCCGTCTACTACCATATATCTCAATCCACGTAAAGTAGTCATGCGAAGAGCGAACCAAGCGCACTAAGGTTAGCTAGACCTTAATACACCGATTCTGATTAGGGAATTGTATCATTGTGTGCACCCAATAATACATATGTCATGAGCAAGCTCGATAATCTAACATACGTTGTGGCGTAAGGTTTGTACGAGGAACTCATCATGAGTTGGTCAGTCAAATCAGTGAACCTGACATCTGACAAACATTGCACAACAATCAAGAGGACGGCTGTGATGATAATTTTGCACAGAGACCAGGTTGTCGTTTAGTCACATATTTAATACAAGTCATTTTTTTACGCATTTAGAAGGAGAAAAAGTTGAGGCTTCGGAATACGCTGTCTACAGGAATGTGTTTTTACGCTCAAGGTGAGACAAAATCAGACGCCACGTTAAAAGCTATTTCTTACACAGGGCTCGAGGCATATCTCTACATTAAATGCACGAGATTCGGTTCTAACTAGTCATGACTAGGAAACTAAGATTGTGATAAATACGCTCACATCACCACCCTTACATTTTATGCCTAATCATCTGCTCTACGCTGGTTATCTACTATTAAGGAATCATTAAGTTTAAACTGGGATAGTTTACCTACACGGCTTGCATGACGTGTCCTATAGATTGAAAAGACGAAGGAAACGTAGTTTAGCAGTTGTCATATCTGCAGCGTAAAGTAAACAATCTTCTGCATAGTTTGGTTTTTACGCCAACAAATTGGTTACTCGATATCAATAGAGGTCCCTATTCTCAGCGTAAAGGGTTTTTGGCGTAAAACTTTGTTTTACCCAACAAAGGATAATTAAAAGGAAGAATGTGGTTTAGTCAAGCATGGATGAGATCCTTATACTCTATTCCTATACGCAGGCTTGTTCGGTACAGTTACGTAACCGAAACAATATATTCTCGACCTGCATGGGCCACCACTAATAATATGTCATGCCCCAGTCCCAAAATACGTAGGACTAGAAATACGTACATGCCCAGCCGTATGTATATGAACCCCAATATATGGAAATCATATACATACGTACGCTGTAAATGAATATGCAATCCACCAGTGATAATATACTGTCACAACAAGTCATACACAATCTATATCTCATCCACAACACCAATAATCAGTAGGAATAAAGAGCTGAATAATAACTGAATATCACGGATAAGTATCAAGTCTGATAGTCCGGTGGAAACAAATCCACTACAAACGACTATACTGAAGTGGAACAAAATCTCTAAATAGTAGAAATAATCACAGCTATTCTGAGGGCAAGACCTCCTCAGTCTGGTAAGTAGAGTCAGGTCCAGGTTCGTACTCCTGTGGATACTCCTGCTCGTCCATATCTGGAAAGGGACCAGGTCCTCAGAGGGACGTAGAAAGATATATATAAATATGCCAATAAAGTACTGAGAATAAACATCTACTGGGTCGCCTAACCGTCTAAGTGAAATGCAACTTGAGGCACTTTGGGCGTATGGAAAGTGTAGGCTAGACATATGCTGACGTAATTCACCAATCATGACAACTGACTAGTATATGCCACATATGCCCCCAGTACAAGGGCGCATGTATACAATAACCATCGAGTGTGGAATCTGCATAGAGGAAGTGGGTGTCCCATACGCCTACTAGTAGTTCTCCCCACCCAATGCTCTAAGCATGTCACATCCATGACACGAGCTGGTTCATAGCCTATCTGTAGTACCCTAGCCAATCCTACAACCAAACAAGGACAAAGATTGGACCACCGTACTACAATAGACTATGTCCATGGACCTATAATAACTGTAGAGTCTTCTAGCATACAAAGTTTCTATCATCAGTTATCCCTAACGCACGGCTCATACGTACAAGAGGCCAGCCCGGTACGCAGTCTGGAATCTATATGAGACTCACAACTCGTGTAACAACTGTGTCACCGCCAATGAACCTACTGATGCTACATGATACTGGGGTGGTCTAATGAAATAGGTCCAAAATCTACATAAATAAACATCTTATATAAGCAGAAATAAATATGCATGCATCAGTTGGAATGTAAATAATCAATATAATGGCAATGTATACTTGCCGAGCAAATTTCTGTATAGTGCACGTCCAACAGTGTTAAATTATAGTAAGAAAAAGTGGATTAGGGTTTGAGAGTGTTGTGATATATAAAGGGTCAAGAGGCGGTGGGGTCACTTAATGGTTAAGAAACTATTGCTGCTGCTGTTTCTCTTTCATTGGTTTAGGTTTCGGCTGAGGAGAGATTTGTAATAACAGGTAATGAGGCAGTGGAAATGAGACGGTGATGTTTGTTTTACGCGCGGCGTAGGATATTAAGCGGTGGGGTTGAGTTTACGCGCGGTGAAATAAGAAGCGGTGGAGTTCTACTTTACGCGAGGAGTTGCTTTATGCGCGGGGTTCTACTTTACGCGCGGAGCTGAAAAGTTGGTTTGCTACTGCTGCTGTTGATTTCTTACGCACGATTGTCGGTTGATAGGAAAGTATATGCGGGGTTATTAACGGTTTTGGGCTAAGGGTTGCGGGTTTTGGTTTGATACCCAATAGGAATTGTATATATATATATACACATATCTATTCGCAGAAAATTCTAAGAATTATATTGGTGCATACTGTTGAGCTAGCAACTGTCCAAAGAGTCTCCTACATGGAATAAATTAGAAAATTTTTTATAATGGCCCCATAAATCCTCTAAATGTACAATATCTCAAATAAAGATTTAAATAAAATCTATTCTCTCTACTATAAATAAATTAAATAATAGAGAAATACGGTTTTCAGGATTAGGGATCTTACAGTGAGGTATACTACCCAACTTATAATAATAAACTAATACTGTACTGTCTTAAGGATACCGTAGAAGCTCCTGTAAGGTCTACGAGAAAGGGTCTCGGTACTTATTAGGGTATCCTCTTACATTACATAGGTCATGGTTGTCTTAAGTCTTAATCATAGTGCTCATAGAGCAAGTGTCAATAGTACGAATGGAAAGTTACTGGCCTTCAAGGGAAAAGGGGATATAATTCGTATCGAGGTGGGGGTACAAGTTACGCAATTTGAAAGCTAAGGGATAACATCAGGTCACAATCTACCAGAATAACTTAAAACTATCAAGTTCCGACTACCAAGCACACAATTTTAAAATTACAACTATAATCCTAGCAGGCTATATATCCTAATCACAGAATAAAATTACCTGGCTTATAATCAGAAGTGTCAGATGGCACAGGTTGAAAGATGAAGAGTAGAAGAACATAATTTAGTCGTTGCGCAATTAGCGAACGCTAAGGTTTCAGAGGAACAAGTCATAAAACTAAATAGAAAGACTCTAGATAATGGCATGGTATTCTAAGGGAAGATGCTATGCTAATCTCTGTGTTTGAGGTATGATCAAGAAAACATTCAATGCATTGCTCTTGGCTTTCTATGGTACTGTCTGCTACTATTAAGACAAAAGCTAAATTTATAGTTCTCTAGTACTATCTCACCACGAAAAGCTAGATTAGTCCTAATACTGAACCTTGAATTTCTATTGGTTCCTTAATACTAGGGTCAAACATTATGGTAAAACTTCTAACTAACTCTAGTAGTGTCTATACTACTCTCAAGTCTTCATAATACATCAAGGGGTAATGGTAAACCAATCTATAGATAAGGAATTTTAGGGTTCACTAGATATTCTAAACTTAGTGGTGTGTCAATACTCTAGTTGTACTCTTAATAGGAAGGTTACCCTATTTATCATCTAACAATAGGGACTTCTATATTCTAGGATAGGCTATACTCAAGAAATTAGGGAAGCACATGAATCAAGCATGATGCAATAGTTTAAATAGAACAGATAGAAAGGAGTATAAATCATAGTCAATTGCGGATGAGATCCTATACTCTATTCCTGGGTGCAAGCTTGTTCGGTACAGTAACGTAACCGAGACAATATACTCTCGACCTACATGGGCCACCACAAAAATATGTCACGCCCCAGTTCCAAAGTACATAGGACTAGGACACGTAAGCATGCCAGCCGCATGAATATGACAACTCCAATATATGGAAACCATAACCCATACATACGTTGTAATATGCATATCAAATCCACAAGTGGTATAAAATGTATCACAAGTCACATGGTACATTCTAAATCTCATCCACGAAAATCAATATAAATAAATAACCAACATATATATATAACTAGATCTCAATAAGAAGTATCTAAAGATGATAGTTGGATGGAAACAAATCCACTACCAACTCGAATGTAAAAGTGCAACACAACAAACACAATATAGGAATACTAGCTAACAATCACGGGCTCGAAGTGAAGACGTCCTCGAAATATATGTAACCATCCGAATCTGCTCCTCTGCGAATACTCAAGAACAGATACACCTGGAAAGGGACCAGGTCCTCAGAGGGACGTAACAAGATACATAGAAGCAAGCCAATTTGAATACAGTGAACATGCATAATATTTGAAAATATATAAGTACGCTGTACAAGACAATCTATATGAATGCAAATGAGGACAATTTTTCGACGTATGGGCAAGGGTAGGCTACTCGATCTAAGCCTCACAACTCACACACCCGTCTAGAACATCAGAAATCGACATACCTCGGGGGTAGCGACTAGCGCGACATACGCCCGTAGTGTGAACTATATACTACGGTTTACCAGAGTGGTTAAAAGCCCATACGCCTAATGATTGTCCTCTCATGATACTAAGTGCCATGTGTGTGTCAACATATCTAATACATAGTAATGACTGAAAGAAAACTACACATGCAAGAATAAACAGAATAAAATAAATATACAGAAATATACTAAACATGCAAAATACTGTAAGCAATTTGGCAAGGTATCTTGCCTGGTAAGAAAGCTGCAAAGTGTAACATCCAGAAGTCTAACACACAGGATCAGAAGCTATGGCCTCAGAACAAATATCTCCGGATACTGAAATAGATATCACCAACGTTCCCAGAATAGGCAAAATAGCTAGAAAGCACTTCCCTTTCGTCCAATTTGGACACAGGAGCAAAACGGTAATTTTGGGTCAAAGTGGGGTCCACGTGTGGCCCACTTTGCACCGAAAAATGTGCCAAGGATAACAGTCTCTAAATAGGATAAATTATAGGTCAAACAAACTCTAGATGTCAATACGAAGTCAACGGTATATCCAAATATGGATTCCGATGAGCCGAGTACAAATTCGCCCAAAAAGTAAACCGTGGGGCCCGCCAATTGGCGACTTGGTCAACTATCTCAGAATTATGGAAAAATTGGGTCACAGGACCAGCGCGTTACCACGAGTCCAGTGGCGCAAGTTTCGTCACAATCTGACGAGCGTACAAAAAATGCGCATGACTTTCGCAAAATTTGCGATACGGGGTTTGTCCGCGGATACGGGCTGATTTTGGCGCGCACACGCGTCCGAATCAGTTTTCACAAACTCTCACGTATTCGGTTACGCTGCGCGCACCGTTTGATATACTTGGTACACGGCGGGGCGGTTCCGTTTGGCGGGGCGCGCTCCGTTTCACAACTTTTGAAAATCTGAAAAAAGTGTGTTTATGGGATTTTCTAACAAATTTAATTCTACCTACAACAGTTAATAATCTAGGGTTATTTAACATAAATTAAATTATGTCAAGTGGTCTACGCATACCAAAAAGAATTATCGAATTCGGATCTCTGTGGTGGGAGATACGAATCCGGGAACATAGGTGATCACCGCAGTTTTGTACGATCCCAGAATAGGTCTTTTTTTGCCAACTTTGACGTTGTTTTTGCCTATGGTTACACGTTGTTCGAGATCTACTATCACACAGATAATGAAGAGGGTTAAGGGTTGAGCGTATCGGTGAAGACGGGGTGACGTTTGGTTGAGCGAAGCGACAAAAAATAACTCTGGAACACAGGTACCTCGCTGCTGAATTCTGCAGTACGCGGGGTGCACGAGATCGCGGTCGTCAGAATTGGTTTGGACGGCCTGGCGCGGTTCTCCGGCTACGGTGACGGCGCTATCTAGGTCTAGATGGGAAGAGGAGGGGATTGGATTGATCTAGGGTTAGGGTTTTAGTCGAAATAATGTGAATATATACAGAAAAGGGGGAGAGGGAATCCGGGTCGTTCGCGGATGCTAAAGGAAGGGGGTGTGGTTCAATTGCTATTAGCAAAAGGGGCTGCTGTTGGCTTACAAAGCCAGTGGGTGTAGGCTTTTGCTAACAAAGGAGTTTTGGGTTTTGCTGCATCCAGCGGGTGGGTAGGTTAATGGGTAGTGGGTTACGGGTAGCTAAGGATCCATTAAGGAATATAGTATATATGGTTTTTTCTTTTCTTTTCTTTTCTAACTCTTTTATATTTTTCTTTAAATATATATATATATATATATATATATATATATATATATATATATATATATATTTATATATATATATATATATATATATATATATACACCTATATACTCATAGAAAAATTCTAGAATTACACTAATACATGCCATTAAGCTAGCAACTGCCCAAAGGGTCTCCTACATGAAATAAATTCGAAAAAATTCCTAATGGCCCCATAAATCCTCTAAGTTCACCAACACCTAAAATAAAAATTAATAAAAATATATTTCTCCTAATTAGCCACTAATTACTACAATTAAATTAATAATTAATTAAAAAGGGTAAATACGAATTTTAGGATTAGGGGTTTTACACCCCGAATTTTATTATATATGCTCGTACATAATTTAACTTGGTTTGCCTTATACAGGGAAGGACAGATGGTAAGATGGTAAGCCTCGTTGTGTTCCTTATATCGCACGGTGCACTGCCACACGAGTTAGGCTTTTTCATCAATGCCACAAAATTGATCCTAAGGCAAGAATAGAAAGATAACTTAATAGAGGTTGCACGGAACCTATATAACGTGTTTAGATTTGTCGAGCGGGCGAGAAGCCTCCCCACCAGTGCATTCATGTACTGATAACCCACCAGATTGCTTGCAGGGTGCAGAAGAACCTCGTTCGGTTTGGATGCCTCCTTCGTGCGTGCTAAGGCGTGGAGTTCACTCTGAAGCCTTTGAACGTTGCGTCCAGAACTGAAGCACATATACAAGACATAATATTGGAACATTGCCTATGTATCATTCCATAAATTTAGCCACTTGGCACGCTTTTGCTATTTCAGAGATAGAGGCTTGAGCGATTTGTAATCTCGGCTAAGCGCCGCTTGTAACACTTGTTCATATCAATAAAGAGCTTGTTTTATTTCTATACTTGTGTTATTCAATGCTTTCGCTATTGACGACTCTATAAACTTGTTACCAATCGCCTGTGCGTTTAAGATTCTGCTGCACTCGAACAATCTGTGCGACTCTGTGGCTTAGACCTCTTACCGCCTATATGGACCACGACCTTGCACGTGCGCGGCTTACACTCTTACGACATCACGCTCATATGGGTCAAGCGATCGTCCCGCGGGAGCACTGGCACGGTGATTTGTGCCTAACGGGGATGACTGATTGCCTACGGAATATTGGGGCGTAACATCTGGTATATTGATTAAGTGAGTGATAGTAAGAATTATGGGTTGGGGGTTCTGTGACTGTGAGTGATTGTGAGGTGTGGTTGAATGAACTTGGATTCATGAAGGGGGTGAGTGTGTCAATGAGTACAAGTGTTGAGTTGTGTGTGTGTGTTGTGCCATGGATGAGGAGGTGATAGTATATGTTAGTGAGAATATGAGTATTTGGATAGATGCATTGGAGGGAGTTCTTAGTTTTACAGTAGTAGGTTATTGTGTGAGGGAGTGGGTTATCAATGAGTATGTTGTGATATGGGTGTACTTGGGTGCTGTGTACTGGAAGAGTGAAACAGTAGCAGTTCACTTCCTGTAAGGGGAGGAAGCATTAACAGCAGCAACAACAAGGTGAACATCAACAACATGCAAACTGTTGCACATTACAAATAAGACAACAGGTAAATCTGGCAGCATATAGTAGGTTAAGTTGATGAAAGGTTGAGTGCAGGCTATATGTGGTTAGGTGTGATCCTCGGTTTAATAGGGAGCATCAAGGGTGCCTCAAGAGTGTGACTAGTTGCTGGGTATGGGTAGGATTGTAGCTCTTGATGGGGATATCAGTGTGCACCACAGGTGTACTAAGGGTGTTTAGTTATTATTGGCCTAGGAGTATCAAATAGTTGTTGACCGTAATGAGTGTATGGTAATTAACATGAAATGAGTGTAGAGTTTATGTGTCTAGATGTTCATGAGTATTAGCAAGTCTTAGTGCAAGTGACTTGGTATCAGTAGGTATCCCAATGTCAACTAGGTGAATAAACCGTGGGTATGAATATATAGATACATGTTCATGTGTTAACTTGACATATTGCAACTACCTATCAGATATATGAATATGTATTAGAGGGTGTTTAGGTGGGGTAAACAGACATGGGACTGTGGTCAAACATTTGGAAAGCCTACAGAGTCCAACCTTGAAAATCAAGTTATGGTGGGGAAGTTTGACTGCAGTAGGTGCCTTGTTCAGGTTGGTTGTTAAGTTGCATGTGCAGTTTTAGAGGAAGGGTATTGAAGGCCAATTCAATGGGGAGATGGCAGTGCTAATGCAAACCTTGCAACAACTATATGCTGAAATGAATGCATCAATATGTTGCATTGTAAGCAATAATGTACTGAAACCTGATGCCTGCATATGCCCATGTATGGTGTTTGGGTGTGGAATAAATATATACAACTAAGGGTATACTCTAGGTGTGTCAAGTTATATGAGGAGGAAAGTGTATCAGTCCTAGTAGTGGGCTGTAAGGTAGTAGTAAGGTTAGTATTGAGATAAGTTGGAACTTGAGTGTTGGTACCATGATGTGGGTACTAGTGTAAGGTATTGGTAGAGTTTATATCAAGGTATTGTGGAGATACTAGCTTGAGATATTATGATACCAAGTATAAGCTAAGATAATTATTCTAGATACTAAGGTATAGATACTAAGATTTTGTTATGCCATGGCAATAACAATATTAGTGATATATTAAGATATTTATATATTTAGCTAAGGTATATACTAAGTTAATATATATAATAGAGATTACTTATATATTCATAAGTTATATATAGATACCTTAGTGATATTAGCTAGTATCGCTAATACCTTCAAGGTATGGACCTAGAAACATATGTATAGCCTAGTATTACCTAGTATCAACTAGTTTAACTTTGTAATCAACTTAGAAACTAGTTTTGAACCTAGAGTCAAGCTAATGACCTAGTTTGACTAATATAACCTAGTCTTGACATAGAAAACCACATTTTAACATATTTAGCATGTTTATCACTTCATTCCACTAAATGACATGGAATTTTATATATAGGTCAATGTGACTCCAGTTCAGAAATAATTTGATATTCATTGCTCCGGACCTCAAACGAGTACATTTTCTGACAGTTTTTATTATTTTGATGATTACTATGACTCTGCTTTTATAGTATTATACTGGATTCCTTACACGAGGATGCACGGATTAGTACATCTTGGATGCCGTCATGAGATATTATTTTCTAGAGGACCATGTACATGTCTTGTGATTCTTGTACATGTATTGACACCGATTCAGGAGTGGGTTGACCCCCTGCTCTATGAATCATGTGTCGTAACGTGTCATGGTTGGATCTATTATACTAGTCGTGGGAACGGAAGAAGTATTAGCTAGTTATGTGATCATACCCCACCTACTTGTGCACAGCCCACCCTCACCACACGCATGGTGTAGCCTGATCTTAGTACTTGTGTATAGCTCCCCATATATGATTGGCCTGATCCCCTTACATGTACTTGTGCATAGTCAATCATTCATGATTGACCCGATCCCCTTACCTGTACTTGTGCATAGCCAATCATATATGATAGAGCCTGATCTTGTCCCAAGCCGATCACAAAATGAACTAATATTTCAAACACTTAGTTAGTTTACTTTATTCTTCTATTCCAGCTTGTACTTGATGAGACTGATATTCACCTAATTACTCACTACTCATTATTTTACTGTTATTGATGTTTCTCCTACTTCCTTACATTATCGGTATTTATTTCCATCATGTATAGTCATTACTCACTGTTTTATAGTCTTTATCAATTTAAATGGAACTGTTGTTAGTTTATGTGCTTCGCTCCAATCCTGACTGGATAATATTTTTCAGTGATTGTTGGGCTCTACATTCTAGGATTTCAGAGTGATGTTATAGACATGACTGCTCTTACCCTGTGGACCTTGAGTTGACAATTGTAGAGAACTAGTCTAGTGTTTCTTATTTCATATCATATCTTGCTTCATTCCCTTAGAATGTTATTTGGTTTATCTTTTTTATCAATTCTGCCTTTAGATTATTGTGATTTAGTACATGATAGAACTAGGTTTATTAGTATGATTGATATCTAGATATGGATGACCTAGACATCGTTCTACCGTCGATGCTGCGACGTAGGCTGGACGTACCCACGTACTCGTATCCCGATCATCCGGGTGTGAGTCATGACAAGGCCGCTAGAGCCGGAGAAAATCCCAAGACCGTCGACTTCCCATCAATCTTCAAGCGGACCCACAAAAGAAAGAAGGATGTAAGATCGTAGATGAACGGGCCACCAAAGCATATGTAAGTTATCTTTATATATATTTTTAAATTTAATTAGATTATTTTTATAATTTAATTAGATTCTAGGTTTCTATGTCAAAATAGTCAAACTAGGTCAACTCTAGGTCAAACATTCAAATTATGATATTTTCTAGTATCTATGTTGATTTTTTATCCATTATGATGGTTTATGAAGTTATATTAGGTTATATTAAGATTGTAAAAGCATATAAAAGAGAAAAAATTATCTATCGCATGTAAATTAATCGACAAGGGTGATTACTATTTTATTTAATTTCAAAAATACTAAGAAACAACACTGTAAATACTTAAAATTATGTACCTTGGTTAATATTATATTTTAAGAAACAACACTGTAAATACTGTAAATACTTAAAATTATAATTTAATTCAATTTACTTTAAACCTCATAGGAATGGTCCGATACCGATTTTGATACTTTGAACCTTGGTTAATATCCTATTTTAAGATATTATGAAAATCAAATGTAGCAAATATAACTCAAATTATATACATATACTATGATATCTAGTATCTAATATGATACTCTAATCAAAATAAAAAATAGCACATATAACTCTAAAATTCTTAACTCTAAACTTATTTATATAAATAAATATAGGAGACGCATGAGATGTTAGAGGGGGGCGCTGAGAGCAGTACGCCGACTGAGAGAAACAATTGGTGGGTATAAGTTATCGGAAGAGGGAAAGGCAGCAACGTGTATAGTACCGGATCGTTGGCATCCTAGCCGTCGGTTCTTTCCAGAGCTCCTCCGACGGCTACTCCATCTCCATCAGTGTCCGGCTCCGGCGTTCCATTTGGTGCAATATCTCTGGAGAAGCTCACGACAATTGTGCATGAGCTACATGGGCTGATCCGACAATTGATAGTCACTCGTGATGCTGCAGCACCTTCTCCTCCGATGGCTACTACAATGGCTCCTCCCACGGCTACTACGTTGGATCCTCCAGCACGTCCGATGGTTCCAGCTCCTCCGACGGCATCGATTGGTCATCCAGCTCTTTCGACGGCTCCTAACATTGCTCCGTCTGCCGTTTCTCCTAGTGATCTACATGATATCATCGTTATGGTTATGGCGCGGTACATGTCTAGCTGACAGCTGCCGCTGCCTCTGCCTCTACCGTCGACTTGATAAATTTTTTGGGTTTGTGGGATTTTTTTGCGTTGGTTGTATTTTTTTGACTTAATTGTATTTATTTGACTTTGTGGGATTGTATAACAGTTATTTGTACATGTTTGGATTACTCTACTTTATTATTTTATTGTATATATAATATTTGTACATGTTTGTGTGGATTTTATTAGTTTGTTTGAAATTTACTTGTGTAAAATTTATTTGTGTGAAAATCGATGAATGTATAATAGGTATATGCTAAGCAAAAAATTGATTTCTGGAAAAAATATTACCTTTAGCGACGATCTAGCAACGTAATAGCGACGAAAATATGGAAAATCTCAGGTCAGCGACAGACTCACGACGTAGTAGCGACGAAAAATCTCAAGTCAGTGACGGATTGCTGACGAAAAATTTCAGGCCAGCGACTACCTAGCGACGGACTATCCATAGCTAAAACGTCTGATACACACAAATGTACCAAATATATATCCGAGTCCATCGCTAATATCCGTCGCTAATCCGTCACTGAGAGTGACGACTTAGAGACAGATTAGCGACGAACTCTATGAACCCTGAATGTGCAAAATCTTTTGAAAAATTTGGCAATTTTTGGGCTCACATAATCCGTCGCTATTTTGTCGGTATGTAGTCAAAAAGTTTAGCGACGAAAATTAATGTCACTGATCCGTCGCTGGATTTATGTCGCTCAATCCGTCGCTAATTCGTCGATTTATCGACGGATTAGCGATAGAATTTTTGTAGCGACATTAATTTTTCTGACGAAATATTTTCTTCGCTAACCTGTCGCTAAATGCAAATAGCGACAGAAATATGCATTTTAGCGACGGATAATTTTGTCGCTAAAACAGTGTATTTTTGTAGTGAAAGATTGGAGGTATTCGTGGTTCTCGAATGAGAGGTGATCTTTCTTGGGTGGGGAGGACGAGTTTTGATGAAGATCGCTGAAATAGGGTAGAAAATAATTATTTCATCCAAATCTTTATTTGGCTTCAAATGCAAGGAGCAAAGGCAAAAATGTTCCATTTTGGATAGTTTTTCCCCTAGCATTGCCACTTATTTTGTGGCTCAAATAAATGTTTCTTAAATATCAGCCAAATTTGTTACAAAAATAGATATTTGAGCAAACAAGATATATAAAACTTGCCTTCAATCCATACTAGTCCTAACAAATAAATAAAAATGTAATTATTTAAAGAATTGGTGGTATTTATGTATACAAAAAGGTCATGGTAGTCAAGTGAATATAAAATAAGTTTTGGCATTTAAATGCAAATTAGTCCAACTTTCTAACAAATATTAGATAAGCATATTTTAAAAATATTGATGTGAGATTGGTTGCATACTTAACATAGTTTGTTCACTCCTCTCTCACCCTTCTCTCTTTTCCTCTTGTTTCACCCACAACACTTGGCTAACCATTAGTTCGTGAGTCCATTTTTATTCGCCCACCAAAACTAGAGTGAAATGTTAACCCTTCCAATCAAAAATTATCACGTGTCAAATTAATGTTCAAAACTAGTGTGGATGTTCACCAAACCACTCCCAAAGTGATTTTAGATTGGATAAGAATGACACGTGACAACATTTGAGTAAAAGAGTGAACATCCACCCTAGCGTTGGTTGGTGAACAAAAATGGATCGACCTCGTTAGTTCATCACATAAATATGTGGTGTGTGCCTAGAAAGTCGTATTCTATATGTTACATGATAATCAATCCAACAAAGGATTTTCATACATTGTACATACGAAAATATTGCAGGTCTAGATGAAAGAAGAATTAAGCCAGTACTTATCAATGTTGCAAAAGAAAGGTTATGAGGATCAAGCTATAGGTTCCTCAATTGTGTCATCTGTTATTCTTTTTTGTGTATGATTGCAATCATCTAGAAGGGGATAAGAACTGTCGCCACCTTAAACATATGAACAATTTAACAATATTATACTCAAGTAATATAATCGTTATGCTCTCATTCTAAAGCTTTTCATCTTTCCCCTTTCTCTTAGAGTAGACTCCTAAAATTTGTTGTTATAATTAACTTGAATCAAACGGTTCTTCAATAGTATCCATACACATAAATACTCGCTTATCTCAACATTACATGCAAATATCTCCTCAACATACAAATTACCTGTTCCCAACTGCATCTTCGATCCTTCCGAGCTACATATTGTTGTTGTCGTAGGAATCGACTATGCTGCGCATGAGTGTTACCTGAGTGGCAAGGCAGTGTACATAGCTAGCCGACTCTTCGAGGAGGCGGCACAGGTCCATATCCCCTCCGCCGGGGACGAGGCTCCGAAGGCTTCCGAGTCGGCTCGACGACGTCGTCGTCGACGGAGCCCTAGTTGTGCTCCTCCTCCCTGGGAATCTGATGCTGATCCTTCGAGCCTTAGCTCGGCCGCGGAGCCTCCGTAGCAGCGCCCGGCTCCAGGCTCTCCCCGGCCCTGCGGCGACGGCCATCGACGCGTAGGCAGCACAGCTGATCCTCCGGCAGCGGAGGGAGGAGGAGGAGGAGGAGGAGGAGGAGGTGGTGTTTATGTTGGCCAAGGCACTTGTGAAATGGAAGGCCATCATGGGTTTGTTAGGGTTAGGGTTAGGGTTTGCAAGTAGTGGAGAGCTCTTGCTACTATCCATAAAAGAGAGAGAGAGAATGAGTGCTTACTAAAAATTTGCTATGGGGAGGACTGACTGACTGACACACTTTTTTCAGGTTAGATTTTCTTCTGACACAAAAGGGTCCTCCTTGTTTTCAGAAACAAAGACAGAGAGAGAGAGAGAGAGAGAGAGAGAGAGAGAGAGGAATCAGCTTCTCTGACACATGTTTCTCAACGTACATCCCATGTCTTTCTTATAAAAGAAAAGAGAGTGTTAGCTGATCTTTAACTTTATTCTCTTTTTTATTTGCTAATTATTATTTATTTATTTTTTGGGCATGAATTACATTTAATTTACATCGTAAAAATGGATTCCTGCTCGCCACATGAACACAATTATTAAAAGACGATATATAAAATATCTCTACTATTATAATACGGCTTAGAAATGATTCAAAAATAAGACGGCTAAGCCGTATGTACGTCATCAATTATTAATATAAAAAATTTAAAAAGCTAATTATGTACATATTTTTTCTCACGTAGTAGGTGGAAAAAAAAATTTAAAAACTAACCGAACATATAACAAATCCTAAGATATCTTCAAATTAACAAATCACAATTAAAAAGTATTCATATCATGCATGTTAAAAATATATTAATATAATTCAAATTTTTATGTAATCTTTTTAATAATTGTATAGATTTTATTTTTTGTAAACTACGTGAACGTGACTAGTAAATATATAAAATTTCGTTCGTCATTCATTTGATATATATTTAAGAAATGGTGATTTATGAATTAGTTTTAGGACATTGAAAATTAATTGTTGGTTTGACCTGTCAGTTCTGTTTTTTTTTTTTTTTTTCATGTCATAGAAAAGCACATAAATGGTGGATCATTCTTGATTATGATGTCTTTTTAGTAAAACATTATTTACTTAAATCTGCTTTCGACTTAATTTGATGTGGTCATCAAACCTAACGACCAAATATAAGCACATTTCGTTTCAGGAAAAACTCATAAGATATATAGTACCTATAATTTTAGGACTAATTTTTCAAATTTTAGATGATTTGGGGCTGTTTGGTTTGTTGATTTGGGGGAGTGAAGTAATCTAAATTTGAACTTGGTACCATTTCACGTGTTTGGTTGGAAGATTGTACACAAAATTTAATGTAATGTGACAAAAATAGTAAATTTTGCCTGCCACTTATAATCCTTATTTTGATATAGAAGTTTTTTTTTCCTCCGAATGGAACTTGGAAGCGATAAATTTTTATTTACAATTTGCGCGTTTGACAGAAGGACTATTTTCTCTTTATGTCATTTCCAAAAGAAGATTTGTTCTTTATGTCATTTTTTTTTTATATATACTTTTTAACTCACTTCAACAATCATCCAAACACCATATATAATAAAAAAAAAAAATTCTAACTTTCACTTATCCAAAGCATACACAAAAGTATATATATATATATATATTAAGAAAGAAAGAAAGAAAGAAAGAAGAGAAGAGAAGAGAAGAGAAGTTATCATGAAAATGATGGTGGCAACTAGCTAGCTAGCTAGAATTGGAGGGCATGCATGAAGGAAGAGGCTTGGGAATCAATCAAAGTTTTGGTTCATGTGAGGGGGGTAGGGCGGGAGGCTGGAGGGAGTGGGTGGTGGGCCAAAGAGGACTCAAACCACCACATGATCGCACATGGACCAATTGACCCACAATGGAGGCGTGATGGAACCTTTTCCTTTGCCCTTATTCTCTCCTTACTAACTAATTTATTACATATTGTTTTCTCTTCGTTTCGGATTAATATTGGTTGGTCTCCTGTCTAATTAAACTAAGGCTTGTTGATTAGTTGCTAGCGGCCTTTGGTCCTACGGCTAGCTCTCCTTCTCGTGATTGTTGACGCGTTCATGTCATGGAGACGAGCATATACCAACCTACCTACATACCCCTCCCTCTCTCTCTCTCTCTCTCTCTCTCTCTCTCTCTCTCATATATATATATATATATATATATATATATATATATATCGATTTTTTTCGTTTAAAGTAATAAAATTTAATAAAATTATAAAAAAAGGGAAGAGTTGGACGGAATTGCATGGAGGAGGATGACCCGCCAACTCAGTTGGCGGGGTGAAGTGCTGGCATGTAACTCGCCAACTGAGTTGGCGGGGCGCTCTCCTCGAGAGGCCGCTCGCCAACTCAGTTGGCGGGGCATGCTGAGTTGGCAATTTACAACCGTTGCACTCTGCTCGCCAACTCAGTTGGCGAGTAAGGATCCGTTTTCCACTTTTCAACCGTTGCACAACGGCTATTACATTCAATACTCTCCCTCTATAAATTTCTTATCTCAACCAAATCATCTCACACTTACTCTATTTCCTCTCTTCCCTCTAGCAAAGTCTCCAACACTCTCTCTGTCTCTCTGCCTGCAGCTAAAGTTCAATTGAGTTTTCTGTAGCAAAAGTTCTTAACCGTCATGGATCGTAGCGTAAGAATTGTATGCTCGCACGGCGGTAAAGTAAATGGGTTAAATTACGAAGGAGGAGAAAGTATAATTTTTTTAACTTATCCGAATATTAGTTTTGAAAATATACGTAATCATATTATTGAACGTTGTTCTATTCATTATGATTTTATTCTGAAGTCTATTTTTTGTTCTAATTATTTTTTGATAGATAGTGAAGATGCATGAAATTATATTCTTGAGATTAATTCACAATCACAGTATATAAAAATATATGTTATTAAAGTAGCAGCAACCTTAGATAGTAGAAATAATGAATATTTTTCTGAATATCAGCATGTTAGTTCTGGTGCTAGTTCTTCTCAACAAATAGTTTCATTTATCCAAGAAGGTCATTCATCAGATGAATCTAACCATGATGATGATAGTGACAACGACGATGGAAATAGTGATGATTTAGTTGAAAATGTAGATTATACGGTAGATGATGATATTGTAAAAGCTATCACTGATGAAGTATTTAAGGGACAATCATTTTCTAGTCGTTCTCACTTTAGAAGCTTTATAAGTAATTTAGCAATTAAATATAATTTTAGTTCACTACTAGAATAAGCGGGATTAGCGACGTTTTTTAGCGACTCCAGGTAAAAACGTCGCTAATTTAGCGACTCCATGTAAAACGTCGGTAGACGTCGCTAATTGGCGACATTTAACGACGTTTAGCGACTTATGTTCAGTTTTTATAAGATTAGTCGCTATAAGTTCAATTTTGGTCGCTAAACGTCGCTAATATATCTAAGTTAGCGACGTTTAGCGACGCAAATAGCTACGTTTATATTAGAAATATTTAGCAACGTGTTTAGCGACGACCGTAACGTCGCTATAATTTAATTTAGCGACGTCCTTATTTGACGTCGCTAAACGTCGCTAAAATTTGGTTAATTAGGGCTCGGTTTCGTTTTTCCCCATGTGTTGAAATTTCGAAACGAAACAAAATTTCCTCCGCCCCCCCCGCTCCGTCGAGCGCCTACTCCGTCGACCTCCCCCGCGGCTACTCCGGCATCCCCCTCCTCTTCCTCGAGCTCTAGGTAAAGCCTAACTCTCTCTCTCTCTCTCTCTCTCTCTCTCTCTCTCTCAGAACACATGTGATACTGACACAGACACGACACACACACACAGATGGTGACACAGACACGACACGACACACACACACACTGACACAGACACTGATAAGGACCTAGGGTTAGGATTAAGTTTTTTGACATGGACACAGACACTAATATCACATGGACACAGACACTAATATCACATGGACACAGACTTGGGGTTCTGGCATGGGGCACTGCAGCAGTGCACCCAAATGGTGCCTGTAAGTTAGGCTTGGGGGCAGTCCCTAGGCAGTGCAGAGGCATGCCTTAGTGCATCTCAGTTTCAGTTTGGTATCAGTCATCAGTACTTATACACTGATGCGTATCAGGGACTGTGTGAGGTATCAGTACAGGCAATTGTAGGAGTTGATGCAGGCAAGGTATAAAGTCAAGTGTTAATAGGGTATATATAGATATGTAGGTTAGTGATGTTTAGAGATGTTAGATAGGAGTGTACTAAGATGGTATCTAGAATAAGCGGGATGGCATGCTCGAGCCTTGTAGTGGGCAGTAAGAAGGAGGTCTGCAACAGTGAGCAGGCAACCGAAGAGGAAAACCATCAGCACTGTGTCATTTCAGCAACCATGTATCAGTAAGTATCAACAAGTCCCACTGTATCAGTATCCGTTTTCAGTTGCATTTAGTGAGCTATGTATACTAGTTATAGTTAGCTTAGTGTCCAGGTATTGGTTAGTTGGTTTAAGATGGGTTAGCATGAATATTGCTTATTTTAGACTTTGATAAATGAAAGTATGTATTATATCAGATATGATTTTTATAGTACGGTTAAGTTATGAAGCTAGGTGATAAACCACTGTATGTAATGATTTATATGATACATACTGTCATTTTTGCAGAAGTATCTAGAAATGGATATGAATTACTATCTGCGTCATCGTTCGTGGATGTACAACCGTCATCCTGATGACATGTGCGGTGTGCGGGATGAATTCATTGAGGGTGTACAGCAGTTCCTGCAGTTCGCCAAGGCGTTTCCTCAGTACATGGACGATACCAAAATTAAGTGTCCGTGTGTGAGATGTCGCAACAGGAAATATCATCCAGAAGTGGAAGTTACGTATCATTTATACTCGAAGGGCTTTACGCCGAATTACTATCAGTGGACCGCGGACGGAGAACTTGTATCTCTAGCATCGGAGTCGGAGCCCTATGTGGAGCCGTATATGGATGTCCAAGACCACGATGCTTACGAAGACGGGTTGGTGAACATGGTTTATGATGCGACGGGGCCTAGTTTCAATCCTGACAATTATGATGCGGCGGGACCGAGTTTCAATCCGGACAATTATGATGCAGCAGAGGAGGCACCGAATGCCGATGCTGCAAAGTTTATGGAGTTGCTTGAGAATGCAAGGACTCCACTATATCCTGGTTGTGAGGATAATTCACCGTTGGAGGTGGTTACAAGATTATTGAGCATCAAGTCCGATTTTAACATGTCGCAAGAATGCTATAATCGACTGCTCGATTTGATTATAGAGATCTTGCCCGAGGGTGCAAAGTTGCCTAAAGACTTCTATCGATCTAAGAGGATGGTGAGATCGCTTTGGATGGGATACGAGAAAATCGATGCATGTCGCAACGGGTGCATGTTGTACTACAAAGACGACAAGGATGAAGATGCGTGCAGATTCTGTGGTGCTGATCGCTACAAGGCCACTGTTAGAGGAAAGTCTGTCGGTGCAAGGAAGCCTACCGATTCGATGCACTACTTGCCTTTGACGCCGCGGTTGCAGCGGTTGTTTATGGTTAAGGAGACTGCAGAAAACATGAGTTGGCACAGGCGAAAACAGATCGAAGGAGTATTGGATCATCCATCCGATGGAGAAGCATGGAAGCACTTTGATCGAGAGTATCCACATTTTGCCGAGGAAGCACGTAATGTCAGATTGGGGCTCTACTCTGACGGTTTTACCCCATTCGGACTTTCGGGCTCCCAGTATTCGTGTTGGCCTGTGATCGTCACTCCGTACAATCTACCGCCTTGGATGTGCATGAAGACTCCGTATATGTTCCTAACCGTTATTATCCCGGGTCCGAACAATCCGAAGAGGAACATCGATGTGTATTTACACCCTTTGATAGATGAGTTGAATCAGCTGTGGGAAGTAGGTGCCAACACGTACGATGTTTCTAGGAAGCAGAATTTTCAGATGAGGGCAGCACTTATGTGGACCATCAACGACTTTTCGGCCTATGGAATATTATCGGGATGGAGCACCCATGGTCGTCTCTCATGTCCGTACTGCATGGACCGTTCTCAGGCTTTCCGTTTGAAACACGGAGGCAAACCGTGCTTCTTCGATTGTCATCGACAATTTTTGCCCAAGGATCATCCGTACCGGAGGAATCGGAATGCTTTTCGTGCGGGAGTTGTGGAGAAGGCCAATCCATCGCCAAGGTGGCCCGGATGCACGATATGGGAAGAGGTAAAAGATTTACCAAGTGCTATCGAAGAGCCTGCTAAGGGGTTCAAGTATGACGGATTTGGTCGCACCCATAACTGGACGAAGAGGAGTATATTCTGGGATCTGCCATATTGGAGCACCAATCTGATCAGACATAACCTTGATGTCATGCATATCGAGAAGAATGTGTTTGATAACATAATTAATACTGTAATGGATGTAAAGGGGAAGACGAAAGATAATCCGAAGGCCAGGTTGGACTTAGAAGACATATGTAGACGTCCTGCATTGCATTTGATAGAGGAGGGGAATGGAAAGTTAAAGCAACCTAATTCAGTTTTCTCACTGGATAAAGAGGATAAAGGTAGACTTTGTAGGTGGATTCAGGGTCTGAAGTTTCCAGACGGGTACGTGTCGAACTTGAAAAGATGCGTCGACCTCAAGGAGAATAAACTAGTAGGTATGAAGAGCCACGATTGTCACGTATTCATGGAGAGGTTAATTCCGATTGCATTTCGGGAATTCTTACCGCAGGTCATTTGGGACCCATTGACAGAGCTGAGCATATTCTTCAGAGATCTTTGTTGTACTAAGTTGCTCGTCGATCGTCTAGAAAAGCAAGAGAGGGACATTGCGGTAACACTATGTAAGCTCGAGAAGGTGTTTTCTCCTGGATTCTTCGACTCTATGGAGCATTTGCCAATTCATCTTTCCTATGAGGCACGTGTTGGTGGTCCTGTCGGTTATCGGTGGATGTACCCCTTCGAGCGCCATCTGAATCACCTAAAGAGAAAGGTAAAAAATAAGGCACGGGTTGAAGGCTCTATTTGTGAAGCTTATGTTCTCGAGGAGATTACAAACTTTTGCTCGACGTATTTCAAACCGCATGTTGCTACTAATAGGACGAAAGCTCCCAGAAACGACGACGCATATCAGGAATCTAATAATGCAATACTCAAAGTATTCAATGCATCCGGAAAGCCCTCGGGAAAAATGAAGAAGAGATATTTGAATGACGATGAGCTAAGGGCTGCTCAATTGTATATATTACTCAATTGCGACGAGGATGAAGTGGAGAAGCTAGAGGGATAAGTAATTAATACGTCCACGTTTACATCATCTCAATGTAATAGTATAAGATACTATTATGCTACTAATCAGCAGTTTCTTCATTGTTTTTCAGCACATATAATGATGAGTTGAGGTCGGTTAGACCCTACATAACAGACGAAGAAGTAGAACAAGATATGAGATGCCATTTTTCTTCTTGGTTGAGCGCATATGTAAGATGCTTGGTAATTACTTTTTATTTTTGCACTTGCAAAACAAATAACTTACTATCGCTACTTTGGTATTTAGGTCGATCGTCTAATATCACCCGAGACTGAATCTATTAGGACTCTAGCCAAGGGACCAATTACTGCCGTAAAAATATGGCCAAGTTTCTGTGTGAATGGGTTCAGGTTCAAGTCAACAAATGCTCCTATCAGAGACAGCTTTCTGGATCTTGATTCCACGAAAAACAGTGGTTTGTGTATCAAATCTACAAACTACAAAGACGTCAATCCGGGCAATAATTTTTTTGGCATCTTACGAGAGATTGTGGAGTTGACATATAATTATGGCCCAGAACCTGCTAATATCGTGCTATTCAGGTGTGAATGGTTCGATCCGATTCAAGATCAAGGTTGGAAAATTGACAAGCATGGCCTTGTGGATATAAACTACAAGCGTAGATATCAAGGCTACGGACCATTTGTCCTATCAAGTCAGGCTCAGCTCGTGTACTTCACAACTTATCCTAGACGGGGGACAGCGAGGTCGGATTGGTGGGCAGTATGCAAGACTAAAGCTAGAAATACCTTTGACATTGACGAAATAGCTTATCAGGAGGACGATCTACCTCTTGTAACAAATATTGTAGATGTGGACTCAACGGAAGTTACTCATTACACGAGTAATAATGTAGAAGATGTAAAATTATCCGAAGAGGACGACGAAGTAGATGAAAGTGAAGACGAGGAAGAGGAAGAGCAGGACGAGGAAGGCGAACAAGATGAATTTTCTGAAGATGATTGAAAATATAAAATATTCCATGTAGAATGTAACTGTATTTGGACTGTAAATATTGCATGTAGAAGTAGATGTTGACATTAACGAATATATGTATTATATTTTGACTGTATAATGCTTTGAGATATGTATCACATTTCGACTGTAGAATGTAGTATATATTTGTGTTTCTCTATATTCATCATATGTTGTTATCAGATATGACAGGACGACGCGGAGGATTCGGCAGGTCCCGAGGTAGACAGAGTGCCACTCCGGTACTGCCTACTGTTGGTTCCGGATCATCGTCGCCCAGTACTCCAGTATATCGATCAGTCACATCTCCGACTGCGACGACGTTGCGTGGCATCACTCCTGGGACGAGTAGTTCCAGGCGTGATAGTACTCCCTCGTCCAGCGTTCCTCCTGCTGACGGAACCATGGAGACAGATGAGCATGTAGAGGAGGTCGTGCCGACGTTGTCCCAGCATCAGCAAGATCCTCCATGCGCACCACCGGAGGAGACGAGGACAGAGATTTGGGCCGACGGTACAAAGTAAGTCAATTAGATGGTTTAGTATATATTTGTGTTTCTCTTTATTCATCGTATATTGACTTTTTCAGTAATCTAAATTATTATTTCTGTATAGATATCGTCCATCGTCGGTTCAGAGACGCCTGGGCCAATTTTTGAGGAACAACTACGGTGGCCCTTGGATCAACTACTCTGAGGCTCCGGAGGAGAGGAAGGCGTTCTGGTTTGCGCACTTCCAGGTAAAAGTATATTAAATAAATCTTCTAATTTATGCATATTCGTGATGCTAACTTAATAAATTATTTATTGTAGCAAACGTATTTTTATCCTCCGCACCGGGCCGAGTTGATCGAGCGGCTCTTTCCTACCGTTGCCGCCAAGCTTATCCGAGATGCTCTGGATGACCAGAAGGCTCGTGATCGTGCTGGAAAACCGATCCAAGGTTGGATCACGCCTGAGCAGTGGACTGCGATGAGGGCTAGATTCGACGATCCGAGCTACAAGGAAAGGTCTAAGAAGGCCAAGGCGGCTAGGCAGAATGCTGCCAAGTGGTGTGGTGGCTCGATTCCGATGACGGAATATTTTCGTCATTTGGTATGTTTTTTCTTTTAAAATATATTATTTTAATATAAGTACCATAAAATGGTACTTGGAAAAAATATTTAAGTTTAGTAATAAAAAATATATTTTTAACAAGTACAGAGGGGTGAGGATGCAAACATGGTGACCGTCTTCTTGGCCACCCATCGCAAGGACGGAAATCTCATTGATGAGAGGGCCTCACAGACCTATGTAAGTATTACTTTACTTTGTGTTTATTTTAATATAACTTAGGCAATTATTGAGTTTCCAAACCTTTTCTAGGCCGAGTATCTTAGGCTTCGTGAGCGGGCGACTGCTAGTGCACCTACACCTGGAGAGGCTGGTGCTTCGTCGCAGCCCGGTCCATCTCCGTCGGCGGACGACCTGTGGGTGACCGCAGCTGGTGGTCTCCAGAGGGGTACGTACTACGGTACGGGCTCCTATGGCGCCCTGGTTGCGACGCAGTCATCTAGGCCCTCCCCGACAGCTGTGCATTCCACACACCCCTCGCAGTCGCAGCCCTCGCAGTCGTCGGCCAGAGTCCAGGAGGCCGTCCAGGAGGCCGTTGACCGTCAGATTGCGTCTCTCCGTGACGACTTGCTGCAAAGTATGGAGGACCAGTCCCGGTCCCAGCCGCAGGCGGACTATCCGATGCTCATCGCACGATTGGATATGCTCGACCGCAGCATGACGGAGCTACGAGAATTGACAAATGATATTAGAGCCTCCAATGATCGCAACATCATGGAGCTGCAGGCGTCACACCTATCGATGGGCGAGAAGCTGACGAGGATGCATGCGTCACAGCTATCGATGGGCGAGAACCTGACGAGGATGCAGGATTCAATGGGTGATAGCAGTACGAGGCTGTTATCTACCCTGGATTCTTACAACCAGCGACTCGCATACTTGGAGCGGGCACGGCCTCCACCGACGTCACTGCCTTCTCCATCGACATCGGTGTCGATTCCACGGGACGAGTATGAGAAGTTGTTATCCTTCAAGCGCGCCGCTGGTCAGCCTCCTACAGATCCGTAGTAGTATAGTTATTTTTATTATTATTTATGAATTATTGATACTTCAACAATAGACATGATGTATGATGCTTCTTGTGGTCTTTAATTTTTTAGTTAATTTAATTGGATTATATAGTTATCCATATTTAATTGGATTGATACTTCTTGTGGTCTTTAATTTAATTGGATTATATAGTTAACTAGATTGAATCATGTTGGTGTGTATGATGAAGATGATGTAAAACTGCTGGGAATCACCAATGTTTGCTTCTGCACATTATTTTTTTAATTTTTTTTTAAAAATTAGCGACGTTATTAGCGACGTTTAGCGACGTTTAGCGACGTTAAATTACGTCGCTAATTACGTCGCTACTTAGCGACGCTGTAAAATGTCGCTAAGGACGTCGCTAATGACGTCGCTAATTACGTCGCTAAACGTCGCCAATTGCTGACATGGCAGTATAGCCAGGTCATTAAAGACGTCGGTGTAACGTCGCGATAGATGTCGCTAATCAGCGAAGTTTAGCGGCTTTTCTAAACGTCGCTTTTTAGTGACTTGGCGTCGCAAAACGTCGCTAAATTTAGCGACACATTAAAGTCGCTAAAAAACGTCGGCATAGCGACGTTTAGCGACGTTTTTTGTTTTAGCGACTTGGTGTTTTTCGACTGCTTTGAAACGTCGCTAATTACGTCGCTAAACCTAATTAGCGACGATTTTTGGTTATTTAGCGACGTTTTTAGACGTCGCTAATTTGACTTTTTCTGGTAGTGGTTGTTCCGCTAGTGATATGAATAATGTCACGCCCCAGTCCCAAAATGTCGAGGGACTGGACACGTGGCAATGGCCAGCAGCACGCACCGATGGATAACCCAATTTAATGGAACCATCAGGGCGTACTTAAGCTGTAAATAAGGTCTACTACACAAGTCACACTAATCTCATCCAAAAAGATAAAGAAATAAACTGCACACTGAATGGAAATAAGTAGCAACAACAAATCACAGCAAGTCAGTCGGAGCAACAATCCGACTTAAGTCTGAAATAACTGGCTCTATAGGCCAGGAACAAAAGATATAAACATGAAATAAATAAATGAGTACTGGGACAGGCACTCAGGAGAAGTCCTCGGCAGTCACCTCGTCTTCAGTGTTCGGTTCAGCTCCAGCAATAGCTTCAGCTCCGGTCCCGTATATCTCGGAATACTGCTCCTCAGCTAAACCTGGGGACATAATCCATTCCAGGTCCTCAGTGGACATAGCAAGGCACAAGATAAAACAAGCCAACTGAATAAGCAGTGCAATAAATAAATGAACAGCAGGGTAAACTAAGTAACCATCTATGTGATATCAAATGAGAGCAACACTAGTACTCAGGCTGAGACCGCTACAAGCTCTGTGTCGGGGAGCCGGTAGCAGTAATAACACGTAAAGGGTCTAGCTCTGCTGGAGAGTCTACAACCTCACAATAATAGTAGATATATATATAGAACAGCCTGTAGCCTGTGTGTCTCTCCCCACCCAATGTAATCACGCAAGCCATGACCATAACGTCTCATGTCCATGTCAGCGGGATTATAACTAATGCAACAAGTCATACTGTCTATAATAAATGTCTCTATCAAGTCCTGTATCCTATACAGAATTACCACGAATATCTCAGGAGAATTATGTCCATGATAGTGTCAAGTGTCCTGGGTTGTAGGGTACTTGATAGGTCAAGTACAAAGTAAGGGAATCGTAAATCTATCTCTAAATGACGAACCCAACACCGCGTACGGTATCGGTACCCGACTATGATCGGACACTGGGTACGTCATACGTTCCCTAGGTTAAGCAGTTTAAATCAGTTTATATGAATTTGCACAAGAAATCCAGCAGAGTATTTTTACAGAAAATATGAAAATAATGACTGCAAGTTTGGCAAGGTGCACTTGCCTGAGGTTTAGATTCCACTTAGGTCCTGGTTTCGGAAATTTCCAGAGATGTCTCCGAAAGCTGAAATAAACAGTACCATTACGCTCAGAAGGTGTCAAACAGCTAGGATCGCCTGTCCTTGGGTCCAATTTGGAGACAAGGGCAAAAACGGCAATTTTGGCCCAAAACGGGGTCCACCGGTGGGCCCGCTTTGTACCGAAAAACGTGTCAGGGTCAACGGTCTCCAAATTCACCAAACTTAGTGTCAATTGGTCAAAAACGCTGATACGAACCCAACGGAACTTCCAGATTTGAATTCCGATGAGCCGATCACATAATCGCCCGTCGAGCGGGGCCTGTGGGGCCCACGACATGCGATTTCGTCAACGTTCTCAGAATCAGACCAAACTTGACCCACAGGACCAGCGTATCGCTACGAGTCCAATGGCGCAAGTTTTGTCTCGATCCGACGTGTGTGCACGAAGTTAGGGTGAAATGCAGAAAAGGCGGATACGGGGCGATGTCCGCGGATACGCGTTGATTCCGGTGTGCACGCACACCCGAATCAGCTTCCGCGAAATCCCACACGTCCGTATCGACGAGACGCACGTATCTGTGAAGATCGCACGCGACCAAGTCGTCCCGTTTGGCGGGGCGCACTCAGTTCCGGGGTGAAATAGGGTCTGGTTTTTCCTGTTTTTGGATCGCGGTGTGCGATTACCACAGGACGCGATGCCCCGAGCGGATTTTCCGGGCACCGAGAGGGTCATACAGGCTTCGCGTAAAAATTTACGGAATCGAAAACAGAGATCCGAGGAAGAAAATAGGAGTACCTGAACAAGGCTCCTCGAAACTGGGTTTCGTGTCCGAGTGTCCTGTGTCGACGAGTCCCGTGTCCGCTGTGTGTCCGCTAGGTTAGGGTTCTGGACACAGCCGGAGACCACCGGGGGTGGGCGGCTCGGTTGGAGGCGGGCCGCTGCGGTTGGCGTCGCCGGAGGCACGCGGCGGCGCTCTGGGCTCCGGTGCTGGCCGGCGTTGCTGCGGGAGGGAAGGAGGGGCGAGCTCGGGTGGCCGCGGCGTCGGGTTCTGGAGGAGCGGCGGGAATGGAGGAGGAGGCGAGCAGGTGGAGGTCGGCGCCGGGGAAGGGACGGCCGGAGAGCAACGGCTATGGGAGGGGACCGGAGCTAGGGTTCCGACGAGGAAATGAGGGAGATGGGGAGGCGGAAGAGGGAGGAAGAGGGAGAGATTATATAGGGGAGGCTCGGGCGAGGGTGAGGCCGGGGAAGGCGGATCGAGGAGGAGGACGTGGGTGCGGCCAGCGGAGGGGAAGCGGTCGTGGCGGCCGAAAAGCGCGGCGGGCGGCGGAGAACGCGGCTCGATCCGAACGTGGGGGAGGGGAAGAGATGCGGGTCGGGTCGGGCGCGGATCCGGACTGAGCGGACCCGCCCGACCCGCTAGGCGACCGGGCCTGGGTTCGGTGCTAACGGGCTCGGCCCACTGGGCCGGGCCGGGCCCAAACAAAAATAAAAAATAATAATAATAGTAATTATAAAACAATAATTAATTAATTTAATTATAAAAATAGTTTTTAGGCTTTTAAAAATAGGTCTGAGGCCCAATAAAATCCCAGAAAATTACCCTAAGTCCGGTTTTCTATTTTACACCATAAAATCATATTTTCATTTCATTTTAATGTTATTTATTGGCAATTAAAAATTACAAACTCACTACAGGGCCTATGTAAATTCCTGAAAAATTGCATATTAATTCCAAAAATTGATTTTAAAAACTCTAAAAATTTTGGGTGTTTACAAATAATGCTCGTGGAATTATATATAGTTGTGATCAGCCAAATTGTAATTGGAGAGTATATGTCAAATCTATTGGAAATGGCGATATAGTTAAAGTTAGTACATTAGAAAATCGTCATTCTTGTTTAGGAAGACTTAGTACAGGACGTCATCGACTAGCTACCGCTTCATGGATTAAGACCATGATAATTGACATTATTAGAGATAACCAGTCATACAGTCCATCACAAATTGTTAAAGATATATATAGGGAGCACCGTATACAAGTTAGTTATTCCAAAGCCTGGAGAGCCCGAGAGACAACATTAGCTGAAATTAATGGTAGTTATGATGAGGCATACGCTAGTCTTGAGGAGTATTGTTATAGAATTATGGAGACAAATCCAGGTAGTACATGTTTTATTAAAACTGCCGAAAACAATAGCTTGCAACGAATTTTTATTTGTTTTAAGTCATGTATTGATGGATTTGTAAGGGGATGTTTACCAATTATTAGTACTGATGCTACATTTCTTTCGTCTAAATATCAAGGTATCTTATTTATTGCTTGTGCTCACGATCCTAACTATCAATTATATCCTATAGCTTATGCTGTTGTTGAAGGTGATAATAGTGATTCTTGGTCTTGGTTTTTAAATTCTCTTAAAATATCTTTTGAAAGTTGTTTTAATGATTGGAGTACAATTTTATTTATATCTGACAAGTAAAAGGGATTAATAAATGCTATTCGTGCTATTTTTTCTGCATCTCCTCATTTTTTTTGTATTCAACATTTTAAACAAAACATGAAAAAGTTACCAAAGAACCAATATTTCAACGCTTGTTAGACTCGCTTGCTAGATCATATAATAAAACAGATGCAGAGAGTGTGTTTGATATAATTAAAACCGAGAACATAATGTTGTACGATTGGCTTATTGGTGTAAACGATGAAAGTCGTCGATTTGAACATTGGATAATAGCGTATGCTCATTGTCCTAGATTAGATATTAACACTTCTAATCTTGCTGAATGTTTTAATAGCTGGATTAAGAAATTACGAGATAAGCCAATAACAATACTTCTCGATGGTATTAGAGCCAAGATTATTACACTTCATGACAATCGTAGAAAGATTGCTGAAAATATAGACACAGATTATTGTCCGAAGATGTTAAAAAATATGGCTTCTATTATCAAAGAGAAGAACCACCTAGAAATATTAGCTATTGATAGTTATAAGTTTGAAATAATAGACCGGACAACAAGTAGAACCTATATTGTTAATATAACTGACAGATCTTGTACATATTTTAGATGGTACCATACTTATATACCATGTATACATGCATGTTTTGTTTGTAGATATTGCAATATTAGTATTGATAATTTTTATCCTACAGTATTTTCGACGGAAATCTTGAAAAGTGTATACGCACAAAAAATGGAGCCAATTTCAGTTCCCTACAAGATCCAAGCTCCTTTAGTAAGAGGACAAATTGAGGTGCCAGATGTAAGACGCAAAGCCGGAAGACCAAAGAAGAACCGCATCAAACCCCGGGATTCATTGACAAGAGATCTACGTTACAGTAATTGTGGTGCTATGGGACACAACTGAAGAAGATGTACTAGTCAACCGAGAGAGTAAAATAGAATTGTTCAATACCCAAATATTGTAATAAAAAACCATTACAAATCATACAAAAATTGTAATCATACAATGTTACAAATTATCTACTCATCCTCGTCCTCGTCTTGTTGAGTTTGGGTAGGCAACGGTGCTGATGGAGTCGAAAAAAAATGTGAATATCTGGTAGCTTTCATCTCCAGCAGTCTGGTAACTCGGACCCGCTCCAGCATACTGATAACTCGGGCCCGCTCCAGCATACTGGTCACTCGGGGCCGCTCCAGCATACTGGTAACTCGGGCACGCTCCAGCATAATGGTCCTCTGTAGTATCCCTCCGACGACGACGAGAGTGTCTCTGTCGTACTAAGCCGGTCGGATAGTCCGGTGGAAGACGAGATTGTACTGGAGGCATTTCCGGTTCCCGTCCAATACCCAGATGCTCAACACGAGTCACAAGTTCCTCCATAAGACGCCGACTGTCTAGGCAAAGGTTTCTATGAGGTCGTTGTAAATGTTGTCGGTATACACCACTCTAAAATTTGAAACTTATAAATTAATATATTTATCATATCTATGTATATGTATAATCATACCAAATCATACTAAATTAATAAAGTCATACCAAATCAAAAATTCCATCTGCAAAAGCACGCAGAGTAGAATCATCTACGGATTTAGTCTTGAATCTTTGCTCCTCATAGTGGTATAGTCGGTTGCTCATAAGAGGGCATCCCCACCATTGCCTATAGTCCAGGCTACCCATGTCTGCAAAATGTAAACAAAATTTTAGCAAACTATTTACACTAAATCAATACGAATAATGAGTAATTATAACTTACATTCCTCAGCAGAATTTAGTCTGGGAGACATGTCCCTCACACTATAATTCTCGAACCGATTATTCCAGTCAACAACAAGACCAAGAATTCGCTGTAATGCATTTGATGCCTCATAACCGACTGTCGGTGGATCATCGGAAATTATTGGACTCATTCCGAATTGTCGAAGAACACGGTCTGCCGGATGGTACATGGTGAACCGATCATATATAATATGAGATCTGTGTAAAGTAAATGCATATGATGTCCTCTTGATTTCTGGAGCATCAGGTTCAAGTGAGTAAGGTAACCTGTTTAAAGATATTATATCAATTAGATGTGATGTTTATCTACGATCAAAACTTAAATAATTTAAAAATATTTATTGCATATTTAAAAATTACCTCATGATACTGCAGTGTATCAAATTGGCTACGATAAAGTGATACACTCCTGTATTGGTAGTGTTGATAATCCCCTACATCTGTAGGCCAGCGCATAGCAACTGGAAATACTCCAACATCACTGAGAATGCTGGTAACAGGCCTACCAATATAGAAGTGCTCATAGGACCAGAACTATAAAACAAAAATATGATATTAGTACAAACAAAATTTGCATATAAAATTACTCTAACTTTTTAAGGTCTTTCATTCGTACCTGAATAAGTGAAATACATCCACAAATACTCTTGCGATTTGATCTCACAAATTCTGTCAGATTGGCGTATAAAAACGCAAGAGTAGCAGCTCCCCACGCATGCTCAGTAGGTTTTGTCAAATCATCCAAGAATGGTAGAAGCTGCACATTTACCATATTTCTCGATGCATCGGGAAATAGAATTGCACCACATAAACAGAGCAGATACGCTCTAGTGCAATGAATGACCTGGATATATTAAGTGTTATATAGAATTGCACCACTAAATTAAGTCATAAACAAATTTACTAATAAAAATACATACCCGCATTTTATCTACATCAACCACCCCATCAATAGTGTGATGTAGGTCCATAAAGTTGCCACGGAGCCATGTAAACTTCACAAAATTGTCGTCTTTTAGACCTGATGGAGGGCTAACATCGAGATACCTCCTGATCAGATCAGATCTCTTTAAGTGCGGATCAAAATATATAGCGTTACCTTTAATAGGTAACCCTAGTATATTCGCCACATCAAAAAGGGTGATCGTCATCTCGCCGAATGGGAGTTGAAAAGTGTTGCGTTCGGGCCACCAACGCTCCGCAAGGCTTACAACTAAATGAAGATCGTGGATTAAGTATCTAACACGATCTATATAGTGGAATCCAAAGGATTCCACCAAAGCCTTTTGGACCGAATTTAGCTCCCACGTACGATAATTCCTTTCGGTCCGCTAATGTACATGGATCCGGCTTCGTAAACCAAGATCATGGTCGTATAACTATAAAAAACATATGCATTATATTTTGTGTGTAAATTAATAAAGTTGACTACAAATTATCTAACTATAAAAAATATATGCATTATATTTTTTGTGTAAATTAATAAAGTTGATTACAAATTATCTAACTATAAAAAACTTATAATTTTAAAAATTACCTCGCCAGTAAATATCTGACTAGAAATGTGGTCTTCACGTTGCTTAATAATAAGCTACGTAGTCGGTCCGCCAGGAATACGACCGTCATTGTGGGTAGCCATCTCCAAAAACTTGATTATAAGATGTGAGGAGGAGGATTGCTATGAGTAAGGAGGAGGAATGTGTGAGGAGGAGACTTGCTGTGAAAACAAGAGGAGGAGGAGGAGGAGAAGAATGTATGAGGAGAAGGAGGAGGTAGTGGGGGGGTGTTTATAGGGAGGGAAGGGGAGGAGATGGGAGAAAGTTGAGGGGATGGGGGGGGGGGGGGTCTCCGAGGGAAGGGGAGTCGTGGGTGGGTGGTCACCGAGGCGTCAGGGGGAGGGAAGAGAGCGGCCCGCCAACTGAGTTGACGAGCTGTCTCTCGTAGACAGCGCCCCGCCAACTCAGTTGGCGAGCAGTCTCTTGTAGACTGCGTCCCACCAACTCAGTTGGCGAGCGGTCTCTCGAGGAGTGCGTCCCGCCAAGTCAGTTGGCGAGTAGTCCCCCTCTCCGTTATTAATCCCAACTTTTCCCTTTTTTATAATTATATTAAATTATATTACTTTATATGAAAAAAATCGTATATATATATATATATATATATATATATATATATATATATATATATATATATATATATATATATATATATATATATATACACACGTACGTACACGTTGCCTTTTCGTTTGGACTGACTTGATGCAAGCAAGATCATAGAGAAAACCTTCATGGTTAAAAAAAAAGAAAAGAAAAAGTCAAATTTGATCAACAACCGGAACGAAAAGCTATTGTCTGGTTCCGATTCACCGTGTGACAATAATGAATGGTGAGTTCGGCCAATAATTTTTTGACACTTTTTTTTTTTCACCATATCATTATATTTTTTCTAACAAAAAATTTATTGTACAGATAAAATTTTATATTAATTACCTAAAAGTAAACTATTTTTTAAAAAATTGAAATCACGAAAGCTTTCGCCATCTGGGATGGCAAAAATTCAGCATATCATATTTTAATATTTTTATAACTCAGCAAATCATATTTTAATACATCATGTTATATTTTTGCCAACTGGGTTGACGAAAATTTAGCAACTCCGGTTTAACCGGTTTGAATGGTTTTCTGTTGGTTTTTTTTGTTTTGGGTTTGTTTTAGTTTTTTTTTTTTTTTTGGTTTTTTTGTGTTTTTTTTGTTTTGGGTTTGTTTTGGTTCATGTCTTGTGTAGGTTTGGTTTTAGTTTTATTTGGTTTATTTATTTTTTAATTTGATTTATTTTTGCAGAAAATTTGCTACACCTATAATTATTTTAAATAAATTAGGGAAAACGAAAAAAGTTTGAAATAGTATCGAAATAGTTTTCCAACTGAGTTGGCAAAATTCTCAAATTTATTTTTTGTTGGTGACGGTATTTTCACCGATTTTTGGATATTTTTGAACCGATTGTTTATTTTTGAAACAGTAACGAACCCTCATAATCGGTACTCTAAAAATATCTCATAACCGCTACTCCCACAATTGCCAAGCAGACCCTTAAAGTTTCTACCGTAATCGAAAATTAAATCGATCTTATTACGATTAGTAAATTATTTATAAATAGATAATTTTATCGTTGAAAAAATAAAAAAAATATACACAAGAATATATTTTGCGATAAAAAATTTCGAAGTCCGTCAAACGGTAAAATGGTTTATCCCATAGTACTTTTCGTTACGGTCATTTTGGCCAAGCTGGGCCTTGTTTTGATCTCTCAGTCAAAAGTTATGATACTTTAGAGTTTTAAATTTTATACTTTTGTCTGTGCGTGTTGCTTCGGATAAATTTTTTTCTACACGAATTGTGTTACTCTCATCGAAAACATACAAATCGAACTATTGTTTGACGAAAAACGATTTCCAAACAAATAGTTATGGCCGCTCGAAGTCTGCTAGACGACAGACGTAATTTTCTTACGACAGATTTTTTTTTAAATTTTTGGATGTTCAATGATAACATATTTTATTTTGGATGTTAAATTTTATTTTTTTTCTAATTTATTTAAAAAAATTATTGCTATAATTTTTTTAAAAAAGAACTAAACCTAAATAAAGCTGGCACTCTTTTTTCAAAAAAAAAAAAAAACAAACTAGAAAAAAAAAACCCAATTATCCCAAAAAAAAAAAAAAAAAAAAATCACTGTCAGATTTTCGCCATCCCAACTAGCAAAAATTTGACAAATATAAAAAATAAAAATCATATTTTTGCCATCCCAGATGGCGAAAGCTTTCGTTACTTCAATTTTTTTTTTAAATAGTTTCATTTTTTTATTTAAAAATATTTTCTGTACAACAAATTTTATGTTTTCTTAATTCATATATAGATTCTTTATAATAATTTTGAAGGAAAAAAATTATAATATTTTTTTGATTTTATGCATAGTGGATTTCTATATATTTTTGATATTTTTATGCCAAATATTTATGTCAAATGTCAAAAAATTATTGGTCGAGCCGGGACCATATAATAATTTCTCGACTGGAACTGTGAAATGTAGGATTTAAGAATTAGCGAAAGCTTTAAGAATTACAAACAGTATTGAATAATTTTGTGGTAAAAAAAATAAAAACTTAACAAAATACTAGAGATTGGGGGAAAAAAAAAAGTTATTGTAAGCGAATAACTACGAGACATGCTAGAATGATCCCGAAACAATCCAACAGACCACTAGACTGGCAACAAGACTGACCTTGAGGCTGGATGGTTGGTGGCTTATAGGCTAGATGGAGGAGGATCAAAATTAACACCAAAGAAACCCTTCACAAACAGCATAAAGACCTAGAAAGGAAGAAATATTAAGAGAAAAAATAAATTAAGTAGACTCTCTTTAACTAAATATGTATTTGTCTCAATATATCAATCTCTTTCTCTTCTCTAAGAAAAAAAAAAAAAAAAATGAAAATCTGTGACAGAAATGGAGTGTCCTTGAATTGCGTCTTTCAAGCGACGATAGTTGCCGTCATATCATTCGAGACACCTATTCGTCGTTGATATGTCACCTAGGACGGCACTATTTTTGTGTGGTAATCTTGGCGACTGTCAGGCAACACCTCTCTCGATATTATCTTTAGGACTAGTGATGGATTGGATGTCACCAATGTAGAAGCATAAAAAAAATATGAAGACTAAAGATCCGCTGGAAGCTAACTCGTAGGAATATACCTTCATGTGAAGCAGACAATATCCTGACAAAATAATATTTCCGTCGGAACCCCCTTCCGAAGAAGTGGCTTCTTTATCATAACCGCCTTATAGCAACGACTCTTCTATGATAGCAGTCAAATGGGATTTAATGTGCCGTATGCGGCAAATCTGATAGTCAGCTGACAGAGAACTGCACAGAAGTCGAAGCAGAGTGTCGACTAGCTGTAAAACTATTGTTGAATGGCATACAAAATAGTCATGTGGCAAATTGGTTTATATGAACCTCCTTCCGATGAGTTTACCTTCTTGCAGTCTCTGTCTTCCTACAACATGTGCTTCCTGCAGTCTTTGCTTCCGACAGGCCATACTTTCTGCCAAACTCGTTCCAATGTGAACCTTGCTTCTAGCGTTTGTGTTTCCTGTTAATGTTGCATCCGGTGAAGCTATACAAATGTGATAATTTTGCATGTCATTGCACGACAAACGTGAAAAATGATACGGAGATCAAAATGACTCTTCAACATCTATCAAAAGGTTTGTGTTTGTGGGATGTGCAACCGCAGTAGTAGCAAGCCATGTTGTAGGACATGGCTTGAACTACATAAAAACGTACCCCACTCCTCACATAATTGCTTCCATATGGCAACATCTTTTTGCAAACTGTGTGAACGTTCATCCACGTGACAATATTCCCTTTAACCCCTCTCGAACGTGGGTTAACTAACTTTGCCTAAAGTCTGTGTTTACAGGAACAATGTTTCCTGTGAGCAGTTTTATTCCAAAGGATAGCGCTTCTCGCGGAACTTCAGAAATAACCATTTTCAACACTGTTCAGCTTTAAATAGTCTTGATGTTGGTTCTTCGACACAAACAGACGAAGGAGGACATCATATACACTCTTCAGCAACAACATCCCTAAGCATAATTTTGTAAGTGGGCTCTGTCCACTACTGTTCATGTGCATTGGGAGCATTTGCAAGATCGTTGAATCATCAACGGTGTAAAAAAAAAATTACACGCCAGTTCGATCTCCATCACCACACTCTCAAGAATCTTAACAATTTGTTCTTAAATTTTTTGTGTTCAGCATAATCAAAATCTTTGTAGTAAGTATTATAAAAGTTTTCTTTGAGAAGAATAAGAATTATTTTATGTTCGAAAATAAGATGACTCTGTTGTGGACTTTCTTTTGTATTAACGAGAAGGTCATGGTGTAATCTGATGTCAACATGCTTGGTTCTACTGCTGACTCCTTGGTTATTGAATTTGATAAATAAAATTTTGAAGAGATTCTCTCCGAAGGCTATGCAAGCCCGGTCTCTGCACGCCGACCGAGAAAAATATCCAACTGATCTAACCGTATCACCAAAGTTGCAGCTCCAACAGTTGGCACTGTATGGATGCACAAACCTCGCTCCCAGTACCCTTCTACTATCATTAATGAAAGCAAGACTGCTCTTTATTCGAATGAGGAGGCCACACACTTGGTAGCTTCTAAGGACTACAACATTTATGAGTCGGTGAACGATATTCTGAACAAGGTGAAGGTCGCATCTCCCGTGCCAAAGGGATAATGATGCAACAACACACCTTAAAACACTGTTACAAGGAAGATGCTTTATCATCAATCTTATGAAGGTATTCTGCTTCAATGTCTAACGACCAAAGAATCACAATGTCCTTAAAGAAGCACATGATGGTACATGTGGTACATATCAACCAGGTTCTTAGCTACATGATCGATTAAAGTGCATGAGTTATTATTAGTCTACTATGGATGCTAACGATGTAGATTTTGTGAAAAAGTGTATAGAGTCTACCAAATTCACACTAACTTTATACATCAATGATCGGGTTTCTTGTACCCGACAGCTGCTTCATTGCCCTTTGAAGCTTGGGGCATGGACATTATCGGCCCTATCAGTCCACATGTAGTAAAAGGACATCGATTCATCCTCACGATAACCGATTACTTTTCTAAGTAGGCGGAGCGACACCACTCAGCGATGTGAAGACATCTAATGTCACCAGATTTATGAAACATCATGTCATTTACCACTTCAGTACTCTGCGAAGGATCATCCATGATAATGATCCATAATTTGTTAGTCAAGTGTTTGAGAGACTTTACAACAAATTTAGAATTTAGAATGTAGCTTCCATATCATACAATCCTGCAGTCAATGGATTAGTTGAATTAAAAAGTATTCAACAAAATAATCATCAAACTCCTTAAGATATTCATATACCATTTTCGCATAAGTTTGGCCAACAAGTTGAACACATAAGAGAATGATCGATTATACCTACAAGAGTTAGAAGCACTCAATGAAAAATGTCTACAAGCTCAATAACGCATTGAGTTAACCAGACACGCATTTCAAAGTCTTTTGCAAACATGTTAAAGAAGGAATCTTTCAAATTATTGATCTGGTCGTAGTAATAAGAAGGTCCATGATCATGGCATACAAAAGTCAAGACAAATTCCAAGAGAAATGGAAAGATCCCTTCGTGGTCGAATGAGTGTATTTTAACGGATATTCCACCTTACAAAAGAAAGCTGAGACCTACTTATGATGCATATCAATGATAAGTTTCTCAAGAAATACTATGTTTGACCCCAATCATAGGCAACATTACCTCTCTGCCACATAGGTCTCTGACTGCATGAAGACTTTGTCTTCTCCAACAACAGGTTCAGCCATGGCCGAAAGCTCCAAAAATTAAAATTTTATTTTCTTCATAAAAACTTTATTTTAACTCCAAATCAAGTGAAACAAAAGCCAAATTGCACAAAATGAAATAATCTAACATAAGGAACAACTAGTTTTCGAAAAAACTAAGTTTTAATATATCAAAACCAAAAAAACTTATGGAACCCATGAAAATCCTAACTTAAAACTCAGATCTACACAAATATGTTCATCAAAACCAAAAACACCAAGAACTAAAAATGATTAGGAATACATGGAGAATATTTTCCATCAAACAAAATTTTAAAAACAATAATATATGAAAAATTCAAAAATTAAGGTTTTATCATGGAGCAAGATGTACTTGCCTAAGAGTCCAACGACCTCTTCCTAGTTAGGACCAGTGCTAGGGTTCGACTAGGGGAGGTGCACGGGGGTGAGGAGTGTTAGATTTAATCCTGTTGAGGAGGTTGAAGCGGTTGCTATTTGGATTTCAACAAATTCCTAGTCTTTAGGAATTTTGTTTGTTCTACGCGGTTAATTTGTTTTTGATTTGTTAGTTAGAAAATCGTTAGAGGGTGCTATCTTTATGTATTCTGTTAGAGTTGTAAATGGATATTTAAAGGCCAAGTTGAGGTTAAACATAACACAAAATTATTCATTCCAAGAATAAAATACTCCTCTCATCTTACATTTGGTATCAGAGCTATGGCAACCAATGACGACCAAAGCCCCACGACGTCGACATCTATGAAGGAGACGTCATTCACCTTCAAGTACCCCATGCTGACACGGACCAACTACGCGGATTGGGCTCTCTTAATGAGAGTCAACATGCAGGCGCAAGGCCTGTGGGAGGCGATCGAACCCGGGAAAGCCAACTACCGCGACGACAGGATGGCCCTGTCCGTCATACTCCGTGCCGTGCCGCCAGAGATGCTGCGGACACTGGCAGTAAAAGACACTGCCAAGGAAGCATGGGACGCTGTGAAGATGATGCGGATGGGGGTCGAGCGCGTGCGCGAGGCCAAGGTGCAGAAATTGCGCGCTGACTTCGAATCAATGAAGTTCAAGGACGGCGAGTCCGTCGAGGACTTCGCGATGCGGCTCACGGGACTCGACAGCGACCTGCAACTACTCGACGACGAAATGGACGACAAGAAGGTAGTTAAAAAATTCCTTCGAGTCGTTCCATCCAAGTACACGCAAGTCGCCATCGCCATTGAGACTTTAGTGGATCTCAAGACGTTGTCAATTGAAGAGCTTACCGGTCGTCTTCTAGCCGTCGAGGAGCGGTACGATCTTGGCAGCAACTCCGGCGACACAAGTAGCCACCTTCTCCTCTCTGAAGAGGAGTGGCTCGCTCGTACGAAGCAGAGGAAGGAAGGCGACGCCTACTCCGACGGTGGCAAAAGTTATGGTCGTGGGCGCGGCAAGCCAAGAGGTCGTGGCCGCGACAACACGAACTACGACAACGACAACGCGACCGGTGGCACGCGCGACAAGAAGGGTAAGTGCCACAATTATGGCATCTAAGGCCACTAGGCGAAGGACTGCCGCAAGCCGAAGCATGATGAGCGTGCCAATCTGACGCAAGTCGACGACAATGAGCCCGCACTGCTGATGGCGTAGGAGTACACGCAAACCGAGACCACCATGGGCGCGACCAACAATGTCGTACTCGACGAGGTGTACGCTCAGGTGCATCTCGGCCGTGAGGACGACCACCACGGCGAAGCATGGTACCTCGACACCGGTGCTAGCAACCACATGACTGGCTGCAAGGAGGTCTTCGTCGAGCTGGACACTGGAGTCACAGGCTCCATTAAGTTTGGGGACGGATCCGTCGTCGACATCCGAGGGCGTGGCACGGTGATGTTTATGTGCCAGAACGACGAGCACCGCGCCCTCACCGGCGTCTATTTCATCCCGAAGCTACGAAGCAATATCATCAGCCTTGGGCAGCTCGATGAGAACGGCTGCCAAGTCTTGATCGAAGGCAGCGTGCTCTCGATTCGAGATCGTCAACAATGCCTCCTCGCCAAGGTAAAACGTGCCCGAAACCGACTGTACATTCTATCTCTTGATATTGTACAACCAGTGTGTTTAGCAGCACGACTCAATGACGATGCATGGCGGTGGCATGCACGGTATGGCCATCTCAACTTCGAAGAACTCAGAAAGTTAGCTCGCCGCAACATGGTGCACGGGCTACCACAGATCGAACACGTCAATCAAATCTGCGATAGTTGTCTTGTCGAAAAGCAGCGCCGCACGCCATTTCCGCAGGAGACCAAGTACCGTGCTTACAACCTGCTAGATCTCGTTCACGGTGATATCTGCGGGCCGATCACACCGGTGACACCTGGTGGTAAGTGCTACTTCTTGCTCCTCGTCGACGATTTCAGCCGCTACATGTGGTTGACGCTACTTGGTTCGAAGGATGAAGCGCCGACAACCATCAAACACTTTTAAGCCCATGTCGAGGTGGAGACAGGGCGCAAACTGCGCACGCTCCGTACTGATCGTGGGGGCGAGTTCAAATCTGTAGCATTTGGTGAGTATTGTGCGGGCCTCGGCATTAAACGATAACTCACAGCACCGTACTCACCACAGCAAAACGGCGTCGTCGAGCGTCGGAACCAGACGATCGTTGCGATGGCGCATAGTCTTCTGAAGGAAAAGGATATGCCCGGGAAGTTCTGGGGCGAGGCGGTCACGACGACTGTCTACATCCTTAATCGTTCGGCGATACGGAGCGTCGACGGCAAGACGCCGTACGAGGCATGGCACGGACACAAGCCAAGCATGCACTTCCTCCGCACCTTCGACTGTGTAGCACACGTCAAGGTGGTCAAGCCGAACTTATAGAAGCTAGAAGATCGCAGCAAGCACATGGTCTTCATCGGCTACGAGCCCGGCACCAAGGCGTACCGGGTATACTACCCAGCTAGCAAGCGCATGCACGTCACACGCGACGTTGTCTTCGACGAGGAAACCAAGTGGGACTGGGGCGTGCAAGACAACGTAGGTGAGACATTTACTGTTGAGTATACTATACCATATGTTGAACAAAATGGCACGCCGGTGCACGGGGGTGGCGATCCATCAACACCAGTGGCACCCAGTCCAGGGCCGTTGACACCGACATCCGGGGCAGAAACATCCGACTCGGTGGTACAACGTGGAGTGGAATTTGTCTCGCCACCCACCAACGCCTCGGCCATGCTCGACACCGATGACGACGGGCCATACAGGTACAGGACCTTGGCGAGCTTGCTTGACACGACCACCGTCCGCGAGTTCGATGTCGACGAGCTGCTCCTCATGGTTGATGAGGAACCTGCCACTTTCTTTGAAGCCGAGAAACACCGATGTTGGCGCCAAGCGATGCTCGAGGAGATGAGCTCCATTAAGGAGAACCGTACATGGCACCTGGTAGACCTCCCTCCTGGCCACCGTCCAATCGGTTTGAGGTGGGTCTACAAGATCAAGAAGGACGAGCACGGCGCCGTCCTCAAGCACAAGGCGCGGCTCGTGGCAAAAGGCTATGTGCAAAGGCAAGGAGTGGACTTCGAGGAAGTGTTCGTGCCGGTTGCTCGCCTCGAGTCCGTCCATTTGTTGATCGCACTCGCCGCGCATGAAGGGTGGACGGTGCACCACATGGACGTGAAGACGGCGTTCCTCAACGGCGACCTCAAGGAGGAGGTATACGTCGCCCAACCTCCTGGCTTTGTTATCGAAGGACAAGAGCACAAAGTACTAAAACTTGACAAGGCACTGTACGGGCTACGGCAAGCACCGAGGGCTTGGAACACCAAGCTTGACAGTTGCCTACTGTCCCTTGGTTTCCACCGGAGTGCACAGGAGCACGCTGTGTATACACGCGGCAAAGGTCCAACTCGCCTACTTGTGGGTGTGTACGTCGACGATCTCATCATCACCGGAATAGACCCACAAGATATTGCCAAGTTTAAGGAGGAGATGAAGGCCTTGTTCAAAATGAGTGACTTGGGATTGCTCACTTTCTACCTCGGCATCAAGGTGCAGCAGTCCAATGGCTTCATCACCCTCAGTCAGGAGGCGTATGCGCTCAAAATCTTGGAGAAGAGTGGCATGGTGGATTGCAACCCGTGCCATATCCCTATGGAACCGAGGTTCAAGCTAAGCAAGGTAAGCTCAGCCCCTCCGACTAACGCCATATCCTACAGGAGCATCGTCGGGAGTCTCCGGTACTTGGTGCACACGCGCCCAGACATCACGTACGCGGTAGGCTACGTACGTGAGTCAGTTCATGGAGAACCCGACAACCGAACACCTTGCTGCCGTCAAGCGCATCCTTCGCTACGTCGCCGGCACACGTCACTTTGGTTGTCTCTATGCAAAGAAGGTGGAGGAACCACGGCTGATCGGCTACAGCGACAGTGACATGGCAGGTGACATCGACACCCGCAAGAGCACCACTGGCGTATTATTTTTGCTCGGTCGTAGCCTCATTAGCGGGCAATCTGTCACGACCCGCACCCGGCGTAAGGGTACTAGTCGGAAACAATGCCGAGCCTACGCCGCAGAATCGGCGGTAGAACGCTGTCTAGATAGTCTATCTAATGTAATGAACCACCAAAAATGATAGAATACTCAATCACAGAACTAAGATAGAAATGAGCACGAATCAGATAAAGAATAGAATAGTCACCATACAACTCATGAGTTTAAAATAATACATCAATGAGTCTGAAGAGTAACAAAATAAGCTGGAGACAAATCCAGTACAAAAGAATACTACCATACTACAAAGCTACAACTCCAGGGTCAACTGTCTTAGTTGGAATAAGTCCCTCTTGAGCCAGGGTCTCCGAATCTAAACCCACAACATCCTGGGGTCCATAATAGGTAGGGTACTCCTCAGTGTCATCTGAAAAAATATATCCAGTCAGGAAAGAAGAAGAGTACATCTCTAATAGCAATTCTAATCCATGATAAAAACTATGTAACAGTAAATAGCTGTGGATAAACAAGATGCACTAGATACAAGAGATATATAGACAATAAGGAAATACTGGAAAGAAATACAATAATGAACAATATGCCAATGAAACAATAATACTAATGACTAAGTGTGTGAGTACTAGCTTAACATGTGATCGGCTTGGGCAAGATACAATACGGCCTGACTAATCATACGTGCGGTGCATGATCAACACTATTCGCTTACCAATACTTTATTCAATAGGGATTTGATCACATATCTATACTAATACTCCCTACCCCCAACTGGTATAATAGATCCAACCACGGTATGCTATGGCACTAGATTCCCCAAGAAGATAGCTAGTCTCCCCGAGAATCGGTGTCTGTACATGTACAAGATAACCAATGAAACAATACTTGCACCATATATACCATATACCAAGGAATAATATCTCATGACGAGATCCGGATATACCAATCCGTGTAACCATAGTGTCGAGAAAAACATGTAAATCTACACTAGATACAACGAACATAGAGGATATCATAAATGAGAAACTATCAGAGAATGTACTCGCCTGAAGTCCAAAGAACAGTTTCACAGATGTCTGACTCGGTGCCTCGAAGACCTAGATATGGAATACCACATTAATACAAGGTCCCGGAAAGAGAACAAGTCAAACTAGTCAACTTCTAGGTCAATAAATCAATTCTAAGTTAAAAGTCAACTATGGTCAACTCTAAAGTCAACTAAAGTCAAACATGGTCAAACCAAGGTCAACCTCACAAGACATCTATATAAATAATATAGAATAGAAAATACAACAATTAGGAATCAAGGTTTGATCCCCATTGGTACCTCCACAAAGTATACTCAAGATACAATATTATACACTCTAATATAATGTATATACAAACCACTATTTATACAAATAAAATAATATATTACTACTAGTATTATACCTCACAAAAGCACATATATATATACATATATATATATATACAATAATAATATATAATATATAAATTAATTCTGCCAAATCGTCACTGAAAACAGTGAGCTAAAAATACAATTTAATTAAAACAGGCTTATAGTGACAGTCTCAACTGTCACAGAAAACGTCGCAAAAGCCACTGTGTAATAAAATCCACTGCTGCTGCATTGGTGACAGTTAATCAACTGTCACCGAAAACTGTCGCCATTGTTGCTAAGATCCCGCCCGCAGCATTAATGACAGAACTGTCATTAATGCACAGTGGGCTACAGCGGCTGCTGCTGACCCGCCTATTTAGCGACAGTTTCACTGTCACAAACCCACTGTTACTAAAACACAAAAAAATATATATATATAAATATATATATGCAATAATAATCACAATACATATATATAAATAAATAATTATATACTTATATATATATGCACATATAAACTTATAATTAAATACTAATAGTTACAACACATGCACATATTAATGTTCATATTTTACATGGCTAGAAGCACACCTAAAATATATACATTAATATACAAATAATTACATAATAATTATAAATAATATAATTACACAATTAAACACATAAATATATTTTATAAAATATTTATGTATAATTTATACTATTAACATAAGTACATATATAATTACATGCAAGAAAGCTACATATTATATTTGTACATTATATTAGCACACACAAAAATATATAGATCTATGCTAAAATAATTACTATAATAAATACACAAAATAAATATATAATATCTATATATATTTACTAATTATAATTGAAGAATTTAAACCATACATAATTAGATCTATTCAAAAATCCACACAATTGGAGAGTATCACACCGTATCCCACTAGATCTAGGATACGCATGTGACACGAGTCCAACACACAACCAATTGCACCCCGAAGGATACAAACAAATCACAAATAATATTTATGAATAAATTAAAGTGTCAAAAGTAGATCTATGTGTCTGTGTCAAAATACGACATGTTCAAAGCCCCGTGTCGGAGGGAAAACCCCCAAAATGATACGTATCACCAAATAGTTGGGATACGAACCACATGTACCAAATTATGGACACGACACTAGCCCCAAACACATAAGCTCATGTCCAATTGATCTATAGGATCAATTGATACACACAACAAAATATAAATTCGGAATTCCAACAAAATTAACACAAAAAGCACCATAACTTTCTCCATGGGTCTCCTATGAACACAAAACAAAGTCCTATGGGTAGTACATACATATAGGTTGATTTTACATGATTAAATCTCAGATTTAGAAGCTATTTAAATGGAAAAATCTGAATTATACCTATTGGAAAATAGATTTCCAATGAAACCTCCAATTGAGATGAACTTGCTTCCAAATTGTAGATCCTTGCTCCTCTTTGTAGATCCTTGCTTCCTCCTTCTAGATCCTTGCTTCTCAACTTTCTAATGGTGAATTGGGAAGAATTTGGAATAAATTTGGTGGAGAATTGGAATGGGAATGGAGAGAATTTGGGAGTGAGAAATTCTAGATCTAGATTTGGAAATGAGAATGAGAGGAGAAAGAAATTTCCCCCCTTCTAATATAGGCCGGCCATGCCCCCTTCCCCAAGTAATTGTAAAATATCCATGTACCCCTTGGGGCCTCTCATGAAGAAATAATTAAGGAAGGAAGCTTCTAGTCTAATCATTTAATTAATTTAATCCATCTCCTTAACAATGGGCTTTCTAAATGGGCCAAGTCTAACTAATTAATTCATGTTGGTCCATGGGTCCAAACTAAACTAGTTGGGTCCACTAAAATAAGTCCAAAATAATTAATTAACATCTAACAATAATTAAATAATACAACAAATAATTATTTATCATGCACAATATTTATTTAAATAGGAAATTACTAAAATACCCTTTTTCCTAAAATGTGGTAGTGACAAGTCTACCCTCCTTAAAATAATTTCGTCCTCAAAATTCAAAGACGAAAACTACCCCCCAGAAAATCACAAAACAGAACTAAAGAATCACAATTAACTAATGAACAGAACATAACTAGAAAATAACATACCTCAAGGTACAAATAAATATGGATAACGCTCTCGCATGTCATCCTCTCTCTCCCAGGTAGACTCCCCCGGAGAGTGATGCCTCCATGCAACGCGCACCAAAGGAATAGTCTGGTTCCTCAGCACCTTCTCTCTCCGATCCAGAATCTCAACTGGCTGCTCTGGATAGCTAAGAGTAGGGCCCACCTCTATCTCTGAGTGATCCAATACATGACTAGGATCTACCACGTATCGTCTCAACTGTGACACATGAAACACGTTGTGCACTCCCTCCAATGCAGGTGGCAAGTCTAGTCTATAAGCAACTGCACCGACCCTCTCTAGAATAATGAAAGGTCCGATGAATCGCGGACTAAGCTTTCCGCCTCCACCGAAGCGAATCGTGCCTCGTGTCGGAGAAATCCTCAGAAACACCAAACCACCCACCTAGAACAAAACACCATCTTAAGAACTTAATCTATAACAAACAAGAACAAGCACAAACAAAATCTAAACTATACCTCAAGCTCCAAAGGTCTCCGATGGCTATCGGCCCAATGCCGCTGTCTGTCCTGCGCCACTCGAAGTCTGTCTCTGATCAAATGAACCTTCTCCGCTGCATCCACAACCATCTCTGGCCCAAGCAAAATTCTCTCTCCAACATCGTCCCAAGACAAAGGAGTACGACACCTCCGACCATATAGAGCTTCAAAAGGTGATATCTCTATACTGGCCTGATAACTGTTGTTGTAAGCAAACTCTACCAAATCGAGATGGTCCTCCCAAGAACCCCCGAAATCTAGTACACAAGTACGCAACATATCCTCGAGAGTCTGGATAGTCCTCTCTGACTGCCCATCTGTTTGGGGATGATATGCAGTACTGAACTTGAGCTGAGTGCCCAAACTCTCCTACAAACTCCTCCAGAAATGAGAAGTGAAACGACTATCTCGATCTGAGACTATGCTGACGGAAACTCCGTGTATCCTAACGATCTGCCTCACATATATCTCTGCCAGCTTCTCCGTAGACAAACCCACTTTGAAAGGCAAAAAGTGGGCCGACTTGGTCAATCTATCAATAATGACCCAAATCGCGTCTTTTCCTCCTGAAGATCGTGGAAGTCCGGACACAAAATCCATAGTAATATGTTCCCACTTCCACTCTGGATTGGGTAATGGCTGAAGTAACCCTCATGGCCTCTGCCTCTCGGCTTTCACCTGCTGGCACACTAAGCATCTGGATACAAACTGTGCCACTTTCCTCTTCATACCATACCACCACACACTCTCTCGCATATCCCGATACATCTTGTTAGCACCTGGATGTATGGAATACTAAGAGCGATGCGCTTCCTGCAATACCTCCTCGCACAACTCCCCACTAGGCACACACAATCTAACTCCATGCCTCAAGGATCCATCCTCTGCAATAGTGAAATCATCCTCCAATCCTGCTCTCACTTGAGCTCTGATACTCCTCAAAGATACATCATCATACTGTGCTGCCTTGATCCTGTCCATCAAATCTGAGTGTATCTGCAATCCCCACATCTGCATAGCACATCCAGGAACAATCACCTTAATGTCCAAGCTCTCCAAGTCCTCCAACAGATATCGATCCTGCGTCAAGAACATAGCTACCGGATACCTGCTCAAAGCATCGGCAACTACATTGGCTTTCCCAGGATGATATTGCAAAGTGATATCAAAATCCTTCATCAATTCCAACCACCGACGCTGCCTCATGTTCAACTCCTTCTGCGTGAAAACGTACTTCAAGCTTTTGTGGTCTGTGAAGATCTCCACACGCTCTCCGTACAAATAATATTTCCACAACTTCAGGGCGAATATGATAGCTGCCAACTCCAAATCATGGGTAAGATAGTTCTTTTCATGAGGACGCAATTGCCTGGATGCATAGGTAATCACTTTTCCATGCCGCTGAAGAACACAACCTAAACCCTTCCCCGATGCATCACTATAAATAGTGAAACCTTCGGACCCTGATGGCAACGTCAAAATAGGAGCAGACGTCAACCTCTTCTTCAACTCCTTAAAAGCAATCTGACAATCCTCCGTCCAAACAAACTCCACATCCTTCCTTGTGAGTCTGGTCATCGGCTCGGCAATCCTCAAAAAATCTTGCACAAACTTTCTGTAATAGCCTGCCAATCCCAAGAAACTCCTGATCTCTGCTACTGAACTCGGAGTCTTCCAAGATTCCACTGCTGAAATCTTCTTCGGATCCACTGAAATACCATCACCAGTCACAACATGCCCCAAGAATTCTACTTTGTCCAAGAAAAACTCACATTTGGACAACTTCCCATACAGCTTCTCCTTCCTCAGCACATCCAACACAATCCTCAAATGCTCCTCATGCTCCTCCGGTGTCCTCGAGTATATGAGTATGTCGTCGATGAACACCACCACGAACTTGTCAAGGTACTGGTGGAACACCTTGTTCATCAAGTTCATAAATACCGCCGGTGCATTAGTCAAACCAAACGGTCATCACCATAAACTCGTACTGACCATACCGAGTTCTAAAAGCAGTCTTCGGTATGTCCTCCGGCTTCACCTTCACTTGATGGTAGCCTGATCTCAAATCTATCTTAGAAAACACCTTCGCACCACTCAACTGATCAAACAGATCATCAATCCTTGGCAAAGGATACTTATTCTTGATAGTGAGATTATTCAAAGCCCTGTAATCAATGCACATGCGCACCGATCCATCCTTCTTTGGTACAAACAATACCGGGGCTCCCCATGGTGAAGAACTCGATCTGATAAACCCCTTATCCTGCAATTCGTCCACCTGCTTCTTCAACTCGACCAGCTCGCTGTTGTTTACTCTATAGACATGCTGCGAAATTGGTTCTGCACCTGGCACCAAGTCTATAGAAAATTCAACATCTCGATTTGGCGGCAATCCTGGCAATTCCTCAGGAAACACATCCAAGAATTCTGCTATCAACGGATGCGACAACTCCTTGTCTTCTACCATAGCTCCACAAATAATGCCTTCTCACTGCTCCGCAGCTCCTCTAGTAAACTCGAACTCTGGCTCTCCTGGCTGACCAAACAAAACTCTACGTTCTCTACAGTCTTTGCTAGCACGGTGCCTACTCAACCAATCCATCCCAAGTACAATGTCATAGCTTGAAAGTGGCATTACAAGTAGACACGCACTCAACTCCCGGCCTCCCAGAGTAACTCTCCGATCCTTGCAAATATCATTAACCAGGATAATGCCTCCCCCGGTCATGATCTTGCAAGTCCTAAGCAAAGACTCAGCTACTAAACCATGCTTCAGAGCAAAAGAAACAGATACAAAACTATGGGAAGTACCACTATCAAACAAAGCTAAAGCTGGAATGGAATCAAGAAGAATGGAACCTGCAATGACATCTCCGGTGGGTTCCTCCTCTTCGACGGTCATAGCAAACGCTCGTCCCTGTCGAGCACCTCCTTGCTGCTGATGCTGGACAAAACGCTACTGCTGTGTCGGAAGCGGTCCCCTCGGCTGTGCTGCAGGTGGTCTCGTCTGTGTCCTCAGAGCTGGAGCTGCTCCTTGAACTGCACGACGAGGACACTCCCTCGATTGATGCCCTTCAGTACCACAATACAAACAAACTCCTAGCCTCCTCCTGCAAACTTTCCAGATGTGGCCGGGCTTCTTGCAGAAGTTGCATGGGGCCTGCTGTAACTGCCTCTGCTGCTGAGGTGCCTGGTGAAAAGGCGCTCTAGCTGGAGTCTGGTTCTGCTGTGGCTGCTGGAAAGGTCTGGACTGGAAATAAGAACGTTTGGCAGATACTGCACTGCCGTTGGCCCCCAGAAAAGAATCACGGTCTCTCTTGGTCTTCAAACCCAGATCCCGCTCAACCTTGCGTGCCTCCGCAAGTATCTCTGAGTATGTCTCATAAAAAGACGGAATGAGAATCTTTACCTCCCAGTTTAGACCCTCTCGGAAACGAATAGCTCGAACCTCCGGCTCCCTCACCAAGTACTCTGCAAATCGGCTCAACCTACCGAACTCCGCAGCGTATTCCTCCACAGACATGCTCTCCTGAATGAGACTCTCAAATTGTCTCCCCAAGTCAAGCCTGTCTATCCGAGCGAAAAACTTCTTCTTGAAAAGGTCCTTGAATACCTCCCAAGATTGTCCTGCGTCAACTAGAACCGGCTCATTCCTGAACCAAGTGCGAGCGACGTCGAACAGTTGAAGTCCTACCGCCTCAACCTTCAGATCTTCAGAAAGATGGGACACCCTCATAAGACGCTCAATGTCCTCGAGCCAATCATCAGCATAGACGATGCCCTCCGTCCCTTTGAAAACCCTAGGCTCCAGTTTCTTGAAGTCCTGAATGTTGCCTGGCCGAAGCTGAGCAACTTGAGGAACAACCTGCTGCTGGATCGGAACTCCTCTCTCAACTACAGCACGAGCAAGCTGATGAGCACTCTCGATGCCCTGCCATAGAACGTCGGTCTGCCTCTGATGTGCCTCTGACTGAGCCCTCTGTGCCTCGAGCATCTCACGAAACAGTGTAAATATCTGTGATGCCTCTGCTGGCATAGGAGGTGGAGGTGGAAGCCCCTCAGATACAGCTGGCACAGTCCTCTGAGTAGGTGGTGGACCTCCGAAAGCAGCTGACACTCCAATCACCGGAGAGGTGACTGGTGCAGACCCTCGGGACGTCGCAGACCTCTCGGAAGCTGCTCTCCCCTGCTGTGATCTAGTCTTAGGCGGCATCCTGAGACAAAGCGAAAGAAAGAATCAATATGGCACAAGATGTAAGACATCAAGGAAAGGACAGTTTAAGAGATCAAGTATCAATATCAAAGGAGAATAGTTGAATCAAAAGAATTTTCCTAGATGTGATTGAGTATCTCAGCCTATATCCTATATCCTATTGCAGGCTCGCAGTAGTACAACTAAGTTATTGCACTACCACGACATCACATACTTTGTGAAGCTTGACCTGCATGGGCCACCACCAAAAACGTGTCACGACCCGCACCCGGGGTAAGGGTACTAGTCGGAAATAACGCCCAGCCTACGCCGCAGAATCGGCGATAGAACGCTGTCTAGATAGTCTATCTAATGTAATGAACCACCAAAAATGATAGAATACTCAATCACAGAACTAAGATAGAAATGAGCACGAATCAGATAAAGAATAGAATAGTCACCATACAACTCATGAGTTTAAAATAATACATCAATGAGTCTGAAGAGTAACAAAATAAGCTGGAGACAAATCCAGTACAAAAGAATACTACCATACTACAAAGCTACAACTCCAGGGTCAACTGTCTCAGTTGGGATAAGTCCCTCTTGAGCCAGGGTCTCCGAATCTAAACCCACAATATCCTGGGGTCCATAATAGGTAGGGTACTCCTCAGTATCATCTGGAAAAATATATCCAGTCAGGAAAGGAGCAGAGTACATCTCTAACAGCAGTTCTAATCCATGATAAAAACTATGTAACAGTAAATAGCTGTGGATAAACAAGATGCACAAAATAGATACAAGAGATATATAGACAATAAGGAAATACTGGAAAGAACTACAATAATGAACAATATGCCAATAAAACAATAATACTAATGACTAAGTGTGTGAGTACTAGCTTAACATATGATCGGCTTGGGCAAGATACAATGCGGCCTGGCTAATCATACGTGCGGTGCATGATCAACACTATTCGCTTACCAATACTTTATTCAATAGGGATTTGATCACATATCTATACTAATACTCCCTACCCCCAACTGGTATAATAGATCCAACCACGGTATGCTATGGCACTAGATTTCCCAAGAAGATAGCTAGTCTCCCCGAGAATCGGTGTCTGTACATGTACAAGATAACCAATGAAACAATACTTGCACCATATATACCATATACCAAGGAATAACATCTCATGACGAGATCCGGATATACCAATCCGTGTAACCATAGTGTCGAGAGAAACATGTAAATCTACACTAGATACAACGAACATAGAGGATATCATAAATGAGAAACTATCAGAGAATATACTCGCCTGAAGTCCAAAGAACAGTTTCACAGATGTCTGACTCGGTGCCTCGAAGACCTAGATATGGAATACCACATTAATACAAGGTCCCGGAAAGAGAACAAGTCAAACTAGTCAACTTCTAGGTCAATAAATCAATTCTAAGTTAAAAGTCAACTATGGTCAACTCTAAAGTCAACTAAAGTCAAACATGGTCAAACCAAGGTCAACCTCACAAGACATCTATATAAATAATATAGAATAGAAAATACAACAATTAGGAATCAAGGTTTGATCCCCATTGGTACCTCCACAAAGTATACTCAAGATACAATATTATACACTCTAATATAATGTATATACAAACCACTATTTATACAAATAAAATAATATATTACTACTAGTATTATACCTCACAAAAGTACATATATATATATATATATATATATATATATATATATATATATATATATACAATAATAATATATAATATATAAATTAATTCTGCCAAATCGTCACTGAAAACAGTGAGCTAAAAATACAATTTAATTAAAACATGCTTATAGTGACAGTCTCAACTGTCACAGAAAATGTCGCAAAAGCCACTGTGTAATAAAACCCACTGCTGCTGCATTGGTGACAGTTAATCAACTGTCATCGAAAACTGTCGCCACTGCTGCTAAGATCCCACCCGCAGCATTAATGACAGAACTGTCATTAATGCACAGTGGGCTACAGCGGCTGCTGCTGACCCGCCTATTTAGCGACAGTTTTACTGTCACAAACCCACTGTTACTAAAACACAGAAATATATATATATATAAATATATATATGCAATAATAATCACAATACATATATATAAATAAATAATTATATACTTATATATATATGCACATATAAACTTATAATTAAATACTAATAGTTACAACACATGCACATATTAATGTTCATATTTTACATGGCTAGAAGCACACCTAAAATATATACATTAATATACAAATAATTACATAATAATTATAAATAATATAATTACACAATTAAACACATAAATATATTTTATAAAACATTTATGTATAATTTATACTATTAACATAAGTACATATATAATTACATGCAAGAAAACTACATATTATATTTGTACATCATATTAGCACACACAAAAATATATAGATCTATGCTACAATAATTACTATAATAAATACACAAAATAAATATATAATATCTATATATATTTACTAATTATAATTAAAGAATTTAAACCATACATAATTAGATCTATTCAAAAATCCACACAATTGGAGAGTATCATACCGTATCCCACTAGATCTAGGATACGCATATGACACGAGTCCAACACACAACCAATTGCACCCCGAAAGATACAAATAAATCACAAATAATATTTATGAATAAATTAAAGTGTCAAAAGTAGATCTATGTGTCCGTGTCAAAATACGACATGTTCAAAGCCCCGTGTCGGAGGGAAAACCCCCAAAATGACACGTATCACCAAATAGTTGGGATACGAACCACATGTACCAAATTATGGACACGATACTAGCCCCAAACACATAATCTCATGTCCAATTGATCTATAGGATCAATTGATACACACAACAAAATATAAATTCGGAATTCCAACAAAATTAACACAAAAAGCACCATAACTTTCTCCATGGGTCTCCTATGAACACAAAACAAAGTCCTATGGGTAGTACATACATATAGGTTAATTTTACATGATTAAATCTCATATTTAGAAGCTATTTAAATGGAAAAATCTGAATTATACCTATTGGGAAATGGATTCCCAATGAAACCTCCAATTAAGATGAACTTGCTTCCAAATTGTAGATCCTTGCTCCTCTTTGTAGATCCTTGCTTCCTCCTTCTAGATCCTTGCTTCTTAACTTTCTAATGGTGAATTGGGAAGAATTTGGAATGAATTTGGTGGAGAATTGGAATGGAAATGGAGGAAATTTGGGAGTGGAAAATTCTAGATCTAGATTTGGAAATGAGAATGAGAGGAGAGAGAAATTTCCCTCCTTCTAATATAGGCCGGCCATGCCCCCTTCCCCAAGTAATTGTAAAATATCCAATGTACCCCTTGGGGCCTCTCATGAAGAAATAATTAAGGAAGGAAGCTTCTAGTCTAATCATTTAATTAATTTAATCCATCTCCTTAACAATGGGCTTTCTAAATGGGCCAAGTCTAACTAATTAATTCATGTTGGTCCATGTGTCCAAACTAAACTAGTTGGGTCCACTAAAATAAGTCCAAAATAATTAATTAACATCTAACAATAATTAAATAATACAACAAATAATTATTTATCATGCACAATATTTATTTAAATAGGAAATTACTAAAATACCCTTTTTCCTAAAATGTGGTAGTGACACAATCTCAGAAGCAGAAGGTCGTGGCACTGTCATCCTGCGAGACCGAGTACATTGCCGCGACAACGGCGGCATGCCAAGGCATTTGGCTTGCAAAACTCCTTGGTGACTTAAAGAACAAGAAGACCGGCAGCGTCATGCTCAAGGTAGACAACAAGTCCGCCATTTCCCTCAGCAAGAATCTCGTCTTCCATGATCGAAGCAAACATATTGATACAAGGTATCATTTCATTCGGAAGTGTGTCGAGAGAGGGAAGGTTTAGGTCGAGTACATCAACACTGAAGAGCAGCTTGCAGACATTCTTACCAAGGCGCTCGAGCGAGCCAGGTTCATTGAGATGAGATAGAAGCTTGGCGTCATAGAGGTGAATCTCATGCAACAGGCTTAGGGGGTGAATTGTTAGATTTAATCCTGTTGAGGAGGTTGAAGCGGTTGCTATTTGGATTTCAATAAATCCCTAGTCTTTAGGAATTTTGTTTGTTCTACGCGGTTAATTTGTTTTTGATTTGTTAGTTAGAAAATCGTTAGAGGGTGCTATCTTTATGCATTCTGTTAGAGTTGTAAATGGCTATTTAAAGGCCAAGTTGAGGTTGAACATAACACAAAATTATTCATTCCAAGAATAAAATACTCCTCTCATCTTACAAGGAGAAGGGAGCAAGGAAGAAGAAAATGAAAATGAAGAAGAAGAAAGAGAGAGAAAAGCTCATATATATATTAAGAGGAGAGAAAAAAATAGTTTTGTCGTGGGTTCAGTCGAATAAACCAAACCAAGTGTCCATTGTACATGCATGTCCTAAATCGGGTCTATGGTAATGAAAATGGGTATTCTACTAGTCTCGGGTATTCTCTCTCAACAACAGAAAAAATAACAATAAATAAAATGATAGGAACCAACATGAGAAATACATCAGGAATACATTATCAAGAAAAATTAAATCCTAGAAATTCAAGAAAACCAAATCTAGAATCGGGTGTGACATCTCTACCCTCCTTAGAAAAATTTCGTCCTCGAAATTTTACTAAGGCTAGTCGAGCTGGAACACACGAGAAAGCTCAAAAAATTACATCACAAATCAAATGATTATACTAAGCAAGTAACTAAAAAATAAAGATAGCTGCAGAAAGTAACTAATGAATAAATGCACAAAATAACACACATGAAAATGGAGGCATATGGATACATATACTCCTGAGTCAGTCAATTAGGAAATCGTCCTTGCTTGCCTATGCTTACTCACACAAATGGACAAGAGCCAAGACTTGAGGTAAGTCAGTACCAACGATCTTATCAAGGACATGACTCCGATCCAGGACGTACCTTCACAGTCGGTTCACATGATAGACATCACGCTCCACGAGATACGAGGGCAAAAGAGTAAGACAAAAAATCGTATTTGCTCAACGAAAGGATCGAGAAGACTATCATATTCTGAACGTATCGGAACACAAGATCGTTCGATAAGAACCCAAGAATATGACAAGCTAAAGAGAGCTCAAAAATCTTCTCCACAATCATAGCACCTTCGGCTATCAACTGCTCTAGGTTGCCAAATATTTTGTCAGGCCAACGTCTAGGGGCTGTGGCTCTAACTTGCTGTTGGTTTTGTCTTGCTGGTTGGGCTTGCTAGACTAGCGTATACTGTGTCGGATGTTGCTGCTGGAATTGCTGAGTCTTCGTCGGAAGAGGACGCTAGGATAGTGGTCGAACTGCTAATGCTGGTCCTCGCGGGCCTTCAATCGCTGCCCGAGGTAGAGCTAGTACCTGTCAGACTGAAGAGGTCTTTGGGTACAAAAGCTAGCACGAACCAAATATGTGGTCAGATGCCCTACATCTGAGACACTGGCCATTGGCCCTCCTACACTGATCTCTGTTGTGCCCTGGCTTACCATAGTGGCTGCATCCTGCTGATACAAACTGCCTGGTAGATTGCACTGAGGTTACTTTGGAGGTTTGAGGTGCTAGCGGACGAGGAGTTCTGACTGCTGGTGCTGGGGGTGATAACTGAATACTGATACCTCTTATGGATGAGTGTGACCTCTTCTGGCCTCTGGTCCTTGTAACTAACTGGCGGTATTGTCTGGGCTAGCTGGGCTGGCATGAACGGCGGGGTGGGCTGAACTGGCCGTTCCGGCAAGACTGGTGGAGCTGATTGTGCCGGTTGGGTATGCATGACTTGCGGAGCTGGCTGATGAAAAGCTAATCCCGCTTGTCCTTGGTTCAATATCAGAATGTAGCCCTGGCCTACTGGATCTGCTGGAGTTATTGGTGCAACTAAACCCTCGAAAGGAGGAGCAGATAGGGTATCCCTGAAGGATAAGGACATAAGGATATCAACAAGGGACAAGAATGGAACAATCATGTCGAGCAAGTTTGAAGTTTAAGGAGGGCGAGAAGTACAGGTTACAAGTGGAGTTCAATGGAAGAAAAATAGAGGATTGAGATTCTAACAAGATGAGTCCTCCCACAAGTCTAAAAAATAGACCTGCATGGGATACCACTAAAACCTTGTCATGCCCCACTCCCAGAATACTTGATAAATACAAGGACTAACATGGCCAACCGTACCTTGCATAATACCGAAGTAAGCCACAACGTGTTAAGGTTGTCAAGAAGACATATGGGCGGACTCCAGCATGCTATGACGTCAGTCCTAAGGCCGACAGATCCTAGTATCTCAATCCATCAATAACAAGTACAAGAGTATATGATATATGAATATAAAAATGTGCCCCAAATTATATACCACATATGATCATGAAGCTAGTGAATACAAAATACTATACTAGCAGAGTTTAATTATACATGATCAAATATACCAGCCATGGTCTAATATACACATCATGTTGACCATAGTCTCAAAATTATAAGGAGCTAACTCTGCCCCTTGCTAAATACCACAAAATAAAGTAATCAAGACAAGGGGTGTAGGAAGAAAACCCACTCACGAGCTTCAGTCGCAGTCCTACGAGTGCGAGGCATTTGCTAGATGTGAGGTGGATCCTGGTTCTCCTCGGGATAATCTGGTCATACAAAACTAGTGGGGTCAGAACTCCAAGAAATAAGTACCACAAAGGAGATCAAGGTGATAGACAAAATATATCACAACATACAATAGAAAAGAGACATAAAAGAAATATAGATCGAGACTAGTACGGTACCAATGTACTTGTCTCAAAATATAACTGTAAGAACTAATAACAAAATGCTTATAAAAGGAAAGTAAGGTGACGAGCGGTAAGAGAGCATAGGAATTACTCTGGATCGGGACCATAACCCTTAAACCAAACAAGGACCAGGGTGGCAGGCCTTCACCCAAACAGAACTTAGCACCCAAACTACGTGCCAAAAGAATGAAGTAAAAGGGCAATATTAACGAATAGAAAAATATTCATTGCACGGTCACTCATGCCTACGGCTTGCTATAATTAACTAACTAGGTTTATCACAAGCCTAGTTACTAATAAATGTATGCTTTAAAGAATATTGCTACCACCGACACTACAGTCAACCCGGATGGCCAAGGGTACGCTTGTCGAGTAAACTTAAATGCACATTCAATATCACTACAACATAACTTGTTACTTTATCAGAAACATAAATTGAACTTGTAAGCATAAACTTAAACTTGTGATCATAAACTTGTTTTATAAACATAAACTTGTATATAAACTTGTCTCGTAGTGTCGTAGCATGCGTAAACTTGGTTAGTCATGGAGCCCTTGCCTAGTGGGGTTGATCTATGCTGCATGGGACCCTTAGAGATAGAGGTAGACGGTAGTGCAATATTCTTTCCTCCCAATGATCTAGGTAATTCTTATCTTATTTAATTATTACTAAGTTATTTTGAGTTCTCGAGTCATGGACACTTGAGAACTCCCTAGAATGAGGAGTCGCGAGTACGAGCCTTTTACGAGTTATCGTATTTGCGACACGCGATACATTGGGCAATACTCACACTCGATTGCCTGATGCCAAATGCAATAGATTTTCATACACAATCATTTCTACGGTGTTATGAGAATTGTGAACTCGTATATAAACTTGTCTCGTGAACTACATACAAAACTTGTCTAGCAATATAAACTTGTATCGACATAAGAAAGCACACAACAATAATCACCAGAAGGAATTACTAAATGGACATTATTAAAAGGAACATAAAATGTGCACAAGAATTCATGGCCGCTTGCGACCACTGCCCGCATGCACCAACTGCCCGCATGCACTCACTGTCTGCGTGCACCCAATTGTCGCATGGACTCACTGGCCGTATGCAACCAATTGCCGCATGGACTCACTTGCCGCATTCTTAGGGTTAAAGTCTACTCTTTGGGGCAAGTGCTGAGTGATGGGTCAATAAGTGAAGTGTCGGTGAAGTAAAATAAAGTGATTAATGTGACAAGCCGTAAAGTGTGTCAGGAAGAAAAGACAAAATTATAGAAAGATGTGCAAGGACGAAGCAGAGTTATATGTCAAAAGAGGAGAGGCGCATAGTGTCAATGTCGCATAAGTCCGCTTGCCTCAAGTTTAGATTTTCGCATAGATGCCCTGTCACGCCCCGATCTCCCGCAGGCTAAACGGCCGTCCCCGCTAGGCGGAAATGACCGCGCCAGCGCTCTCGCGAGACGATCGCTTTGACCCATCCGGGCGTGATGCCGTATGAGCGCTAGCTGCGCCCGTGCAAGGCCGTGGTTCGTTGGCTGGCGGCAAGAAGTCTAAGCCACAGAGTCGCACAGATTGTTCGAGTGCAGCGAAATGTATAAACGCATAAGCGAATGATAACTGGTTCACTGAGTCGATAAAAGCGGAAGCATTGAATAACACAAGTTGAAGTAAACAAACTCTCTTTTTTCATATTGAAACAAGTATTACAGGCGGCGCGTAGCCGAGATTACAAGTCGCTCAAGCTCTCTCTCTAAAACATAAAAGCATGCCAAGTGGCTACATTTATGGATGATATACAGGAAATGTTCAGGCGATGTTCAGGCGATGTTCCAACATTATGTCTTGTATATGTGCTTCAGTTCCGAACGCAGCACCCTAAGGCTTCAGAGTCGAACTCCATGCCTTTAGCACGCTTGAGGGAGGCATTCGCACCGAACGAGGTTCTCCCGCACCCTGCACACAATCTGGTGGATTATCAGTACATGAATGCACTAGTGGGGAGGCTATTCGCTCGCTCGACAAATCCAAACACGTAATATAGGTTCCATGCAACAACTATTTAGTTGTCTTTCTAGTGTTGCCTTAGGATCAGTTTCATGGCATATATGAAAAGCCTAACTCATGTGGCAGTGCGCCGTGCGATATAAGAGGAAACACGGCGAGACTTACCAACTTACCATTTGTCCTTCCCTGTCCAAGGCAAACCAATGTTAAATTCTAAGCACTAGCATATATAAACATTCAGGGGCATAGCATATGCAAACACTACGTTATGAGCGAGATTATGCTACGAGTGTACGAGTTACAGGAAATATCATGTGTGTTGCATACGATGATCAAGCGCTCTTTATGCATAAGTGTTGTTATAACATGATCGTTTAGGTGTTCAGTTATTCTCGATGCGATGCAATGACTCGTACGCGGGTAACCGCTAAGCGAGGATGACTTATCTATATGAACATGAGGTCACTGGCCCGGCGCCATAATAGACGGTCTAGTCTCAGTACGGAAAGGCATACAACACGTAGGCAGGACGACACAGGCCATTCTGTCCTATAGCAGGCGACTATCAGGAGTTCCGTCCGGATCGGATCGGTGCCAGTGCCCCAGCAACTGTCCGCGGAACTAAAACCTTGTTTCCAAGTTGTCCTGTGACCATGCAAGTCTCTAATCTTCAGGGTCTGTGGTCAGATACAGGAATAAGTTCGAAGCAGGATATATATATATATATATATATATATATGGAACAAGTTACATGGAACGAGTTCGAGTTAGGATATATATATATATATATGGAACTTGTTGAGGCAGGATCAGGATTACTCTCAATCTTGAGTATCGACTACACGAGCCATTTTATTCAGTACAAGACAGTATTGCTCCACGAGCTGGGATTCTTGGATCAATGACTTGGTGCAAATTCCCTGGTTCGAGAAATGCCTTAGCAACCCAACAGTCCCGGATACATTCAGGTTTATTTATGCACGGAACAACTATCAGTTAGTCTTCCGAGGAGAACCTAAATGAATGCATGACATGCACAGTATCACACGGTCTTACCATAGTTATGCATCAAGCATTAAAACTAGACGATATCTATAAGCAGGCAAGCATGCACTTGTATAACATAAGCATTCACATTGGCTCGGGCCCGAAGGTACGCCGAGGAGTAAAACCGTAAGGGGACATCTCGAGCGACATTACCTAGGGTCGTGCAGTATAGAGTATGGAAGTGCACAACGAAGGGTGTAATATTTATACCGTTCTACTCGAGGCATAGCAGAGTCTGGTTGCCCAAGGCAAAGGTAGTATGCAAAGGGTCTGATATATAAACAATGTTTCATTTCCATGTTCTAGCATAAGCAATACAAGTCGGGATTACTCCCTTAGCTAGGTGCATTGTATTCTTATTAGCATACAGGGGGTGATTCACCTAGCGACTAGCATGTATCATTCCGTATTTTATGTGTGCTGGCTAAGCAAAGACAAGTTTATCGTAGCCACCCACCTTAGCGATGATTCGCCTCGGTTGAGCGATACTCCAAGCGAGCCTCTGAAAGCCTAAGCTGGTTCTTATGAAGGGCCAAGTCTGGATAATCCCTTGCCTCAATAAGTTGCCTCACTGAGCAAAGCAGGTCGGGACGTTTGCACTTTTGCCGTTTGAATCGGCAGTCCGCTTGAGCGGAACGGGGTATTACATTATCCACCACTCAGAAAAAGTCTCGTCCTCGAGACTTCCCGAGGGCAAGCCATACTATCGAATTTTTGATTCTAGCCCAAGCGTAGCTATCGGTACCACTAGATCCATTTGGAACACAATCCCCTACTCGATGCTTACGCCATGTTGCGTGTATACTGCGTCAGTCTCATTTACGCCTTGGCGCGAGACAAGTTTCTTAATGCGAGGTACGTTTCAATCGATCATGGATAGCGATCTAAGGCTGAGGAAAACTTATACAAGCCGTTATGCTTGTTCGAGAGGGTATTCACTTGCACTAGCATTTGAGTTCAGCATATCGCGAGTTTGGATCGTGCACGGATTCGAAGCATCCTTCAAATACATGCATGTCAACCAATTTAGCGATAGCGAAGTCTTAGCACTCGAGTTTTACATTTTCTTAAGTCTTGGATCGTGCACACATTCAAAGCGTCCCTCAAACATAGGCATTCAACCAAACTTAGAGATAGTGAAATCGGACAAGTTACTTTTGCGAAAATCTCAAGGGTTCAATCCAATTCCATATTATTTCCATTCCAACCAAGAATTTGCATCACCGTTAAGAACGATCTGTTCGGTTTACCGACTAACGTTCGTCCGTTCGGGACAAACTTAGCACATGTTATTATACCCAGGTCTAACTCTAAGTCTGCTGCCCCAGTTGTGAATCTTATTCAAGTAGTATGGTAAAGTCGGTGGCATAGGTTTATTCACTCGGCACATGGTCGTCTGCCTATTTGCTAGGTCAGCTCACAAGGTCATAGGTACAAGTTCAAGCATATCGTGATTCATCGTACAAATTTGTCGCACGATGCTCGCCCCAATTCCTAGGGTCAAACCATTGTTCATTTGCACGGGGTATTCTACCCAAGCTCGTTTCACTCAGATTTCTAAATATCGAGCACATATTTACCTACTCTCAATAACACGTTCGTTGCATGGGGGACGAGTCCGTTCAGTAAAAATCCACTATATCCAAGTTGTAGGACAAGCCTAGTGAATTGCGTAGTCTATCTCTCCAACATATTTTGATATAATCCATATCCATTTCAAGTCTAGACCACCAAGCCAAGATTCAATTCTAAACCTTAGATTATATCCTCAACTCGTCCAACAATATCAATGCGTGCGTCCCCGAAACCATCAAGCGTGATTTACTCCTGGTTCTAGGCTAACTCATCCTAAAACACTTTTGATTTACTGTATTTCAAAAGTTTTTGTATCCATCGAATCAAGCCCGTTCATGCAGTGATTGTAGTTCGTCTAGCAAAATCATCCAACTTTTTATTTTTTCATTTTGGTAGTTCCATAGTCTACTTTTTGGCATTCCTCAATAACCAAGTTCAAATATTCAATCCCAAGTCCATCCATTTCTAATATGCTCAATATATCGAGTTCGTTCTTCTAAACTCCAAGTAAAATTTGTTATTGCTTATATCCTTCCTAGAAACATAATATTTCCTTTGCTTGTATCGATCCATGCTATCTTCCAATTATCGATACCAAGTCAAATTTATATTCTGAAGCCAAATATCCATTCTCGGGTTAGCTTATTCGAGCGATAATTTATTTACGTTCAATCCGTTTATTTAAATCCGAAACCTCTTGCACGATTCTTTAATTTCTAACAAGTTTTCCTTAACCAAGATATTGGTTTCCATTTCCGAGAGTTTTTATTTGATATAAGCCTTATCATTTATTCAAGTTATTCTCAATATCGTTCAGACTGACTATCACACTGGTTATGGATCTGTTTGGACGTTTCTAAATGATCCATCGACCACTCAGAATCTAGTCATTCCAGTCATTCCATCAAATTCTTAATCGGTGCTCGCATTATCGTTAGCTTATTTACTAACTCGTTCCTCAATTTCTAGCACGATACTCAGGTTTCTCCTGATAAAAAGCTAGTCTCATATATATATGTTCTGGATATTCCCAATCATCAAAGCAACTATATTTGATTTGTATCTTCCAACATGAATTATCGTTCGAGCTATTTCCCATAATCAAGCATGATTCTTAATATTCGCCTAAGCGATAAATCTGATAAAGTTTCGAACGATTGCAGTTCTAAGTCTGACTTGTCTTATTCCTGAACGATATCCAAATCTCGTTTATAACAGGCTTGCACCCAAGGGTCTTGGTGCATGATAAAGAACATAACTTAGTCGAAGGGCTGTGTGCATAGCGAACTCAGGCGGTATTCGATTCCGTAGTAACCAGCTGGGAAAATATGTATAGACCATTTGGGTTCACACATAAGTCATAATTCGCGCATGGGTCTATTCCCAGAGGGTCTTGTACAAGTTGGCACAAAGGCCAATCACATCACAATATCGTACAAGCAATCATATTATTTCACATGCAACTTTTTGAAAGTATTTAAACTTATTGTTTGGAATATCCCATTGAGGCATTGAGAGAGTATGTGAACACAACCCACGAACGAGTTTTCGAATCAGAGATATTCAAAATAAAGTCCAAGGACGTATAAGCCAGGCTCTGATACCAATCTCTCACGCCCTGATCTCCCGCAGGCTAAACGGCCGTCCCCGCTAGACGGAAATGACCGTGCTCGCGCTCCCGCGAGACGATCACTTTGACCCATCCGAGCGTGATGTCGCATGAGCGCTAGCTGCACCCGTGCAAGGCCGTAGTTCGTTGGCTGGCGGCAAGAAGTCTAAGCCACAGAGTCGCACAGATTGTCCGAGTGCAGCGAAATGTATAAACGGATAAGAGAATGGTAACAGGTTCACTGAGTCGATAAAAGCGGAAGCATTGAATAACACAAGTTGAAGTAAACAAACTCTCTTTATTCATATTGAAACAAGTATTACAGGCGGCGCGTAGCCGAGATTACAAGTCGCTCAAGCTCTCTCTCTGAAACATAAAAGTGTGCCAAGTGGCTACATTTATAGATGATATACAGGAAATATTCAGGCGATGTTCAGGCGATGTTCCAACATTATGTCTTGTATATGTGCTTCAGTTCCGAACGCAGTACCCTAAGGCTTCAGAGTCGAACTCCATGCCTTTAGCACGCTCGAGGGAGGCATCTGCACCGAACGAGGTTCTCCTGCACCCTGCACACAATCTGGTGGGTTATTAGTACATGAATGCACTGGTGGGGAGGCTACCGCCCGCTCGACAAATCCAAACACGTAATATAGGTTCCGTGCAACAACTATTTAGTTGTCTTTCTAGTATTGCCTTAGGATTAGTTTTATGGCATATATAAAAAGCTTAACTCGTGTGGCAGTGCGCCGTGCGATATAAGAGAAAATACGGTGAGACTTACCAACTTACCATTTGTCCTTCCCTGTCCAAGGCAAACCAATGTTAAATTCCAAGCACGAGCATATATAAACATTCAGGGGCATAGCATATACAAATACTACGTTATGAGCGAGATTACGCTACGAGTGCACGAGTTACAGGAAATATCATGTGTGTTGCATACGATGATCAAGCGCTCTTTATGCACAAGTGTTGTTATAACATGATCGTTCAGGTGTTCAGTTATTCTCGATGCGATGCAATGACTCGCACGCGGGTAGCCGCTAAGCGAGGATGACTTATCTATATGAACATGAGGCCACTGGCACGGCGCCATAATGGACGATCTAGTCTCAGTACGGAATGACGTACGACGCGTAGGCAGGACGACACATGCCATTCCGTCCTATAGCAAGCGACTATCAGGAGTTTCGTCCGGATCGGATCGGTGCTAGTGCCCAAGCAACCGTCCGTGGAACTAAAACCTTGTTTCCAAGTTATCCTGTGACCATGCAAGTCTCTAATCTTCAGGGTCTGTGGTCAGACACAGGAACAAGTTCAAAGCAGGATATATATATATGGAACAAGTTACATGGAAAGAGTTCGAGTCAGGATATATATATATATGGAACTTGTTGAGGCAGGATCAGGATTACTCTCAATGTTGAGTATCGACTCCATGAGCCATTTTATTCAGTACAGGACAGTATTGCTCCACGAGCTGGGATTCTTGGATCAATGACTTGGTGCAAATTCCCTGGTTCGGGAAATGCCTTAGCGACCCAACAGTCCCGGATACATTCAGGTTTATTTATGTACGGAACAACTTTCAGGTAGTCTTCCGAGGAGAACCTAAATAAATGCATGACATGCACAGTATCACACGGTCTTGGCATAGTTATGCATCAAGTATTGAAACTAGACAATATCTATAAGCAGACAAGCATGCACTTGTATAACATAAGCATTCACATTGGCTCGGGCCCGAAGGTACGCCGAGGAGTAAAACCGTAAGGGGACATCTCAAGCGACATTACCTAGGGTCGTGCAGTGCAGAGTATGGAAGTGCACAATGAAGGGTGTAATATTTATTCCGTTCTACTCGAGGCATATCAGAGTCTGGTTGCCCAAGGCAAAGGTAGTATGCAAAGGGTCTAATATATAAACAATATTTTATTTCCATGTTCTAGCATAAGCAATACAAGTCGGGATTATTCCCTTAGCTAGGTGCTTTGTATTCTTATTAGCATACAGAGGGTGATTCACCTAGCGACTAGCATATATCATTCCGTATTTTATGTGTGTTGGCTAAGCAAAGACAAGTTCATCGTAGCCACCCACCTTAGCCATGATTCGCCTCGGTTGAGCGATACTCCGAGCGAGCCTCTGAAATCCTAAGCCGTTTCTCATGAAGGGCCAAGTCTGGATAATCCCTTGCCTCAATGAGTTGCCTCGCTGAGCAAAGCAGGTCGGGACTTTGCACTTTTGCCGTTTGAATCGGCAGTCCGCTTGAGCGGAACGGGGTATTACATGCCCCTCATAGACTTAGCGAGTTTTTTATTCGTTCAGCGAGTGAATACAAAAGGAGTTCAAGGACTTAGTTCCAAAATACTTTGTGTAATGAACAGTCATGCATCCAACAAGATGGACACATGCTGTCAGTATTCGACAAGGATTTCAGGCTGCATAACCCTCTCGGGCCGCATAATGCTCTCTGTCACATAGGTCGCTGGCCGCATGAAGACTTCGTCTTCTCCAACAGCAGGTTCAGCCATGGCCGAAAGCTCAAAAAATTAAAAATTTATTTTCTTCATAAAAACTTTATTTTAACTCCAAATCAAGTAAAAAAAAGCCAAATTGTACGAAATAAAATGCTCTAACATAAGGAATAACTAGTTTTCAAAAATGCTAAGTTTTAATACATTAAAATCAAGGAAAACTCAGGGAACCCATGAAAACCCTAACTTAAAACTCAAATCTACAAAAATTTGTTCATCAAAATAAAAAATACCAAGAGCTAAAAATGATTAGGAACACATGGAGAATATTTTCCATCAAACAAAATTTTAAAAACAACAATATATAAAAAAATTCAAAAATTAAGGTTTTATCATGGAGCAAGATGTACTTGCCTAAGAGTCCAACGACCACTTCCTAGCTAGGTCCAGTGCTAGGGTTCGGCTAGGGGAGGTGCACGGGGTAAGGGAGATGGGAGCAAGGAAGAAGAAAATGAAAATGAAGAAGAAGAAAGAGAGAAGAGAGAGAAAAGCTTATATATATATTAAGAGGAGAGAAAAAATGGTTTAGTCATGGGTTCAGTCAAATAAACCGAACCAAGTGTACATTCTACATGCGGGTCCTAAACCGGGTCTATGGCAATGCCAATGAGTATTCTACTAGTCTCGGGTAGTCTCTCTCAACAACAGGAAAAATAATAATAAATAAAATGACAGAAACCAACATGAGAAATACAACAGGAATACATTATCACGAAAAACTAAATCCTAGAAATTCAAGAAATATCAAATCTGGAATCGGATGTGACATCCCGAGACCACACAAACCATTAACAAAAGGATAATGAACCTGACATTTTCTTTTTTAATTAATGAATAATTAGAAAGGAGTACGAAAAAATTAACAGTTTTAAATTTATTTTACATGGAAAATAACTTTTTAAAGGATGATTTTATAACAGTTGAAATAAAGCGTCCATTTGAATAGCATTTTGATGCTCTTATCATAGTTTTACAAAATTTGTTCTCTAACCATAATATTATCACAATTTAATTCTTGGTATGCAATTTTCTATAAAATTAATCAAATTTTATAAAAGAGTATATTATTTAATTGATTACAATTTATAATTAAATAAAATAATAAAATAATAAAATAATTACATGTTATTATTAAAATAATAGGAATATGGACTATATTTGTTTCTTTCTTATTCTTTTTTCCAGGACATTCTTCCCTCGCTGGAAACTTCGCACGCAATACGTGTTTTCCGATACCTCGTGTATAAGTATTAAAATATTTTTCTACATAATATAACTAGTATAGTAAAAGGGTATTATATTTTATGTTCGCCTTGGACCCTAATATTCTAATGATCAGCTCTGTCTCTAGGGCATAACTTGAACCCACGGCTCCAATAGTTGGGCCACCCCTAGTGACAATGAAGAAATAACTCACTAAGACATGATGCCAAGTTAATATAACTAATTTTGTTAAGATTATATTAGATTTATATTATATTCATTCTCATATTCGGATTCAGATTCCTATCTTCTATAAGGATATGGATTCATTCTTCCTTTATATTAAATTTAGATTATTGATTTGTTTCATGGTATTATAGTTTATAGATTTTTTTTAGAGCCATTCAGCCATTCGCTTCATTATTTTCACCTACCAACTCTAATTGAGACCGATCCTGTCCTCCAGAAGACGAAGGATAAGAGATCCAGGAAGCCGATCAACTCTGTATCCATACACAACAAGAAGAAATTTGGTGGCTTTGTGTCATGACCCGCACCCGGTGTAGGGATGCAAGTCGGGAACAACGCCCAGCCTACGCCGCAGCATCGGCGGTAGAACGCTGTTTGGATAAACTATCTATCTATAATCAAGACATAACAATGCCACCATCACTATAAATATACTCAATCACATATCTAAGATAGAGAATAGCACAAATTTGATAAAGAATATAATAGTCACAATACAACTCATGAGTCAAAATAATAACATCAATGAGTCTGAGAAAAACTAAAAGATAAGCTGGAGACAAATCCAGTACAAAGAAGTTATAAACATCTAAGCTATGAGTCCCGGGTCGTCTGTCTCAGTCGGGATGAGTCCCTCCTGAGCCAGGGTCTCTGGCTCTAAGCCCACAACATCCCGAGGCCCGTAATGAGTAGGGTACCACTCCTCAGTATCATCTGGGAAAAATATATCCAGTCAGGAAAGGAGCATAGTACATCTCTAACGGCAGTTCTAATCAATAAAATAAACTATGTAACAGTAAATAGATATGAATATACAAGATGCAATAATAGATACAAGAGATATACAATAAAAAATACTGGAAATAAATACAAGAATGATCAATATAGCAATAAACAAGAATACTAATGACTAAGTGAGTGAATACTAGCTTTAACATATGATCGACTTGGAAACTTGCACAAGGATAAGGGCCTGGCTAGTCACACGTGCGATGTATGACCAACACTCATAAGGAACAAGACATGCACAAGGAGGGTATGATCACATATCTACACTATAATACTTCCCACCCCCGACTGGTATAGTGGATCCAACCATGGTACACTATGGCACGAGATTCTCTAGGAAGGTAGCAAGTCTCCCCGAGAATCATTGTCTGTACATGTACAAAAAGAACAAGGAAACAAGGCTTGCACAAGATACACCATATATAACAAGAAATAACATCTCATGACGAGATCCGGATATACCAATCCGTGTAACCATCGTGTCAAGAAATCAAGGATATCTATACTAGATACAAGAGACATAGAGGATATCATAAATGAGAAACTATCAGAGAATATACTCACCTAAAACCTGGTGTACAGTATCACAGATATCCGGTACGGTGCCTCGAAGACCTAGATATAGAATATAACATCAATACAAGATTTTGGAATAAAAATAAGTTAAACTAGTCAACATCTAGGTCAAAGAGCTATTTCTAAGTCAAAATAGTCAAACTAGGTCAACTCTAAGTCTAACTGGTCAAACTTGGTCAAACTACCTATTTCTAGGTTGCATGAGTCTATCTCTATGATATTGGGTTCATACACAAAGAATCTAGGCTATACAAGCTAAACTAGGATACTAAGATACCGCATCGCAAGATACGCAAACAAGAGATATGAAAATAGTATATATGCATATTTAATCAATATTAAATATACTAATCCTAATTACAAATGCTAAATGGATACCTTGGCTTTGAACCAACTCGGTATCGCACCACTAAATCCCCATCTTGATACTCAAACCCAATACCTTGAGTATCAGCCAATACCTTGACATTTACCTTGGTATCCCAAGGTAGTGTCAATTCCTAATATATATTAACTATCCAACTGTAACTAATATATATTACCCAATACAAACCACTATACTATACTAATTACCAACTACCATGCTATACTGACAATCAATGCAAACTAATACATATACATATATATACATACATATATATATATATATATATAACTTAGAGATACACATAAGAGATATATATATATAAATAGATACTAATCTAAACTAGATACTGTTTGTGGTATTAAACGAAATAATGAAAGTGTATTTCAATGATGGGGTTTATGCGAAATCCGCGCCCTTTGGTTTACAAACAAACTTGTATAATATAATCCTATACGAGGATGTGGGAGTACAATTTATTTAATCTGGGTATAAATTGCTATAGGTGTCTGATCTGCGGTCGATCACTTTAGCCCTTGGACCACGCGATATTGAAGAAGTGCCGTGGAAGACAGGTAGCAGCTTCGAAGGTTGCAGGAGAGGGTGGATGCACGATGCCAAAGTCGTCGATCCCCGCTCTTTGCCTGAGCTCCGGGCTCTCTCTCTCTTTCTCTCTCTCTCTCCTCCTTGTTCGATCTTCTCCGACTGTCGACCTTGGATCTGATATTGGTACTCTTGATCGAATTTTCTGACCCGGGATCTGATATCGGTTTCTTGACCAATTTTTTGACCTTGTTCCCCATTGACAGGGGCCTCTATTTATAGAGTCTTTGGTGACAGTGACCACTCCGTTGGTGTAGCAATCGAGGAGTGGAAAGTACAGCACCTTTTTACACAACGGTTAAAGTAACCAATGCCTACGTATAGATGATCTTTTGACTGAGCGGGTGACGTGGGTCCAACTAAGGGGACACAACACGTACGGTTGCTACTAAGATCACGGCGTAAAAGCCACGCGGGTAGGTATCCATTGTGTAGAAGAGGTTGGCGTAGAAGCCAAATGTCCGTCACCATGGCATAGAAGCCAAGTAGGCATAGAAGCCGAGTAGGCATGGAAGCCGAGCAGGCATAAAAGCCGAACAGGCATAGAAGCCGAGTAGGCGTGGAAGCCGAGTAGTCGTAGAGACTGAGTGGGCATGGAAGCCGCTGCATATCGTGCCTGGATGGGCGTTGAAGCTGCTTGAAGACAGATCCTGAATGGGCGTAGAAGCCGCTGCACACCGTGCTGATGTGGACGCCTTAGCCGGAATCACGGCTTTTGAAGATATAACCAAATCTTTTGCAGAGATTTGCCATCACCTTATGCATTAAATGCGGAGGCGTATTTCGAAGGCCTGCAGGCCTTCTGTGCACCCGTCGCAGAGACGTGTCTTGAGAGAAACTGTCACCGCTCAGTGCAATTAGACGTGGAGACGTGCCTCAAATCCCGTACGAAGTGCAGCTTTTGACGTGGCAGGCGGTTTGTCTGCTGCGGAGCGTAAAACAGCTCATGTTTGCCTGTGTAAAATAGGGCAGCGTATTCCCTTGTACGCAAAAGAGCGGTTTATGCTGAGGGGACTCCAGTAAACGATAGCTTGGTGATGTTTTACCAAATCCTCTGCATTAAATGGTGAGATCCGCCATCATACTGTGGGATGCGTCCCGAGAGGTCTGCCATTGTTTCCAGCCGTCGTCTGGGTAGCCGTGCATCACCTTTTATTAGGAGTCAGAGGTCAGATTCACTGCGTGACTTGACAGGTTCATTTCGGGGAAGATGAAGCGTTCCTCGTACGCTATTACGCTGCTTTGAGAGCGGCTGAGTTTTATGCCATGGAGGCGATGAATAACTCTGTTTCACGCTGGAGCGGCCTGGACGTACTGCACTTATGCGGATGGTCTTTTGAGCTTTATTCTTCACGCTGTATTTTTAGCGGAGAAAACTCTGTCGTACGCCTGATGGCTCTGAAGGCCTCTGCTTACGCTGCTCTGTATCAAGAGGCTGTGTAGCTCTTCCCAGCGTATTTTTTATGCTTCTACAAGACCCCCTTCAGAGCTTTTAAATTCCTTAGAATTTAAAACGCTTTGAACGAAGCATGAATGGCCCCTCGTAACTCGAAACGTTTCTGAGTGGAGCGTTGAAACGGTCGGTGCAGACTTTATGGCAGATTTATGGGGGACCGCTGTGATCTCTTTTGCCTATAAAAGGCTGGGGGAGTTAGCATGTTCTCTCCACATCTTCATCACCACACAGAGATGATCACTGGAGTTCGCCGGGTCGATTTGAGGAAGAAGGAGATCATGTTCTTCCAGCGTGTAAGGAGCCGAAAAAGACGGCGTCTTCGAGCAAGTGTCCACTGTAACGATGGATCATGGAAGGATATCTTAGCCTCCCTTGCTCGGGATAATCAGCAACTTTGTATGGCATTTCCCCAGGAGAGAGGAAGGGTCGTATTTGACCACGGCGGCTGGCATGCCGCACCTTCTCTCGATGTCCTCTGGGAGGTGAGAGAGAAGACAAGCTATAGCAGCTGTCTCCCCGGACTGAGTTGGGTTTAATACCTCAACCCAATCTGCCGTGGCACACGGAGCATGGGATCTGCATACTTTTATGCAAGCCCCAACTCTGTCGTGCCCGTCGGTGATCATCTCCTTCGAAGAAGAGGAAGATCTGCACCGATGCGAGAACCCTGCAGGACGGACTCTGACGGCAATCTTCAGACGACGAGGGGGTATCTCCTTTGTAGACGGAGTTTCCCTCAGATATAATCATGAAAATGAAAAGAAAACCCTTGTAGATTGGATTTCCCTCATATATAATCATGATTTTGATCTTTAATAAAAATCGTCTTTCTTCTTCATATGATCATCTTGCCATATGTTGCTGTAAAGTCTGAATATGTGCAGCTTCAACACGTCTGAATCTGTACGCCGACTCTGTAGAAAGAGTGCTAGGTCCTGTCCTTTACGCATAGCGAGTAGTTCATAGGACGCTGTAGAGCATTTTGAACATTTTAGAACTGTCCTGTTGTTGGGACTGAGGAACCGCGTAGAGCTCTGAATTTGTGATAAACAGAATTTTTGTTCAGTCTTCGCCTTCAAGAGTGACTTCTCGAAAATCCCTTGGAACAGGGTCGAGGAATGGCTGTCAAAAACTGAGTTGCCATTTTTGATAGACGAGATATTCAGACTGGAGTTTGGATGAACCTCCAATTGACCCGAGAAGAGTAATTTCTCAATGTTTGAACTCTTGTATGTTTCGGGTACTTGGGATATGTTAAGGCCAAGGAGGAGTATCTTCTGTGTGAACTCCTGTAATTGACCATCTTGGGGATCGTTCGAATATACGGAAAGTCGTGGAGCGAGATATCATCAGTCTGTAGCCTCCGGGCATAAAATACCGTCGAGCGTGAAATCGTAGACTTGTAGTTCCTGTGCGTGAAGTCATGGGTTTTGTGGCCTCTCGAGCATAAAAGCTACTGAGCACAAAGGCATCCGGGCCAAAAACCTGACTTGTAGCTGTCGAACGTAAAGTTGTAGATTCGTAGCCGTCGAGCGTGGAAAGCTCCTTTAGCGTAGAACTGTATATATGTAGCCTGTGAGCGTAGAACACCATCGAGCGTGAAATCGTAGAATTGTAGTTCCTATGCGTGAAGTTATGGATTTTGTGGCCTCTCGAGCATAAAAGCTACTGAGCACAAAGGCATCCGGGCCAAAAACCTGACTTGTAGCTGTCGAACGTAAAGTTGTAGATTCGTAGCCGTCGAGCGTGGGAAGCTCCTTTAGCGTAGAACTGTATATCTGTAGCTCCTGGAAAGAAAATTTCTCCGAGCGTGAAGTCTTGCGGATCTGTTGCTTCTGAGCGTAAACTGAGCGCCATCGAGCGTGAGATCATCGATTTGGTATCTGCTGAGCGTAAAGTCGTAGATTTGTGGCCTCGCGAGCGTAAAAGCTACTGAGCACAAAGGCATCCGGGCGTAAAACCATAGACTTATAGCTTGCGAGCGTAAAACCATAGATCTGTTGCTGTCGAGGGTAGAAAGCTCCTTCAGCGTAGGACTTGCTGAACCGTCTTTGCACGAAAAAACTTTTTGAATTTGCTGACTGTCCGTCTTTCAAGGTTAGTGGGCTGACGTGGCATCCAATCATAACCCATTATTTAATTTTGCGAGATTTGGTTAGGGTCTCGAGGAGTCCATCTGAGGATTCGAGGAGTCAGCCCGAACTCTATATATATCCCAAGTTCTCTGAGAGAGAAACTTTTTATCCGTCTTCTGTGAAAGAGAGCTTTCGACTGTTCGAGTTTTTCTTCGTTCCCTCGAATCTTCAGAAAATGACGTCGAAACAAACCTCCTCCGCTAAGGACAAGGTTATAGGTTCCTCTTCTCATTCTTCCGCCCCAGCGAGGGGGTCTTCGGTCGGTCAAGGCGAACTTCCTTCTGAGCGAGGTGTCCCGCCGACGAGCAGTGCACCCGATTTTAGAGGTAAAGCCTTCGGGGTGACAAAAACGACGAAAAATCCTTCGCACACGTTGAACGTGACCGCGCTAGGTCATCTTCTGTGCTGATAGCCTCTTCTTGAGGAAGATGATGCACGGAGGCATTTTCATCTTTTACGCCCACATTTCTAATGTGTCAGCGTAAAGACTCCATATTTTCGTAGTTCTGAGCGTAGGAGCTCTGGCTACCGAAAATTGGGGTATATCATAAAATTTGAATTTTACGCTTGTGGGAGGACCTCCGGCATAAAATTGCCAGATTTGCACAATCTCGCGTAGAGCACAGACTGTTGTTTCTTTCGGTCCGTATGTTCGTGCAAGACTTGTGATGACGTATTTTCCCTGCACTTTTGTAGTTGACTTGGGTGAGTCTCCACTGGCCGAGGTGATGGGCTCTGCTGCTGGGATGCTGCACTCGAACTACCTGGAGGATCTGTCCCACGTGTCATTCCCTATCTCCGGACCCCAGTACCCTGAAGGAAGGAGGGTCTTAATATCGGCTCAGGGCGAGCGAATGCTGCTGAGCATGATCAACGGGAAGCCTCTGACTTATGTAGACGGGGAGCCGTACGTAAAGCCAGCTTTCCTTTTTGGGGACATGATCGACAAACGGTCCCAGACGAAGCCTAAGAGGGAGCCCTGGGTCTTCTCAGCCGGGAATTTAGTTTTGTACCTGCCGACGATGCCGAGGGATTATCCCATCTCGGCCTTCTTCCATGCGACGCATCCTAGGAAGATGTCGTGGACACTGACTCCTGATCTTCACGGTAAGCCGGGGAAGATTTTTCATCTGAAAGGAGCCGACCAGGGGTCATTCGTCGGTCGCCCCTCTGGCGTTGTGACGTTGTTCAGAGGACTATGCCCGGGCAGTGTTCCAAGTGAATATAGCTTGGTGATCCAGCCGGTCCAATTGCCAACCTTCTGCAACGACTTCATGGGTCAAGGTGGGATATATCCCAAGGAGAATCCTCGGTGCAATGGGTGGATTGCCCCAACGAACTCCCGATGGAGATGCCTAGTTGACTGGGCCTTGAAGCACTTCCAGAGAGAGTTGGAGGGCATTGGACTATATGCCGCTGTGAGTGCGACGAGCGTCGGGTTGCCTCCGAACCCCAATTTGTTCCTGGCGCTGATGGAGCGGTACATTCCGCTCACCGGGACCTTTGCCACTCCACTGGGGGAGTTGGGGTTGGCGCTCCACGAGATGGCAGTTGTCTCGAGACTGCCGATGGGGGATACTCCATATGAAGAGTATGTTCCCACCAACCGGGAGTTGGGGGATTTGGACCCTCGGGTGGCGGAAGTATATCAGGAGCTGATGTGTCAATACTTCGTATGCACCGCCTTTTATAACGAGCCTTCTGATTTGGCTCACACCACCAAGTGGATGTCCTACCTCTTCTTCCACTGTGCCGGGGCCGCCAGGTCGGAGAAAGCCTCGGGTGGCAAGAATGAGCCCGTGAACTGTTTGGGCGTGCTTAGTGCCCAGGTTGTGGAGACTCTTATGGAGGAGGCTGAAGCTCCGGACCAGATTCTTGTCGAGGGGGTAGGAAAGTACCCGGAAGGCACCAAGGCCTGTAGTTACTTGAGGCGTTGTCGCAGACCTTTGTCTAAGGAAGCCCAGCTGGCTGGTTTTCTCTCCATATGGTTGCGCCGAGTAGTGGTGCCAGGTACCGCGTCCGTGGACCACATTTACCGAAATATCCTGTGGCCGGCAGTGCGCCTGGTGTTTGGGGCAAGACTGGGCTTGCTTCCTGCCATGGTGTGCCGTATACAGGCTGGCTTGAGAGCCATAACTGACGGGTTGCTCGTCGACGAAGCTCGACGTGAGAGTTTTCCCAGGGTGGAATTACCATACCTATACTTGATGGGATGGTTGATTCTCCACAATCTCCGGGTGATGTCTCCTGGGTCCGGTAGCAGCTCGGGGGGTATATTCTTGCTGAATTACAAGGATTCCTCCTGGAATGTGAGCACAGTTTTAGACTGCCGGCTGGTGTTGAACCTTGGCCACGGTTGAAAGCTCCTCTGTACTTCTCCCACCGTGCATCGCAATCAATCAGGGGTGCGGCTTGAGGATTCAGGTGGAGAGAAGACCGACCTTTCCTCGGAAGCTTTTAACTGGTTGGTCTGTATTAGGCCCTCTCATCTGCTGTACAGGAGCGAAGATCACTGCTTCTTCGAGCCCTACTTGCCTAGTCGATTTGCCAGGCAGTTTGGGTACGATCAGCTGCATGTGGGCAATGCGTTACCAGCTTTAGGTCCAGGGGCGGACTCATTGATGGAGCTAGAGCGTGGCGATATTTTCTTATGGGTTGTACAAGGGCAACCTTCATTGTGCCGGTTGTTACAACCTCCACGGAGCTTCGCATTCTCCATTCTTATGCCCAGTTTTACGTAGCGATTAACACCTTCCATCGTGATTTCGACGTGCGTGGAAGCTTCCGGGTGCCTTCTCCCAAACCTGGGGGAAGAGTTGACGTCCCTTCGGTTTCTTCGGACGAAGGTGAGGAGTCTGGTACTCCGGACGAGCCTCTGGTATCGGTGCCGAGGTGCGAAGTGCCTCTGCCTGCGGGGGCTTTGGTGGTCCCTTCTGGGAAGCGACGGGCTTCTGCTCTGAAGGAAGTTTCTCTTCGCAAGAGGAGGAAAGAGACGGTTGCTCGTCCTCTCCGCATTCCTAGCATTGCGGCTCCTGGGAGTGAGCCTGCCTCTCCCTACCTCGGGGATGACTTCTTGGCTGGAGGTTCCTCGCCTTCTAGAGAGGGGCCTCCTACAGTTCCGGTCGTCGATGCCGGAGAATCCTCGTTAGAGGTGGCTGTGGCGGCTACTGCTCCAGGTAGCGGAGCGAGATTGCCTGTGTGGCCGAGGCAGATGGGAGAATCTTTCCCGAGGCCAGCAGCGGGCATGACTCTTGTCGCGTTAGTGAGCGCGCCTGGCGAGATTTTGGCCAATGAACTTTGACCACGTCTTGGTGGAGGCCTGACAGAACTCTCGGCGATGTCGGTCGGCCCACCTCCTTCTCCAGGCATGACGATTCGCATTGCGTCATTAAGGCGTGGTTTAGCTATATTGACTGCAGATGCGTCGTATATGCCGTTGGCTCCGGGTAAAATGTCATTTTTATGTCTCCTTTGAGAAAGATTGTCATCATACTGATATTGACTTTCTCGTTTTCTTCTCAGGGGATAGCGCCCACGGAGAGTATAGCGTTGAAGCGCATTCTGGTTCCGCTCGGGCTTCTGACAATGAGGCGTTCGTCTTTGATGAGGAAGTAGCTTCGGGGGCCAGTACGCCTGGAGTAGCTTCGTCACCTTGAGAGGAGGATGAACACGTCGTCGTGACCTTGCCTCTTGTGAGTGTGGCGACGACTTCGACCGCCGTTACCGCACCTTCTTCGATTGCGCCATGTGTCGATGCGACGGCTGTAGCCACCTCGTCTGCAATCATCCCTGGAGAGGGACTTGCTGACATTGCGGGCGTTCCCGGTGTTCAGTCGGATCTAGTTGCGTTGACCGAGCAACATACCAGCCTTTTCTATACCAGTTTGAGAACGATGGTGTCAATGGTGTTAGCGAAGAGTCTGGATTTTGAGCGCCTGAGGAAGACTTCTCTTGCTTCGATCGGGGTCATCAGGGAGCTCGGCGATCTTGGGGTAGCTGACGCCCTGGAGGCGGTGGTTAATTGGTTAGAGCAACCTATTAACGAATATTACAGCTGACTCGGGGTCTCGTGTAGCGCCCCGTTCTCCCGGTGCGGAGATCGCGGCTAAGAAACACAAGACGGTATCGTTCGATCGGGATAGATTGAATTAAGAACTCGTCCTCGTTATGAATTTGTTTCTTCGGAATCGATTTTCATATTCAGTGGACTGCGCCCCAAGGATCGGCTTAGCGGCAGAGTCAGGAGGGACCTCTCCGCTGCTATCTTTTATTGCCTCGGTTTTCGATGTCGCTTGTTGCTTTCGTGCTTTGAGTTGGTTTTGGAATTTGCTTGTTTTCCTTGAACGGTTTCGATGGTTTTCATTATTTTTGTTCATTGAACTGCACTTCTATTTCGAGATTGGAAAGAGAGGAAGAAGTATTAATCGAGCTGTTCGTGTGCAGGTGAACGAACAGTAGGCGGCTTGCGAGCGGAGTCGTGAAGCGCCTCTTCCTTCTTCTTTCCAAAATCTAAGTGAGTGGCTACCAACCCGATTAGCTAGCCCTGCTTCCAAGCTTCACAACTAATAATCTGCATTCTCCTTTGCCCCGATCAAACGATACCAAGTAATAATAAAAGAAACCAAGATAAAAGAGAATAGACTTGGTTATATGCTTGTCAATAAACTTCACGAACGAATACTTAAATGCATGCTTGTTCGCTTGGGAAAAATTATTGCTTTTCTTGTACATTGCTTGTCTTGTACTCTTGTTGCCTCAAAAGCATGAACTGTTAACTAAGTAAACATATTGTTCGATCACGGACAACTTGTGCACAAGGTCATTGGTTCCTGCGGACGGTCGCTGGGGCACTGGCACCGATCCGGTCCGGACGAAATCTCTATTGTATAGTCCATTGTGTTGGACGGAGTGGCATGTAGCGCTCCTTGTTCATTCGCTGCATACCATTCCCGCCAGTGACTATTGTCCATTGTGGCATCACGCCAAGTGATCTCTTGTATATTTAAACCTGTTGCATACTAACTTGTGTCTTCGTGGCAGGGAAGGCATGGTAAGTATTGTGCAGGTAATTCAGACGGTCAGGTAAAATCCACCTAACGGTGGCACGTTCATTTCAGTAAATTCTATATACTGCTTACTTGTAAATGAACTAAGGCAAGATAGAAACCCACAAATATGCATGCTTCACTAAACAACGTGTTGATTGGTATAGTCAGGCTAGCTCGCCTTCACCAGCATGTTTCGATATGCTGACCCTCGTTGAAACAGGTTCTCCGCACCAAGGCGAACCGAGCGAGGAGCCGAAGTCGTCTACCCGATCTAGTCCAGCTGTTGGCGCATCTTCACCGCGCCCTTGTAGCCTTTTGAAGTCCGAAGCTGCAACTCTTCATACACAAATGCAGCTCCGTGGCAAAGCCGTCCTCCAGCCTGGAGGTCTTTATTATTTTGAGTTTATAAAGGGATGTAATGTACAGGACTGCTATCTCATTTTGAGTCATCTCTTTTGTAAACCGTTCGGCATATTAGCTAACTCGTTCAAGAGTTTGTAATAGATGTTCATTATCAATAAAGAGAACTTTTCTATGTTTCAAATCTGTGTTTCAATTTATCTGCGTACTCTGAATATGTGCTTGCTATGCAAATCATTAAAGCCTTGTGCGGGCGCAATCCCAGGCCCGCACGGCGGTCACGATTCGGGGGACGCCTCGGGGCGTGATATCTCGATGCTGATGTTCAGGCTCGGTTCGACCTCATGACTGCGCGGCTTGCTACGAAGGTGGAAAGCCTAGACAACTCTATCCAGAAGCATAAGCTGGAGGTAGATAGGAGAAAAGTTATCGTGGAAGAGGCTCTTGCCGTTGAGACACGGTGTCGCTCTGAGCATGAAGAGAATGCAGCGAGGGTCTCCAAGCTGAAGGAAAAACTCGCTCGGGCAGAGGAGTGGGCTTCTCAGTCGCTGGCAGGTCTAGACGTAGCGTCCGGTCGACTGAGCACAGCGCGACGGGAGCTGGACCGTACAGAAGCTGCTCGCGCGGGCTGTCTTCGGGCAAAGGCTGATCTGACCCTCACGGACACTCCCGAGGCACGGCTGGAGCAGGCTCGTGCCGATGCCTTGGTTCTTAGGAATGAGAGGATAGCTGCGCTGGAGCGGCAGATTCACAATCTGACTCATCTGCCATCATGATGTATTCTTTCCCCTTTCTGCTTGCCCAGATGTAATTCTGCCTCCCTCTCGGGAATAAATAAAGGCGACTCTTTCCTGACTTTTGTGGACCCATCATTTCGGAATATAAATGACCGATTTTGGTGAGAGTGTTATCAGAGGTAGTATGGACATGATAGACTCCTAATAAACTTCTTAGCAGGACACATCTATTCAGAGGTCATACGGACATGATAGAGCGTAACCCTACTAATTGTGTTTTGGAAGTAGTTTTGTCAGAATCGAGAGCCTTGTTATGTTCCACCCGAGCAGAGGGGATTAAGCATAGTACCTTTTCAGGAATTTGCCGTTGATAGGAGCCATTAACAAGTCTCCATTAGGCTGGGCTATCCTGTAGGCGCCGTTCGAGAACGTTGTCTCGATCACATAAGGGCCTTCCCACTTGGGTTGGAATTTGCCTTTACTTCTGTGAAACTCAGTTTTTGACAGCCATTCCTCGACCCTGTTCCAAGGGATTTTTGAGAAGTCACTCTTGAAGGCGAAGACTGAACAAAAATTCTGTTTATCACAAATTCAGAGCTCTACGCGGTTCCTCAGTCCCAGCAACAGGACAGTTCTAAAATGTTCAAAATGCTCTACAGTGTCCTATGAACTACTCGCTATGCGTAAAGGACAGGACCTAGCACTCTTTCTACAGAGTCGGCGTACAGATTCAGACGTGTTGAAGCTGCACATATTCAGACTTCACAGCAACATATGGCAAGATGATCATATGAAGAAGAAAGACAATTTTTATTAAAGATCAAAATCATGATTACATATGAGGGAAATCCAATCTACAAGGGTTTTCTTTTCATTTTCATGATTACATCTGAGGAAAACTCCGTCTACAAAGGAGATACCCCCTCGTCGTCTGAAGATCGCCGCCAGAGTCCGTCCTGCAGGGTTCTCGCATCGGTGCAGATCTTCCTCTTCTTCGAAGGAGATGATCACCGGCGGGCACGACAGAGTTGGGGCTTGCATAAAAGTATGCAGATCCCATGCTCCGTGCGCCACGGCAGATTGGGTTGAGGTATTAAACCCAACTCAGTCCGGGGAGACAGCTGCTACAGCTTGTCTTCTCTCTCACCTCCCAGAGGGCATCGAGAGAAGGCGCGGTATGCCAGCCGCCGTGGTCAAATACGACCCTTCCTCTCTCCTGGGGCAACGCCATACAAAGTTGCTGATTATCCCGAGCAAGGGAGGCTAAGATATCCTTCCATGATCCATCGTTGCAGTGGATACTTGCTCGAAGACGCCGTCTTTTTTGGCTCCTTACACGCTGGAAGAACATGATCTCCTTCTTCCTCAAATCGACCCGGCGAACTCCGGTGATCATCTCTGCGTGGTGATGAAGATGTGGGGAGAACAGGCTAACTCCCCCAGCCTTTTATAGGCAAAAAAGATCACAGCGGTCCCCCATAAATCCGCCATAAAGTCTGAACCGACCGTTTCAACGCTCCACTCAGAAACGTTCGAGTTACGAGGGGCCATTCATGCTTCGTTCAAAGCGTTTCAAATTCCAAGGAATTTAAAAGCTCTGAAGGGGGTCTTGTAGAAGCATGAAAAATACGCTGGGAAGAGCTACACAGCCTCTTGATACAGAGCAGCGTAAGCAGAGGCCTTCAGAGCCATCAAACGTACGACAGAGTTTTCTCCGCTAAAAATACAGCGTGAAGAATAAAGCTCAAAAGACCATCCACATAAGTGCAGTACGTCCAGGCTGCTCCAGCGTGAAACAGAGTTCTTCATCGCCTCTATGGCGTAAAACTCAACCGCTCTCAAAGCAGCGTAATAGCGTACGAGGAACGCTTCATCTTCCCCGAAATAAACCTGTCAAGTCACGCAGTGAATCTGACCTCTGACTCCTGACAAAAGGTGATGCACGGCTACCCAGACGACGGTTGGAAACGATGGCAGATCTCTCGGGACGCATCCCACAGTATGATGGCGGATCTCACCATTTAATACAGAGGATTTGGTAAAACATCACCAAACCGTTATTTACTGGAGTCCCCTCAGCATAAACTGCTCTTTTGCGTACAAGGGAATACGCCGCCCTGTTTTACACAGGCAAACATGAGCTGTTTTACGCTCCACAGCAGACAAATCGCCTGCCACGTCAAAAGCTGCACTTCGTACGGGATTCGAGGCACGTCTCCACATCTAATTGCACAGAGAGGGGACAGTTTCTCTCAAGATACGTCTCTGCGACGGGTGCACAGAAGGCCTGCAGGCCTTCGAAACACGCCTCCATATTTAATGCATAAGGTGATGGAAAATCTCTGCAAGAGATTTGGTTATATCTTTAAAAGCCGTGATTCCGGCTAAGGCGTCCACATCAGCACGGTGTGCAGCGGCTTCTACGCCCATTCAGGATCTGTGCTCAAGCGGCTTCTACGCCCAACCTGGCATGATATGCAGCGGCTTCTACGCCCACTCAGTCTCTACGACTACTCGGCTTCCACGCCTACTCGGCTTCTATGCCTGTTCGGCTTCTATGCCTGCTCAGCTTCCACGCCTACTCGGCTTCTATGCCTGTTCGGCTTCTATGCCTACTTGGCTTCTATGCCATGGTGACGGACATTTGGCTTCTACGCCAACCTCTTCTACACAATGGATACCTACCCGCGTGGCTTTTACGCCGTGATCTTAGTAGCAACCGTACGTGTTGTGTCCCCTTAGTTGGACCCACATCACCCGCTCAGTCAAAAGATCATTTATACGTAGGCATTAGTTACTTTAACCGTTGTATAAAAAGGTGCTGTACTTTCTACTCCTCGGTTGCTACACCAACGGAGTGGTCACTGTCACCAAAGACTCTATAAATAGAGGCCCCTGTCAATGGGGAACAAGGTCGAAAAATTGGTCAAGAAACCGATATCAGATCCCGGGTCGAAAAATTCGGTCAAGAGTACCAATATCAGATCCAAGGTCGACAGTCGGAGAAGATCGAACAAGGAGGAGAGAGAGAGAGAGAGAGAGAGAGAGAGAGCCCGGAGCTCAGGCAAAGAGCGGGGATCGACGACTTCGGCATCGTGCATCCACCCTCTCCTGCAATCTTCGAAGCTGCTACCTGTCTTCCACGGCACTTCTTCAACATCGCGTGGTCCAAGGGCTAAAGTGATCGACCGCAGATCAGACACCTATAGCAATTTATACCCAGATTAAATAAATTGTACTCCCACATCCTCGTATAGGATTATATTGTACAAGTTTGTTTGTAAACCAAAGGGCGCAGGTTTCGCACAAACCCCATCATTGAAATACACTTTCATTCTTTCGTTTAATACCACAAACAAGATGGCGACTCTGCTGGGGAAGTTGGGGTTGGCGCTCCATGAGATGGCAGTTATCTCGAGACTGCCGATGGGGGATACTCCATATGAAGAGTATGTTCCCACCAACCGGGAGTTGGGGGATTTGGACCCTCTGGTGGCGGAAGTATATCAGGAGCTGATGTGTCAATACTTCGCGTGCACCGCCTTTTATAATGAGTCTTCTGATTTGGCTCACACCACCAAGTGGATGTCCTACATCTTCTTCCACCGAGCCGGGGCCGCCAGGTCGGAGAACTACGCCATCTTGTTTGTGGTATTAAACGAAAGAATGAAAGTGTATTTCAATGACGGGGTTTGTGCGAAACCTGCGCCCTTTGGTTTACAAACAAACTTGTATAATGTAATCCTATACGAGGATGTGGGAGTACAATTTATTTAATCTAGGTATAAATTGCTATAGGTATCTGATCTGCGGTCGATCACTTTAGCCCTTGGACCACGCGATGTTGAAGAAGTGCCGTGGAAAACAGGTAGCAGCTTCGAAGGTTGCAGGAGAGGGTGGATGCACGATGCCGAAGTCGTCGATCCTCGCTCTTTGCCTGAGCTCCGGGCTCTCTCTCTCTCTCTCTCTCTCTCTCTCTCCTCCTTGTTCGATCTTCTCCGACTGTCGAACTTGGATCTGATATTGGTACTCTTGACCAAATTTTTCGACCCGGGATCTGATATCGGTTTCTTGACCAATTTTTTGACCTTGTTCCCCATTGACAGGGGCCTCTATTTATAGAGTCTTTGGTGACAGTGACCACTCCGTTGATGTAGCAACCGAGGAGTGAAAAGTACAGCACCTTTTTACACAACGGTTAAAGTAACCAATGCCTACGTATAGATGATCTTTTGACTGAGCGGGTGACGTGGGTCCAACTAAGGGGACACAACACGTACGGTTGCTACTAAGATCACGACGTAAAAGCCACGCGGGTAGGTATCTATTGTGTAGAAGAGGTTGGCGTAGAAGCCAAATGTCCGTCACTATGGCATAGAAGCCAAGTAGGCATAGAAGCCGAACAGGCATAGAAGCCGAGTAGGCGTGAAAGCCGAGCAGGCATAGAAGCCGAACAGACATAGAAGCCAAGTAGGCGTGGAAGCCGAGTAGTCGTAGAGACTGAGTGGGCGTGGAAGCCGCTGCATATCGTGCCAGGATGGGCGTAGAAGCTGCTTGAGCACAGATCCTGAATGGGCATAGAAGCCTCTGTACACCGTGCTGATGTGGACGCCTTAGCCGGAATCACGGCTTTTGAAGATATAACCAAATCTCTTGCAGAGATTTGCCATCACCTTATGCATTAAATATGGAGGCGTATTTCGAAGGCCTGCAGGCCTTCTGTGCACCCGTCGCAGAGACGTGTCTTGAGAGAAACTGTCACCGCTCTGTGCAATTAGACGTGGAGACGTGCCTCGAATCCCGTACGAAGTGCAGCTTTTGATGTGGCAGGCGGTTTGTTTGCTGCGGAGCGTAAAATAGCTCATGTTTGCCTGTGTAAAACAAGGCGACGTATTTCCTTGTACGCAAAAGAGCGGTTTATGCTGAGGGGACTCCAGTAAACGACGGTTTGGTGATGTTTTACCAAATCCTCTGCATTAAATGGTGAGATTCGCCATCATACTGTAGGATGCGTTCTGAGAGGTCTGTCATCGTTTCCAGCCGTCGTCTGGGTAGCCGTGCATCACCTTTTATCAGGAGTCAGAGGTCAGATTCACTGCGTGACTTGACAGGTTCATTTCGGGGAAGATGAAGCGTTCCTCGTACGCTATTACGCTGCTTTGAGAGCGGTTGAGTTTTACGCCATGGAGGCGATGAAGAACTCTGTTTCACGCTGGAGCGACCTGGACGTACTGCACTTATGTGGATGGTCCTTTGAGCTTTATTCTTCACGCTGTATTTTTAGCGAAGAAAACTCTGTCTTACGTCTGATGGCTCTGAAGGCCTCTGCTTACGCTGCTCTGTATCAAGAGGCTGTGTAGCTCTTCCCAGCGTATTTTTCATGCTTCTACAGATACTACTAACTATATACTAGCTACTAACCAAATGAACTACTAACCAACAAGTCAACCGACTGAACTCCCCGTTGCTTGTTGAAACTGTTACTGCTACCCATCAGTAACGACTACTAAAATTTATGCATACTGCACTTGTTCCCTCCTTGATAATACTGCTGCACACATGCTGAAACAGCTGCTACATAATGCCCGAGCTGCTGCTGCTGCATTTTTTCTTTGCTTGCTGCAGAGCATTCTGCATATAGCCCACTGTTGGCTAATTCCTGTTGTTGCTGCTTGCTATTGGGGCTTGCTTCTACTGTGTAGTGCCTGACTGAACTGCTCACTGCACTGAATGATGTTGCTGATAGCCACTGTACAGTGCATGTTACTGTCTGTTGCCTCGATGTACATGATTCACTGCAGGTGCCCAACTCCTCATACACAACACACAATAATGTACACCTATATATATATATATATATAACCACTTTCATTAGTAGCTATAATATATATATCTATATACACTCACAATATATCTAGATACATAAACATATCAATGTACATATATATATAACATACACACATACATATATATATATAAGTAGGTATACATATATATCTATACACTAGAATATATATGTCTATATACATACATACACTCTCTATGAATATATATACAGCATCAACAACATACATATCTATGTATATAATATATCTATAAGTCACATATATATATCATATGAACAACATACCCATATCACACCCGTATCACACCCGTTTGTGTTGTTCATATGATATATATATATGTGAGTTATAGATATATACTATATACATAGATATGTATGTTGTTGATGTTGTATATATATTCATAGAGAGTGTATGTATGTATATAGACATATATATTCTAGTGTATATACCTACTAATGTATATATATATATGTGTGTATGTTATATATATGTACATTGATATGTTTATGTATCTAGATATATTGTGAGTATATATTGTCACGCCCCAGTCCCAAAATACATAGGACTAGGACACGTAAGCATGCCAGCCGCATGGATATGGCAACTCCAATATATGGAAACCAAATCCACACGTACGCTGTATTATGAACATCAAATCCACAAGTGGTATAACATATGTCACAAGTCACAGGGTACAATCTAAATCTCATCCACCAAAATCAAATATAAATAATAACCAACATCTATGAAACTAGATCTCAATAAGAAGTATCTAAGGATGATAGTTGGATGAAAACAAATCCACTACCAACTCGAATATAAGAGCAATACAAGATGAGTACAACACAATAAACACTATATAAGTATACCAGCTATCAATCACGGGCTCGAAGAGAAAGCATCCATGAAGCATCTATAACCATCCAAATCTGTGCTCCTGTAAATATTCAAGAATAGGTACACCTGGCAGCGGACCAGGTCCTCAGAGGGACATAACAAGATACTTAAACACATGCCAATAAAGTACTGAAATAAATATCCAATGGGTTGCCTAACCGACTAAAGTGAATGCAGTTTAAGAACAACTTTCCCAACGCGTGGGCTATCTGGCTAAAATGGGATTGGCATAGTTCTCTTGGAGATCCAGGGGCCTACAAAGGCACGGCGTCTTTCGAACACCGGAGGCCCGCCTGATAATAATATAATATATAGTGGTCATCATGACCGCGTATCTCCAGCGGAGCGTACGGATTACACAAGGAAAGTGCAACGGAGCCCACACGTCTTACTTGTTGTTCTTCCCACCCCATGTTCTAAGCTGTCACATCCATGACACGATAATACCTCTAATAACTGCCAAGTCTACTAGCATGCAAAGTTTCTAACAGCAGTTATTCCTAACGCACGGCCCACACGTACAGGAGGCCAACCTGCACGCAAGTCCGTGATCTACATGAGACTCACAACCCGTGTAACAACTGTGTCACGGCCAATGAACCTAATGATGCTACATGATAATGGGGTAGTCTCATAAACAGGTCAATGCAAATACATAAATAAAAATATATCGTAACGACACCGTCGCGCGCATTTTATATAACAGTTAAAATATATGAAAAAACAGAAAATAAAGATGCATGCAATATATGGAATAAAAATAACAGTACAATGGCAAGGTATACTTGCCTGGCCAGAAGACTGCGATGTACCAATAACCTTCTCCAAAAGTCGCGCAGAATAAATCCAACATCCTATGTACATATAATATAATGCAAATAAATCATTAGTCATTACACTAGTGCACACACAACAATATTTATACTAGACTCAGGGGGTATACTAGGGTAACACTAGTCATTTAACACGATAAATTATGTATTGAATTACGCGGGGTCATATCTTCAAGTGTTGTACACAATCAGACAGTCAACTGACAGGTGTCTACGCCAGTACGTTAATGTACGCAAGGCGGACAATTCCCAAGTGTTTAGGGTCAACATGGTCAAGGTGAGTACGGGACAGTTCACGGTGTCCTAGGGTCGTACAGTCTGGATATATAGTCCTAATTATTATTAATATATAGTTAATTACATTATACATATATACCATATATATATATGTACATATATATCATCCAATAATTATATGTATTCCAAGTTGAATAGTATGCAAATACTAAATATATATAATTATATCAAACTAAATAGTATACGCGTACGTGTACAAGTTCTTGTACGCAGCACTGGGTTCACCGACTCAGGGTCCGACATCAGCTAACAGTGGTAAGCAATACACATGTCCTAATAACATATACTCAAGCACACATACGAAATAAGAAGGTGGGACAGGTTCGAACCTCGGTGTACGCGCACGGGATCGGCTGGACATCGACGAAGAGAGGTTGACGATGAAGTGAAGATGATGATGACGACGATGGTGAGTTGTATGGATGATGAAGATGGTAATGTGTATAATGGTGCTGACGAGGATAACGATGATGACTATGATAATGGTAGTAAATGGTGAATGTGTGGGTTTAGATTAAGGTGGTGGCGAGGATGCTATGGGATGATGATGATGATGATGATGATGATGATGACGATGAATAGGTGATATTGGTGATGATGATACGACGATGATAATGACGTCGATGGCTATGAGGATGGCGTGGATGACTATGACGACGATGGCTACGATGATAGTGAGGGTGATGACGACGACAGCGAGGATGAGATGGGAGGATGGTGGTAATGGTGATGAGGAGGTGATGGTGTTACTTGATGGTGGTTGAGGTGACACTCCGGCCAGGGTTCGGCCGTGGGGAGGAGCTCCGGCCAGGGAGGGTATGGTGGTGATGGTGATTGCTGGTGATGGAGAGTCGAAGGCTGACAGCAATGGTGACGACGATGAAGTGTTTTGATGATGATGATGATGTAGGTGGTGACTGGTGCTGTCGACTCCGGTAGAGGGGAGTCGTGGCCGCTGTGCCGACTCCGTCGGGGAGAAGGAGATGACCGCGGGGCGTTGGTCGGGAAAGAAGTTCGACGAGAGGGAGGGCTCGGATGTGGCGAGGTGTAGTGCAACGGCACGGCGGAGGGGTGGAGGTCCGGCGCTGACAACTCCGGCAAGAACTCCGACGGCGGACAGAGGTAGGGGATGAACAGTATGGGTGATGGGGTGGTGGTCGGCTGGTTAATTAATTAGGTTTTGGGTAAAAGAGAAATAAAGGTATATTTATATGTGTAGGCTTTTAGTTTGGGTTGACCTAGGACTTGGTTTGACTAGTCAACCACTCTTGGGTTGGGCCTTGGGCTACAATCCTTGGGGGGTCTTGGCCTCACATGAGGATGTTGGGGCTTTAAATTACATGGTTTAAAATACGAGGATGGGTTTAAAATAAATGGAGGCGATGTGCGCGTTGCACATGCTAAAAATTACGAAAAATCTACGTGAAGGGAAAAATAGATTTCTTCATGAATTGTCCAATGGTGGGGACACCTCAGTGCATTTTTGTATAAAAGCCCCCCCCAACAATTAGAAAATTGCACAAAGGCAGAAATTAGATTTAATTAATTAAATTGAATTCTAGAATTAATTAGGAGTACATGGATTAAATTTAGGCTGGCCACAAATGTCAGGGGCGTAGAGGGTGCAGTGTAGAATATTAATAAAATTCAGTTTGCACAAAACGGTCAAGATTGTGTCCCTAATTTTGATTGGGACGCACGAGGGTACAAAATTGAAAATTATTTCGAATTATGAAATAACGTCCGTAACGTTTATTGTGCGACTAAAATGTAGCACAAGGAAGCAATATTATGAGTTGCACAAGGGCCAGGAAGGTAGGCGGGCACGTCTAGGACAATGTTGTGAAATTCGTAGATAGGCAACGGCTAGTGAGGTGTTCCAATTATCGAAGCAACGGTAAGGTGCGCTACGTGTCATAATTATTTCATAATTAAATTAAATGCCGTGTTATAATTTTAATTGGGTTCAAACTAGCCCTAATTTCACTATCTAAGCTAAGTAGCCCTAATTTTGGGTGAGGGAGTTTACATATATAGATATATATAATAGCTACTAGTGAGAGTGGTTTTATATATATATATATATATATACATATATAGGTGTGCATTGTTGTGTGTTGTGTATGAGGAGTCGGGCACCTGCAGTGAATCATATGCATCGAGGCAGCAGACAGTAACATGCACTGCACAGTGGCTATCAGCAACATATCAATATACATATATATTGTGAGTGTATATATATATATATATATATATATATATATATATATATATATATATATATATATATATATATGCGAGTTATAGCTATTAGTATATTAATTATCATAGTATATATATATATAACAATGCACATTAAATATATAAATGCAATACAAAAATATGTGGAGCACATCGCACCCGTATCACACTAGATCTATGATACGCTTGCGATACGAGTCCACCACACAATCAAATATATTTCGAAGGACACAAGCAAGTCTAAAATAGTATATATGAACAATACGAAGTGTCAATTACACAACAACGTGTCTGTGTCAAAATGTGACATGCACAAAGCCCCATGTCAGAAAAAAACCCCAAATTAATACGTATCACCAAATTATTGGGATACGGCCTACACGTATCCAATTATGGACATTACACTAGCCACACACAATCAAACATATGTCAATTTGGTCTAATTGACCAATTGATAAATACAACATATGTCAATCTCGGAATTCCCCTAAAATTGACATAAAATATACTATAACTTTCTCCATAGGCCTCCTATAAACCTAATTCCAATTCTCATAGGTAGCCTCATCATAGGGGTGGTTTCTAATGATTAAAACACATATTTAGAACCTAAATAAAGAAAAAAATTGAATTATACCGATTGGGAGATAGATTTCCAATGCAACCTCCAAAATTGATAAAATTAGCCCCCAACTTATAGATCCTTGCTTCCTCCTTCTAGATCCTTGCTCTAGTAGTCTCCAATGGTGATTTGGGAAGGAATTGAAAAGAAAATTGGTAGAAAATTGATGTGAGAATGAAGGAATTTGGTTGAGGGAAATTCTAGATCTAGATTTGAAATGAAAAGAGAAGAGAGAAATTTTCCCCTCTCTTAAATAGGTCGGCCCCCTTAACCCCTCTCTCAAGATACTATGTAATGTCCAATATACCCCTTGGGGCCTCTCATAAAGAAATAATTAAGGAGGGAAGGTTCTAGTTTAATGGTTTTAATTAAACTAATCATCCTCCTAATGAATGGGCTTCTAATTGGACTCAAATCTAACTAATTATAAATGTTGGTCCATGGATCTAATCTAAACTAGTTAGGTCCACTAACACAAGTCCAAAACAATAAGCTAACATCTAACAATAATTAAATAATATAATAAATAATTATACAACAAGCATAATATTTAATTAATTATGAAGTTATCAAAATACTATTTCCTAGAAATGTGGTAGTGATACTTTGGCAGTCTCTTCATCAAGAATTGAAGGAACATAGGTATTTATTCTTACCATCTCTTTCCATCTATTTATACACATATTGAAGGAACATAGGTATTTATTCTTACCCTCTCTTTTCATCTGTTTACACATATACTTTGATCTAAACCCCTTATTTCTATTTTAGAGAAAGAAAAAATAGTTAGGATTAAGCAACCAATAGTAGGAGAGTTGGCACTATTGTTAATAGGGGAGTTGGCAATATTGGTAATTCTGCACATGACCTCCAAATCTATTGCATTAGTCATCCTCTCCTTTACTCACTAACTAGACTCCATTAGTTTGCTGACTGGTGAAGTGATTAAAAAATACGTCATCTATGTACCTATTGTAAGAAGCATGGTCATTTTGCTACCACATGCTATGGTTGTCAGTAGTTTGGTCTGATTTATTCTCAATGCCATAAACCTGACCACTTAGTGGATAATCATTTTCTACTCCATCAATAATTGAAAACTTAATTTTTTTAAGCGGATATAGATAAGGGATTCCTCCTCGACTTGCTATCCGGTAACTCAGGCTCACATTGTTGATAGTACCCCGACATCGATAGATATTCAACACCATCTTACTCATTTAGAGCTCCAGCTTTGGCTCCAGTGCCAGCCTGACTTTGTTGGCTTCTTTGCATCTTCCTCTACTGATACGTCTACTTCTTGGATATACTCTAGTGTTTATCATCATATAATTTCTGAACTTAGTCTCTTATATAGTATTACACCATTACTATAGCAATTTTTCTCTTTACACACAGCTGATGGTTCTCAGTTTGTCATCACTCAATCTTGCTCCATTATGTTCAACCCATTGAGTCTTCCTTTTGTTTTATATATTGCCTATCTTACTTTACACCTCATATCAGTTAGTAGCTTTTGTGAGAATAGATTTATTGTTGTTTTTTATTCCTACATATGTTCTATGAAGGATCCTCATACGAGCCAAACGATTGGTTCTGCTCGTAGGAAGGGGTGATTGTACCACTTAAAGTTTTTTTTATCTTCTATTAACTTGACCTTTGAGTTCTAATCATTTTTCTATTGTCACGTCTGATGTCGACTTATGGCACAGATGCTTAGATTTTAGAGCCCCTTCTAAAGACTTTATTCCATAGTATAGCTCTTGGGTATGTTCTTTATCTTCTCTATCTACATGTATGGATTTTAAGTTGGCAAAACACTTAGCCCTATCTTTTTTCAATTGTTTATCAAAATCTAATAGTATTTTTGAATTAGTTTTCTCTGGCATATGGGAACCTGCTCTTATTCCATCTATGACTAGTTTTCTCCATTATGTGAGCTTTATTAATGAGTAATTCGATATACTTGAGTCTATCTTATGTGTCACTGTTCTGAACTCCTAACCATTATCGGACGTTTACTACTATGATTCAAAGTCAATTCAATTCTAGGGTTAAATTTTTTTGTTCTCTGATTGTGCTCTGAGTATCTCTCCACTACGATGAGATCCATCTTGCAATATCAGGACACCCTTTTTTTTAGCACTCTTGTTCTTATACTCATGAACAAAATGGGTAGTCGAGCGCAAACATCGTCATATTTTTAGACTGCTCGTGCTCTCTTGTTATCCTCTTATGTTCCTCAAATATTCTGGACAGAGGCCATTCCAACTTCTATTAATCTTATCAATATCACTATTTATACTGTTTTGTCTGGTAGAACACCTCATAAGAGTCTTTTTTTCGTGTTCTCCTGATTACAGTATGCTTCGTACGTTTGGATGCACTTGTTTTATTTATTTTTTCTTTTGACTGAGCGTACAAAGTTGACAGCTCGATCAGCCAAGTATATCTTACTCGGTTATAGTTTTGAGCACAAGGGATACCGTTGTTATGATCCTTGATCAGTCGTCTTCGTCTATCCTGTAATATAACCTTTCTAGAGGACTCTCCTTATTTTTCTGTTCTACCTCCGGATGCTCATTTCTTGTTCGCAGCCCCTACCTCTGTCGTCTAGTATTTCTGTTAATCTACCTCCTTTGCTCCCATCTTCTGGTATAGCTCCTCTTACGATGCCTTTGTTACTACCTCATGAGAATCCTCCATATATTCTACTAGTATCCACTACATCATCTTCTCCACCATCTATACCACCACTATAACCTCTCCGGCAGTCCCAACGTTGCTCTTGCTTGTTTACTCCCAGTTTTTTGGGTCAACCAGATAAGTTTTTATTTTGCTACATTAGTCTCATATTCTCCACAATTCTATTTTTTTCTTACTCATATTTATATTACAAGAGAGCCAAGTTCTTATCAAGAGGCTGTTTAGTACCTTGAGTGACAAGAGGCTACGGCAGAGGAGTTTCAAGCATTACAACAGACAGGTACTTGGAAAGTCATTCCACTCCCAGATAGGGTCGAACCTGTTAGTTGCAAGTGGGTCTTCAAGGTCAAGTATCGACCTGATGGATCCATTGAGAAACACAAGACTCGTCTTGTTGCTCGAGGTTTTACACAGGAGTATGGGATTGCCTATAATGAGACATTTGTCCCTATTGCTCAGATGACCACAGTTCGAATATTACTAGCTATTGCTGATGCTCGTTAGTGACCACTCTATTAGATAGATATAAAGAATGCTTTTTTATGGTTCTTTATCCGATGTGGTCTATATGCATCCTCCTCCGGGTCTTTCTATTCTATTGGGACATATTTGTCGCCTTCGTCGTACTATCTATGGTCTCAAGCAAGCTCCAAGATCTTAATTTAGGTATTTTTAGAGTATTATTCATAAAACAGATTTTTAGCAGTATTCTCAGGATCATTCTTTGTTTGTGCGATCATCACCGCATGGGCGAGTTCTTCTTTTACTCTATCTAGATCATAAAATTTTAATGATCATATAATTTTGATGGAGATAATTTAATAAGAATTACAGCTACTTAGAGGTACCTTCATCAGAAGTTTCAGATAAAGGACTTTAAGAATCTTCGTTATTTGTCACGACCTGCACCCGATATAGGGGCACGAGTATGTGAGTACGTCCAGCCTACGCCACAACATCGATAGTAGAACGCTGTCTAGGTCAAGACTAACTAGCAAACTCACATAAATATCCAACTCCATAAGGAGACAATGTTATAACAATATAATATAAAATACTCAATCTCAGAACTAAAATACGAAAAGATATCAAAAGAATAATCCAAATACAACCACAAAGTATAAAAAATAAAATAAAACTAAACTTCAAACAATAACATCCAAGTCTCAATATATGCAAAAAACAAATCCGGTACCAAAATATGCGGCTAGACCTACCGACAATCACGCCTGAGCTACAAGGTCCAAGACTGCAACTACTTTTTTTGTGGTCCATAATATGTCGAACACCAGTCCTCTAAGTCATCGTCAAAAAAAAATATCTAGTCAGGATTGGAGCGAAGTACAACCCAATAGCAGTTCCAATTAATTGACAAGGACAATAAAACAATGAATAGAGGATGCTATATATACAGTGAGAAAATAATAAACTGATACAATATCAAATAGTAAAGAGAACAGGCAATGTAAGTAGTAAGATATAGCCAATCCATATATGAAAGATAAATGAGCTACAATATCAGATTCAAGGCAATATAATCTATGAAACTGAATATGAAGAACTGCAACTATTCTAAGTATTTGAAATACTAGTTTCAAAATGTGATCGGCTTGGGAACTTGTACAATAGCTAAATGGTCTGGCTAATCATACATGAGGTGTATGATTAACACTAACAATATTTTATAATTTATAATAGAAATATGATCACATCTCTTACTAGCATTTCCTCGGTCCCAACTAGTACAGTGGATCCAACCATGACACGTTAGGATACACGATCAATGTCCAATAACAATAGCATATACGATGTCTAACATCAATGTCGTGTATGATGTCAATACGATAACCATTGTAACATCTCATGACTGAAGATCCAAGCTATATACCAGTCCGTGTAACATAGTGTCAAGAATCAGATGTAATATTTCTAAATACTTGAAATATAGTAATTATCAAATAATGAAAACTATCAGAGAATGTACTCACCTGAGGTCCAGAGTAATGAATATCAAACAATGTCTGTCTCGGCATCTCAAAGACCTAAATATGAATTATAAGTTAAAACTGTGTTTTAGAATTATAAACATGCTAAACTAGCCGTAAACTAGATCTCTGGGTTAACACTAGGTCGATACCTTGTTTCTAGGTTCATAACTAGTAGGTATTAGCTATACTAACTATATAAAGATACTATGATACTCTACATATATACTACTTATATATACTACCTAATATATATCTCACTCTCTTTGGTTACCTACTCCATGCCTTAACCACAACTTGGTATTCCCACCCTAACTTGCTACCAATACTTACCTCAGATAACCGAGATACTCAATATCTCACTTATACTCATAACCTTAGAACACAAACCAAATATAACTAGTACTCTACACATATTCAATTTACCTTGACCGATACTCTTTTTCTACTTGCTGCCAACCTTGCCTAGTATCCTAGATACACCTTGGCACCAATCCTTATTTCTACTTGCACTGCATCCTAGCTTGGCCCAAATCTAGACTAATACCACACTTAGCCTTCACTAACTCTGGTATCAAAATACTTTGGTATCTTGCTAATAATAAATAATACTAATTAATATTAGATACTAACTCATATATATATATATATATATATATATATATATATATATATATATATATATATATATATATAGACTTAAGATATTAATACATATACATTAACTATTCTATAGCTTAATAATAACCAATTGCCTTAATAGAGTACTTAACTCATATCACCTTAACCCAATTAACTGATATTCTAGTGTATGGGTCACTCCTTGCTACCAACCACTTATAACTTGGCATGTCTAACATATACTTCACCTTAACACACTGCCTTACACTAGTATTTAATACCTAACTTTGATATTGACACCCTAGTATCTAAAAACCACTAAAAATCCTAGTACGAAGGTACTTCCCAAATATAGGTACCTTGATGCCTACACTTGGTACCAATAACCACTATCCTAACACTCACCTCAATATACTAACCTGATACCATCCCAAACTAATTCCTAATTACTGATATTCACTTATTATACATAATACACTAGTTGGCACAAGAAGTCCAGGCCTCATAACCATTGGTACACATAGGTGAACCCTCACAGGAGTTCCACATCCCACACTTATTCATTACCACTTGTGTAATTCTCTATGTACACAAGGGACATTACTCCAACCACACATGCTAAGGTAGGTTCTCTTACTGACACATTAGTATATTTCATCATCAATACCTTGTACAGTCTGCTTACCCTTACTCTAATCCTCAATGCCAAACACCAATTGTAATGCAGCCTTACCCGACCCTGAACCCCCATCAGACCTGCCCGATACTTAACCTCATTGCAGACCTAGACATCTAATTACAGTATCTGCATGTGGGGTTCTGCAGGATACAACTGCACCTCAAGCCAATACCCGAGCCTACCCCACTCCATCTGCACATCACAAGTCTTTCCCAAATCATGATACCCAAACTAAACTACTACCCAGGTCTGATACAAGCAGTGCTTGTAGTTGGAACTGCCTTAACTGAGCCAAGCCCTACAACCACTTCCCTCAACTACTGCTATAAAACTCAAGTCCTTCTACCCACACCCAATTGCATTAATGATCCCCCAAGCCTGATGTTCACTCTTGCTCAGATCACCAAAACTGAGCCTCAACCAAAACACAGAAATGCACATTAGTGCACTGCCTTCACCCTAGTGTCTAAGCGCCCCCAACATACTGATATTAGACCCTCATGACTTCCACTGCTAACTGATATCAGTTCACACTTAGTGACTGATACTGATGCTCTCAGTAATTAACCCCAAGCATCACTCTTGCTGCTGCTACTGGTAACTTCTCTTGTTGATACACACTCCCCTCCCCCTAATATATTAATCCCATAGACTCTGGCATACTCTTACGTGATATGATGCACACACATTAATACAGGTACAAGAGGCTGATAACTTATTTATATCTTAATGAATACTTCATGCAAACATAAGTTTATTCACTTGCACATATACCTCAAGCACACACATACAACCAGATACCTATCCAAATGCTCACTCTTGAACATCACTCACATTTGATACACTCACTGTCCAGTGTACACTGATGCACACCCTTGCTTCTCAAAATCTGTACTTCACCAAATATGAGCACAAGCACACATATAACTCCACAGGCCTGTGCCCGACCTCCTCTTTCACTCTGCACACAGCTACACCAAAATAACACTATAGCATACATATATATACTTTTATAGACATTTACCATTATATATATATATATATATATTAAAATAAACTAACCCCCTTCACTCCACTACTACTGATGCTGCTATATACTCCTGCAGCTGATGCTGCTGCTAATGCACTGCACCAAATGGCAGGCACTGCACAACAGTGTCGTGTGTTGCTGCTCTCGAATCCCATGGCACTGTGCACCCCTTAACAACTAAACTAAATACTGGCCTGCACCTCAGTGTATTGGTGCTGTCACCAAGCAACAGTTCCCTCAACTCCACTGAATACACCATCACACACATACACATTAGATACACTAATATATATATATATATATATATATATATATATATATATATATATATTACTCAATGTAAATATAAACACTCCACCCTATTCACAATTCACCAAACACTTTGTGTGCACCCATCAAAATACTCACCATAGGGTCATGATACACTATCAACCAAAGTACCAACAACCCCAAATCCAAAAATACTATTCGTACATATCAAATACATCCTTATATCATAAAAAGATATTCCATCAAACACTTGGTGTCTAAACTCACATTTTCTTAATTTTGAGGCACAAATCAACACTCTACAAGGGGAAAATTATAGATCTATCCAAATGTGGCTCCTAAAACCTAGATCTAGCTAAGTAGAGTCAAATCCACCTATGGAAGGGTTCTTATAGGTCTAATGGATGTTCTTAACCATGAATAGAGTAAAAAATAGAGAATTACCAAGGTTTTGAGTGACCTCCTTGAAGAACTCCAAATTTGAATACGAGAAAGATGAAGCGGACACGATCCTCAATACTTGGACTCCTCTTCAAGCTTCCTCTAATAATGATAAGCTCCTTAGCCTTCTTGAGAAATAAAAATGAGAATGATGAGATTTGAAAATGGGTGGATTTGGTAGGGAAGGGATTATGATTTGCCTCTAATTTTGGGAATAAAATAATTAGGAAAACATATGGAGGTTATTCATGAATGAAGAGGCTTATATAGACTCCTATTAGAGTTAGGTTTAGGTTGAGGAATGTTTGAATTGACACAAAAGCCCCTCTCATTCTATCATGAATATGATCTAACTAAACTATAGGATAGAATATTCTATTCTTGAGTCTAAATATGTTTAATAGACTTAATCTAGTCATGACTAACTAATGACTCAAGTCAAATAGTCTAAAATCAATAACAAACTCATTCTCCTAAACTAATGAGCCAAACCATGACTAACTAATTAATTGAATCAATTGGTCAAGTCGAGTCTAGTTGGGTCAATTAATGTCAAGTCTAATTAAAATAGACTACTCAACTAACCAATAATAATATTAGTCACAATATATATAATATGCACATAAAATATACACAATATTTATAATAATATAAAATAACAAAAATATCCCTATTCTGTAAATGTGGTAGTGACAAGTCTACCCCCCTTAGAAAAATTTTATCATCAAAATTTGAGACATCTCGTCTCTCTCTGGCTAGTGATAACCTATTTATTAATCTTCTCTATGGTCAAACACCCAATAATCAAGGTTTAAGAAAGTCCTATCAACAATCATACAACATGCAATAAAAAAATAAAAATAAAACATGCATGGTTACAATCTCTGTTTGTCATGATATTGTAGTCTCTATCAAGGTCACTACTAATTATATTCTAGCATGAAATTGCTGATGCAAACTACAGGTACTAAGGAATCAATCAATCAATCAAATAGACGAAAGGAACATGAGAAAAGAACATAACAGAACCTTTTAGCCCATCACCTGCAGTATCGGTCTTCTCGACCATCATCGCAAATGCCCTGCCCTGCTGGGGTGGCTCCCTCCATGGGTGCTGAGCAATATACGGTTCCACAAGTAGCCTAACTGGACCCCTTTGATTTGGAGCTGGCGCTGACCGGAAAGATAAGGAGCTAGAAGACAATCCCTCACCCGATGTCCCGTAGTGCCACAGTGCAAACACAGTCCTAACCTCACCCTACAGCTCTCCCAAAGTAGACCTGGCTTCTTGCAGAAATGACAAGCCTGCTAGGTCTGCCTCGGAGGCTGCTGCTAATCCTGCTGAACATGAACCTGTGCATGGTGTTGCTGGTGGTGATGCTAAAACATCCTCGACTCCTACTGAATATGGGGACGCTTGGCCGGTCCTGTATTGCCACTTGCATCTCCAGAAATATCATGACTCCTCTTGGGCCTGAGATCCAGATCCTCCTCAGTAATCTGGGCATCTATCAAGATATCCTCAAAGATAGCGGTGCGATGACCAGAAGTGTGCAATCTAATCTTCCTCATTAACCTCTTCCTGAACTTCTGGGCTCGATCTCATGGGTCCCGAATCATAGACGGTACAAAATGACTAAGCAAAAAAAATTGCGGTGTACTCATCGACCGACATGTTCCTTTGGACCAATTTCATAAAACTGACTCTCCAAATCTCCCATGGCCATGTCGGGGAAGAACTTTTTCTTAAAAATCTCCTTGAAAGTCTCCCAAGTAAGTCCTCGAGTGGTGAGCCTCAACTCTGTACGATACCAAGTGAGTAAAATATCAAACATCTGACTGTTGGCCACCTTGATCTGTAAGCTCTCTGGAATTTGGGCCAATCGTAGGTTCCTCTCCATATCCTCTAACCAGTCATCAGCATAGAGTATCCCCTTGATACCCTTAAACTCTAGAGGTGTCATCCTCTTGAAATCCATTAAGTATCTATCACGCCCCAGTCCCAAAAATATACGGGACCAGGCCACGTAGCAATAGCCAACTGTCACGTCTCCGAGGATATCCCAATTTAATGGATCCTAACAAAGAGTGTTACGCTGTCCTAAAATACTAACATGTCCAATGTCAATCAACAACAGGTAATCTAATCTCATCCACAATATAAACAAAAAGAATATACTAATAATAAATGTTGGAAGATAAATGCCAGTCTTAAAATATTATAGTACAACCAAGAATGTCTGGTGGGGACAAACCCACTACTATGACGAAATAAAAGTACTGAATGACAGATAAAAAGAGTAATAACTAGGGCATCGGCTGACTAGATAATGATGCTCCCAATCCTAGGCAGAAGGCCTACCAACTGATCATGAAAACTCTGACGGTAGCACCTCTAGTTCCTCCTCGGTAGCGTACCTCGTCTACTGTCCTGGGCTATACACTGTGGGGTAATATGCCTCGTCCAAATATGGAAAGGTACCAGGTCCTCAGAGGGACGTAACAAGATACATAGAAGCATGCCATATATATAAATACTGAATAACATAAATAAAGGGTGTGCTAACCATCTAAGCGAATGCAATGTGAGGACAACTTTGGTACATATGGGTAGGCGTAGGCATAACGTCCAACACCCCGAAGAGCGTGGCAACAGTGCAGTATATCGTCCATATCGCTTCGAAGAACGTGGCAGCAGTATAGTATATCGTCCATATCGCTCCGAAGAATATGGCAGCAGTGTAAAAGGAGTCATTAGATCCGTGGCTCCTCTGGATACTACGGATTCCAATGTGTGTATCTCATACGCCTACTAGTGTCCTCCCCGCCCAATGTAGATACACAAGTCGATTACTCGACGTGCATACCACGTATCTATATGCCAAGTTTCTACTAATATAAAATCCTGAATTACGTACTAACCATGATGCATGTCACATGTACCGATAGTTAGTCGAGTACGCGAACCCGCATCCCAATATGAATTTGTCACAGTGAAACGTGTAAGAGTGTCAGGTCTCGGAAGATATCAGAGTATCCTCCAATGGGGTGAGTCTACTAATGACTAGGTCAAGTACACTACTCATTGACGCATCCGTCGACTGTACCCGAGTCAATCTCGGACTCGCACAATCATATAAAATAAAGCAACAAGATATCATACAACATATGCATCATTTAATTTAAACAGTAATTATGGCAAGGTATCTTGCCTGAGTCCTCAAGCTGTGAATGCCAATAGCCTGCTCCTGCAGTATCTCCTGGCTGGTCCAATGACCCTAAACACACAATATAATATAGCAAATACTGTCATTAGACACTAAGCAACTCATACACACAACTTACGATGCTGCTCTTAGGTACTGACGCAAGAGTCACGGCTGGTCGACTACAGAGTCACGTGTGCACGTAGCTAGGGTGTACACGTATTCTATCCTCGGTTACCGTGTGCCTCGAGACAATAATTTACTAAAGTTAAGGGATTACGAAACTATTATGCCTTGTACAATACCTGTCCTTATTTTCCATGTTAAGTGTACTAGGTCTATGTCTACGTTTTTTAGGTGAGGTACAAGTCCCTAATAACAAGTCTTGTGATTAGGGTAATTATTATTTATTAATTACTAATTAATCTAGTAAATAATACAAACACACACATCTAGGGTTAAACATTGTTTTTTCGTGTCCAGGCAATGACACATGACACAAATGACACAATGACACAAACCCATAACTAATCCTGAAGGAAAGAGGTTTAACGATGTTTCCCTGATCGAGGCTGGAGGGGGTCTGCCTTATCGACGTGCATGCTCGCCGGCGGTCGGCGGAGCTCCGGCGTCGAGCAGTTAGCAGCGGCAGCGGGTGCAGCAATCACAACAGCGGCAGCAGCGGCCTTGGCAGCGGCAGTTGTTGGCGGTTGCTGGGCTAGGGCGGTGCTGGGATGGCTTTCTGGTCGTGGGGAGGGTGGTGCTCCGCCTGACAGTGGTGGTCGGCGGTGCTGGAGGCAGTGACCGGGGCCGGGGGTAGTCGGGTTTAATGGTGGGATATCGGGTTTTGATGGGGAGTTGATGGCGGTGGCGTGGTTTGTGCAGTTGGCCTAGGTGGTGATCCGGCGTGGATAGCAGTGGTAGGCGACGATCGGCTGTGGCGATGACGGCCTGAGGTGGTGGTGTCTGGTCGGAATAGGTGGAAGGGATGAAGGTGGTGCACGGCTAGGGTTCGGCTAGGTGTAGAGGTGGTGGTAGGGTTTATGAATCTAGGGTTTTTAATGAAGCAATTATGTATATATATGGGTGAGGGATTTATGGGCTGACCTCGAAGTTTGGGCCTGTCTGGACTCGTTGGGGTGGGGGCTGGTCCACATAAAAGGGTGTAAATGGGCTTGGTGGGGTCTCACTATGGGTAAAATTGCCTCTAATTTAATTTAATTAAAAATAATACGCACGACATTCTTAAATGAATTGAAGACATATAGAATTAAAATTGGGTGGGACACAGGTGTCATAGGCGTAGCAGGCTCAGAATAGGTTAATACCCTAATTTGGGTTATATGGAATTGGGTTGTGGTTGTACCTCAATCTCAAACGGGCATGGGAAGTTATGAGAAATTGGGTTTATTAGAATTATTCAGGGACGTTTGTAACAAATATTGCGCAGCTAAAATAAAGCATAATATTGAGTATTTAGAAGTTACACAAGGGTCAGATGGGTAGTCTGGCATGTCTAGGATTTGTGTAATCAATTAGTTTGAGGGTAACTACTAGTGTAACGCTCCAAACATTAAAGCAACGGAGAGGTGTATTAAGTCACAAAATTGTTGTACATTAATCATAATTGCATCCAATTTAATCTAGTCTCTACATCTAAATTAAAATAATCCTAAATTGGTCGAGGGGGTTTACAGTACCTGGCCTCTGCTGCTGCTGCTGGCCAGGATGCTGCTGGGAAACTCTCTCCACTTCATGTAGGGCCACTTGGTGAGCATTCTCCATGCTCTCTCTCATCATCTCAGTCTGCGATTGGTGCGCCTCCGCCTGTACCTTTGAGCCTCAGCCTTAACACGCTGGGCCTCCGTCGACACCCTCTGGGCATCTACCATGCCCTGGATCAAAGTGAAAACTTGTGCCCTATCAGCAAATACGCCTCCAAGAAAAGAAAACTATGGCGGGGGAGAAAGGTCCTCTGAAACAACTAGAGCATCCCTCTGGAAAGGTGGGAGAGGAGGGCCCCCGAAAGCTGCTGAAACTCCTATACAGACAAAAAGTGAAGGAATAGTCCCTTTCACTCCCTGTGTAGGAGGTCGAGAAGTCGCTGACCTCTACGACACGGCAGCTGCTCCCAATCGCTGTGATCTGGTCTTCGGCGGCATCCTGAAGGCAGATCGAAACAAGAAGAAGTCATTATAGTGCAAGATACGATATTATCAAGGAAGGACAATATATTTCAAAAGAAACAATATTCAGAATGAATAAGGATAGCAAAAATTAATAAATTTGAAGTTTTTCCTAGTTGTGATCGAGTATTCTCTCTCTGTCTTATATCTTATATCCTATACTCTATCACTGACTCGATCGTAGTAGTACAATTAAGTCATTGCATTACCACAATATCGTATTAATTTTAATGTCTAGCCTGCATAGGCCACCACTAAAATATGTTACGACCCACACTCAATATAGGGACATGAGTACGTGGGTACGTCCAGCCTACGTCGCAGCATCGGCGGTAGAACGATATCTAGGTCAAGACTAACTAACTAGCAAACTCACATAAATATCCAACTCCATAAGGAGACAATGTTATAACAATATAATATAAAATACTCAATCATAAAACTAAAGCACGATAAGATATTAAAAGAATAATCAACACACAACCACAAAGTTTAAATAACAAAATAAATCTAAACTTTAAACAATAACATCCACGTCTCAATATATGCTGAAAATAAATCTGGTACCAAAATCTGCAAAAAGTAATTAGCTAATATAACTAGTGATTTCGGCTAGACCTCCTGGCAATCACGCTTGAGCTACAAGGTCCAAGGCTGCAGCTACTCTTTCTGTGGTCCGTAATATGTCGGATACTAGTCCTCTAAGTCGTCGTCTGAAAAATATATCCAGTCAAGATTAGAGCAAATTACAACCCAATAGCAGTTCCAATTAATTGACAAGGACTATAAAATAATAAATATAGGATGTTATATATACAGTGAGAAAATAATAAACTGATGCAATGGCAAATAGTAAAGAGAACATTCAATGTAAGTAGTAAGATAAGAGAGTGCATATATGAAAGAGAAAGGTGCTACAATATCAGATTCAAGGCAATATAATCTATGAACCTAAATATGAAGAACTACAACTATTCTAAGTGTTTGAAATAATAGTTTCGATATGTGATTGGCTTGAAAACTTGTATAATATCTAAATGGCCTGGCTAATCATACGTGAGGTGTATGATTAACACTAACAATTTTTTTATAATTTACAATAGGAATATGATCACATCTCATACTAATATTTTCCCTCCCCAACTAGTATAGTGGATCCAACCATGACACGTTATGATACACGATCAATATCCAATAACAATACAATATACAATGTCTAATATCAATATCGTGTACGATGTCAATACGATAACCATTGTAACATCTCATGACTGAAGATCCAAGCTATATACCAGTCCGTGTAACATAGTGTCAAGAATCAGATGTAACATTTCTAAATATTTAAAATATAATAATTATCAAATAATGAAAACTATCAGAGAATGTACCTGCCTGAGATTCAGATACTTGCCTGAGATCTAGAGCAATGAATATCAAGCAATGTCTGTCTCGGTGTATCAAAGACCTAAATATGAATTATAAGTCAAAACTGTGTTTTAGAATTATAAACATGCTAAACTAGCCTTAAACTAGG